>OY748294.1:9961867-10179367 GCA_963556515.1 Nudaria mundana
AGAGCTCTTCAATCTGATCCCACCCTCTTCCTTCCGATCTCGAACAACGCGTGCCGGGCAGAGATGCCACTCCCACACAGTGGATAGCATGTTCGCGAGAACCGAACGTTTTGAACGTTCGTTTCTCTGCCGAACGATAGTGGCCTGGAACGCCCTGCCTGTGCACGTGTTTCCTCCCACATATAACCCTGGGTTCTTTAAGCGGAGCGTGAAGTAGTTCAGTAGGTTCAGGTATCAGTAGGTTGTCAAGTTGAGGGCCACTCTCTATAGTATTGTTTACTGTGAGAGTGGCCCACAATCGCTAGACGCCGTCACGACTTACCACCAGGCGGGCGGGGTCAAATTGGCGAACCAAATATTAATAAAAAAAGCCATCATACCCGGGAGTGCATATCTCTGAAATCCTGAAATAGCTGACCACGGAGGAATAATCACCGAAAATGTCCTAGACATCACCAAAAACCCAGATGATTAAATGGTTGCCATGGAAACACGTGCGTCAACAATGAAAATAGTTTTTTTTTCATTCGATTAATTAATTTAAGTGTTCGATTCTGATTCTGATATGTAATAAAAACATTTGCTCCGCTCCACATTGCAATTAGCAGCATGCATTGCATACCCAGCTATATTTATCTATAGATTTACTAAGATCTGTAATCCTAATTAGATAGCGTTTTAATAAATTCATATAAATTGTAAAAATAATAGTTTTATTAATAAAGCCCCACTTTCAATAGCTGTAGGATAGGACGTTATTGTCTGTATTGCCTTTAGATTAAATATTCTAATAATGGTCCCGATTTTCTCTGCGTATTGTTTGGACCAATTAAAGTCAATCGTTTTAGCTGCCTTTACAAATAGTCCCGTAGCTACAGCTTCTGTAAAAGCACCGTTTTGGCATTAAGTCAGCCGCGCTTTCGCGACTGATGCCTAACTTAAAGGGGGTCCCGCTTCCTGCAGGAGACTGTACCTGGGGATCGTGCTGACGGCCAACAACGCTTCTATACTACACACAACGTTGAGGACCTTGGCCGTCAGGACAATAAGAGGGTACCGCACGATCTCCCTAGAGGTTACATGTCTTCTAGCCGCGACCCCCCATGGGACCTGGAAGCGAGAACCCTTACGTCATTGTTCCAATGTACAAAGGAGGCGCTGGAGCGGGACCACAGTCCTGCGTCTCGAGAAATCGAGGCTCAGCGATCCCAACTCCGCCAGGATCTCATGGAGACATGGAAGGTGCGACTTGAGCAACCTAAGTGACGAACCACCACAATCGCGGCGGTGAGACGGCGGCGATCATGGAGGAGTGGCTGCAGAGGTAGCACGGTGACCTCACGTATCGTGCGACACAGATTATCACCGGGCACGGAAACTTCGGTGAGTATCTTCGCATGCATCGTGAAGTCACACCCGCGTGCCGACACTGTGAGGCTTCTGACGAGGACACGGCCATTCCACGCGTTGGTGGAATGCTCAGCGTGGGCGAGCCAGGGCCGGGACCTCGTTGTGGGCCTGGGCGTAGACACCTCTCGCTGGAGACCAAGCTACAAGCCATGGTCTCTAGCGGGAGCCAGTGGAACGCGAGAGTTTCTTCTGCGAGCAGGTAATGCTCGTTAAGGAGGCGGCCGGTAGGGTGAGGGACCGTACCCTCCCCGCTGAGTTCCGAAATGCACGACGAGGGCGCCGCAGACTTGACTACGCCCAGGACCATCGACTATTACGATTAGCAACCCACCGTCCTTACAGAAGCAGGCTAGAAGGGCTGCGTGATGTGGGACTTCACCCAACGCACGCCTACATTCACCGACGCGGGATAAAACCCGACCCCAAAGATGCGGGGTAACACCCGACCACCACGCAGTGGCCACACAGGTGGCTAAGGTCCGCCGGGAGCCACTGGGAATTCTTTCAGTGTCTACCGGAGGCGCTCGGCAATAGACGTACTACTTCCACTCCTTTTTTTTTAGGTCAATTTATTTAATTCGCCGCTCTAACTTCCAGTGCTGGACTCCCTGGGTACGTCCACGGATGGATAACCCCGGGGTTCATTTATTAGGGTAATAAATTAAAACCAGAAACTAATATAATTTTTATTATTTATTTTAAAATAAATATATTACGTAGATAAGTAGGTTTCTTACATAACCTATATTCTTAGCACCATTAAGTTATAAAGTAGTAAATGCATTTCTGATAACCTAAAATTAGTGAGTATCATACACTTTTTATTGTGAAGAAATATTCTAATGTACTTACAGTCTTATTATCGGTTAGTACAGTTACCGACCACTGAAGCGTGTTTTAATATTCAATTTTAACGACAACCGAAGTTGATACCTAAGTAAAATAACTTAAAGCCATACGTTTATAATAAAATATCCACTGAGAATTATTTGTAACTAACAAGTCTGCTGACTAAATGCAATTCCCATAAATTCAAGACTAAGGCATAACCATCACCTGGTCATTGCCATTGCATGCTTAGATAATTACTTGTTTATGGCAACCTGTAGCTAGCTGAGAGTAGTTTCTCCGACACAACGTGGGCTATTCTTGAACTCCTTCTCCAAACTAATTCTCGCGTACGTTCGTTGTTGCTGTCTACACGAACCTAAAACACGAACATTAATTTTTATTTTTTTTATTTATTTATTTTCAAAACATTCGCAGCATCATTACAGTGTTATCCCAATACAACTCTCAGTAAAAAAACATGTTACAAATAAAAAAATTAGCATTATAAATAAATACTATGAGATTTTATTAATTGAAATAAAAATAGGTAGCTAATCATAATTATTAATGAACTTTATAAACCTAATCGATTTATATCTGATTAAAGTGATTAATGATTGTCTAAGTAATTAAATATAATAGTTAATCACTTAAACTCGTAACAAATTGCTAATCAACAAAATATGGTGAGTGTCGAAAACGTTTTCATCCATGCGTTTATAAAATAACACACTACTACAAATACACACAAAATAACACACGACAGCAGCTCATCAATTAGATACCTATGTTCTTGAGTTGACTTTTTTTTTTTTTTAACTCCCGCTCGAGCGGCCGCTCTAACGTCCGTTGCCGGGCGTCTCTGGTTACAAGCAGAACGTATTTCCAGTGGCGCCCGGCGGTCTTGAGTTGACTGACGTATTTATACTATCAAAAAGTTTTTGTACCTGTTTAGGCTGAAGAACTTTGATGGTATGTAGTGATGCAACACCTTCGTTATTGATTCTTAATGTAATTTTGCCATGCATCTCGGCTGTCGTTGCTGTAGCTGATCTGATGTCTTTCTTAGCTCCACGACCAACCTGAAAGAATATTGACTGACTGAATGACTGCTTCGGTGGCGTGGTCGGTAGTGTATCCGCTTTCGACGCCGGAGTCTCGGGTTCGATTCCCGGTCGGGACAAACTTTGTGTGATGACACATACGTTTGTACCGAAGTCTGGATGTTTCCTATGTATAATATGTATGTATTTACAAAAAAAATATGTATATAAGTATTTATATCAGTTTATCTAGTACTCATATCACAAGCTCTGCTTAGTTTGAGACTAGATGGCGTTGTGTGGATTGTCCTAACATATTTATTTATTTATAAGATTTTTTTGTTAGGGTACTTAAATCTAATTTATTTATTTTAACAGAACAATTCATTATTTTTGGTGCTTACCTCTTTTTGCACTCTTAAAATTAGAGGACCGACAGCAAAGTTACTCTTCACAGTGGTGTGGTCGGCCTGAATGCTAACAGCGACATCTCCCATCCTTCTTAAACTTGAAAGGCCATACAGTGTTCCTTTAGCCCTTGGCTTACTTTTCTCTGAAGTCTTAGTCTTATTCTTGTTAATTGGGGGTTTCTTTGTTGTGGTTTTCGTTTTTGAAGGTTTGGCTTTTGGTGGTTTAGTTACCTTGGTTGGTGGTTTAGTGACTTTAGTTGGTGGTTTGGTTTTAATTGTAGTTGGCTTAGCTTTTTCCACTGCATCTTTGCTAACCCTTGATTCAACTGCTTCGTTTACTGCGGCGGTTTGTTCTTCAGATTTAATAACATTGTTGTTAGTAGTCTCTTCCTTGATTGTTTCGGGTATCTCAACTACTGTCTTTTCGTTATCATTTCCGACATTACCTGTACCGCGGCTTGCGTCCTTTTTAGTATTCGAAGGTTTCCTTAAATTAGCATAGTTTTTAATTGAGTTCGGTTTAAGTAGACTTAAAATCTAATATGTACCTGTACCAAAGTAATAAAGCCTGCGCAGTGGTCAAATACAGTACAAAAATCAGTTACGTCAAATTATTTGGATAAGTACACAAATACCCACGTTTTAAAAACACGCAAAATAGGTACCTAATTTGTCTATAACATGCGACGCGATGTAGATAGATAGCTTATAACACACAAATACGAACATGCAATACTAATTGAACAAAAGGATTACCGTTACATACCTTTTAGGCTTTTTCTTGTTTGTACTCTTTCGTTTAGTAGTTTTCTTCGTCACGTCAATGGGTTGTAGCTTGACGCTGACAGGGTCATAAGAAGTTCTCAGTATGTCATTCATCTTTTCCAAAATATTATCTACAAAACGGTTGTATTTGACTATGTAGACGGCAGGGACAGTCGTCGTCGTGGCTGTTGTTTCTTCCTTTAGAGACCCTGTTAAAGTATGTAAAAATGAGAAGAAGAGATGTAAGCTACCTTAGAATGTACCTAAGCTACCTTAAGAATGTAAACCCGGACCAAAAACCTTCTGGCGCTGCCCTGATAATAAAAGGACATCTTTGACTTCTACTTTCCGTGGAAACTCGAATACCTACTGCATTTCAAAGTCTATACCTTTGTGCAACCGCAGTAAACAATCGACAGCGAGTTATCATAAAAAAATACTAATATTGGTAATAGATGGTATTCCCCCAATTCTAAAGACTCAAAAATTTCTGCTGCAATGCCAGTGTCATGATGAATTTTTTTTTTTTTTTGATAAATTACCTAGTATCATTGAACTTATTAAATGCATTTTACTTCAGTCAATGCACCACTCATTTACTTAAGAAATATGGATAGAATTATTTATTATTACACGTCGTAACAGTATAATAAGCCAAGTAAGTATGTACTTAATTGATTTCATTGTTTTTTTTTTTGTTTGTTTTCAAAGTCGATGCCAGGAGGTCTCGCGCAAATTTTTAAATTGAGGAACTTACAAAGTTCTTTTTGGGCTTGTTTGGCTTTTCATGCATAAAACAGGCATTCAACGTAACAATACTTCCAGCTAAATGACCATTTAAGCACAAATTTACCTAATGTACTATTAAAAGTACCTATTATATATTTATTGTAGGAAAAAGATTTGTTTATTCGATATTGCGATGAGATGGTAGTAGAACACAGCTGGTAGAAAAAAAAAGAATTTATCTACAAAGTAAATGAATTTGTACACCGAAATTCAACCAAGAAATGAATAAAATCTCTTTTTAAATACTACCTTTTTAGCAATAATTTATGTATAGAAAGTTAAGTAAAGTAACGGTAAAGACACAGTTATGTAATTAATTACCGATAGCATGAACGAAGTCCTGTCTTTATTAGATAATTAGTTCGCGTGCTCTAACAAAGGTGGTTCTTTTACTATGATCAATGGTTGTTGATTAAAATTAAAAGTATTTTTGTAACTTTCCTTAAATTTTCTAACATTAGGTACTTACGATGACAATATAAATATGTCTTTATAACCCGTCTTTGTCCATGGTCAATTACGGTAATCATTTGTATGCACCCGCCTATAGACCTGTCTATCAATTACTGCACCATCAGTAGATGCTAACCACGGCAGGCTGGCACTCGGTACAAATGTATCGGTCTACCGGAGCCTCACTTGAATGTTAATCAACGCTCTCAATTAATACACCCAGTCAACGGTGGATTTTCTATTTTCTACACGTAAAAGAAACTGCGTGCCGCGCCATGCGCATTGGAAGAAATCTAATTACAACTTACCTAGATACCACTCTGTGAGCTGTTTTGAATTTTAATAGATCTATGTGTTTGTTTTATATTTATTGATAAAATGTTAAAGTAACTGTCAATGTGTACCTGTTACGTTCCGTTACCAATCATGAGAGATTTCCGTGAAAGGAAGCAAATACGAGTATATCCAAACAAGTTCGGTGTAGAGCGAAAAGAAATCTACATGTTATGAGTCATACAAGTCTTCCTGACAACTCTCCTAGCGTTTCACGACAACAAATATTGTAAGTTTCTCTTTTTGCATCTCATTATGTCGTTTTCACTGTACCGGACGTAAAATTAACAATTTCGTCATCTAGTGAGAGTTGAAGTCAAATCAAGTTTGATTTGCTTTCTATCTGCTCTTTTGAGGTAAATATTATACTCGTCAAGGTCACTCCAGGGAGTACTTGCAGCAAGGTCATAAAAAGTGTCAAGGTTGTAGAAGAAATCGGATGGGGTCAATGCTCGAGCCTCGGTTGAGAAAGTAAGCGGGAGGTAGACGACCGACCTCGTAACATACATACTCCCGACCAGTTCCTTGTTGGACGACACTGCGCTGCGCGTCTTGCATCCCAATGGAATTTGTATGGTTCGGTCATCTATCTTATCCGATTTGCTGGTAGCCATTATAGATAGGGTTAGGGAGAATAATACTTAGGATAAAGGAAATAATTTGTGCGTTAAACTACATAGATAAATCGGTCAAAAGGCTAGTTAATTACAACTATAATGTAATTATTACATACAATACCAGTATCGAATTTACTTGGAATTATATGGAAAATAAAATAATTAAATATGTATTCTATTGAAAAGGACTATCATACACTATGTTTAATTAATGGATTAGGGTCAGGAGATATAAATACCTAATGTTGACTAGCATATACTTTTATTATAACAATAAAAAATAAATTAATGTAACTAGATAATGTCACTCAAATAGTTGACACCGAGAGAGATTAGGCAACTAGTTTTCTGACCGATCAAACTATAGTTAATTATTAATGTACAACATTACGTGTGTCTTGTACAACAATTATTACGCACAAATCATCGTGAAGGTGAGAAAAAATTTCACACATAAATTAGTACAACAGATTTATTTCAAATAACTTGCCACGAGACCAATGTGACATGATCTAGACATTAATTTAACGTTTTACTGTCTCGGTACCATACTTACACTTTCACACATCATACACACATCACTTAATAAATAAAATAAATAGATTATGTAAATAAATAGTCAATAAATAGCTAAGCTAGAGGATGAGACTGTAGAGGTCTCTCAGGTGGATGAAGGGCTGGCTCACCCGGGGCTCGGCGCCGTCTACTCACTATCTGAACTTTTTATGTTCAGGGGCGACTGCCGCGGCGGATGTTGCTTTGGTTTTCTTTACTTTGCCAATATGGTTGGCTTTTTTGCCGGCCTTTTTTGCATGCGCCGCGACGCTCGCCTTCAGCTTTTTGGACTCACGTGAGTTCTTGTTGGAGATGTTCCTGCTGAACGTGTCGCTGAGGTCGTCATCGTCATCGTCGTCATCATCATCCGCCTCATCGTCGTCGTCCTCATCATCATCATCCGAGTCAGACTCGGCGTCATCATCATCATCATCGTCGTCTTCATCAGCTCCTGCGTCAGAATCGGCAACAGCACTGGCAGCGAGGGGCTCTGCTTCGGCGCTAGCGGGCTCCTTCTGTAATCCGTCGGTCTCTTCTCCTTCCACGGCTACCTCATTTTCTCCGTCAACGGCTTCTTCAGATGCAGCCACGGCTTCTTCAGACGCCGCGGGTACAACAGCAGCAGGTGCAGCCGCTACTGTGTCACTGGGGGCAGCTACAGCCTGTACTGGTGCTGTGGACTCGTCATCATCATCATCTTCTGTGAATTTAAAAAAATAATGGTTAACACAATTTAACAGTTCAGTGAAACTACTTTACTGCTTATCGTTTATGCAATATGTCGTACCTCCTCCTCCTAAGATGTCATCGAAGAATCTCTCAAGATAATCGTCCTCTTCATCATCATCTGCCTCTTCTTCATCATCGTCTTCATCATCCTCATCGTCATCATCGTCGTCATCTAAAAACAAACAAACGTCAGAAAAGAACTCGTAAACTCGTAAAGAGCGATGACCTTTATAGTCACGATACCGTATATTGATACGGTACTCCTACCTAGTCTTAAATATGCTGTTACATTTGTAGTACTTATTAGGACTAATAGCAACTAATGTCTAATGCTAACAACAGAAGTATTTAAACCGTAAGCTAGAAAGCTCTCTATGGCGTTATTCTCTCTGATGGAGTCTTTCTGTTTGAATTAATTAACGATTGAGAACGGCTGTCACGCTGCTTGCATTCCGCAGTAGCACCGCGGCATCCTGATTATAAGGAATTTTTATCGATGAAATGTAACACTTTTACCACAGTATAGTGTATCAAACTAGTAGTTTTTATTCATCGAGCCATTAAAATGGCTTCGGTGTAGCATGTCGCCGACAGTTATTAAACATGCCATAAATTTTCTTATAACATTTTAAATCATAAAATCGTACGTATAGGTACAAAAGATAAATGCCCTGCATTCTATGTCGTAAATTATAGATGCAAATTGCATTAAGATGATGAGTGATGATATGTGTTTGATTCCTTTAACAAGTTATTACTTGTTTATTTACGGAACAATCATTCTAGTTGTACAAAAAATAAAATAAACACCTATATAATTATAGGTGTTTATTTTATTTTTATGTGTGTTGTGAGAGTGGCTCACAATCGCTAGACGTCGTCACGACTTACCACCTGGCGGGCGGCGTCAAATTGGCGAACCCAATAAAAATATATATAAATAGGTATTATATGTTATTCATATGATTGAACTACTCTGAGCTTAATGCACTGAATCTTAATTACTGTCTGCAGTGAAGCATTTAAGTGTTCATGCAATGTATAAATCTATACCGTTAACACTCCTGTTTGTTTAAACGGTAAAATTATAAAATAGATTTTACCTCACTAAGTAGTACGTTCTACGTGCACATATACCTTATATTATCAATTATTAGAATGTTTTGACTATTTTTGTTCTTTTCATATTGGATCATTATCTCCTTGTTGATAAGGATGCAAATTAATATTATTGTAGAACTTTCTCTACTGCATTTTTCCAGAACAAAATTTACTTTAGATAAATATTTTTAATTTTACATTTTTTTTTAATTCATACCTGATGGGAAACCTAAGTCTGGTTCTTCATCATCGTCGTCATCATCATCATCGTCATCATCATCTGAAGATGCAGCGGGCGCTGCAGCTGCTGCTGCCGCTGCTTGCCTTCCTACTGCCTTTTCTTGTACATTATCCTCTGGCCGAGAAATAGGGCTACCGAAAGCTGATAATACTAAGCAGCATACAGCCACTAACAAGAACAACGACTTCATCTTGAATCTGAAACAAACACACACTTTTAATTAAATCACCGGGAGCATCGCGACTGCGACAGTGCCGACTTGACCCACCACCAGACCACTGTTGCTATCACGATATCACAACACTATCACATAAACACCAACACGTGCACTGATTTCTTTGACACTTCACCTTTTATCGAACTGTCTGTCACTGTTGAGTCCTTGAATCCGTGTGGTCCCTAGCGGAAGAGGTTCCGCTCGCGTCTTCCAGTGTGTTTGAGACGCTATGTCCGAGCGTGGCGAGCGGAAACGGTATAGCGGCGGCGTCTTCACCGCACACTCTTTTATAGAGTTACGTCACACACGCAGTAATGGAAAGTAGTGATGGTAGTTGCCGTCAACAAAGATCAATGAGGAAACAGAAGCAAACAACTTATATATTGTTTGTACCTATCGGACGGGTCTCGATCTAAGTCTTTTTACTCGACTGCGTCACCGAGGGTTTGTGTTTGTATTTTCTTTATTCACAGGCGTAACGGCTGCATGGATTTCGAAGTATGGGGTCTTACATTAAAGGTATTTATCTCGTGAGTATCAAAGGGTACACAAAATGTGAATAAAAAAAATACCCTGGCGTTTAAGCGCAAAAAAATAACGTTATCAAAAAAAATGGGCATACTTATCGAGTGGGTTTGAAAATGAAGATTGATGTAATTTGGTATAAAAAAATCATAAATAAAAGTATCTAAATATGTCTTAGTAAATAAAAAAATTAATAAAGCCCGACTGCACTTTACCAGATATGCAAGCGGGACTCAAATGTCAGTTACCTTCCAGAGACTTTTCTTCCTACCAGAGACGCCCGGCAACGGACGTAGGACCGGCCGCGGTCTTGGGCTACGAAATTTAAAAAAAATGCCGGACTCACTTTGTATCTAGACAAAGTGAGTCCTGCCTGCTTATAGTTACATATCTGGTTAAGTGCAGTTAGTTAGTATAGGTTTTTTAAAATTTAATTACTTTTTTTTTACTTTTCTTGACTTGATAGATATACGTCATAGTTTTTCTTTTATTTATTTTGGCATTACTAAAATTCTTTTCATGAATGATATATTTTCTTGTGACTTTACCTTTCTATTAACTGTAGTTGGTACAAATGTTATGGACAAAGACATTAGTGTAAAAATAGCACAAAAAATCACTTTGACGGTAAGTACTTACTTATGCGAGGTTTTGTATTTTGTACCTCAATATCATTAGTCACTAAAACTTTCCCTTACACATACAGTTATCTAATAAACGACGATTACAAAACCCAATTCTAACTAATATACTATTTTTCTGTATGTCAGTAAATCTGTTTGCAAAGTAATGACGAAGTTAGTGACCGAGAATACCCGAGCTTTCTTTAGATACCTACACAGTTTATTGTTGACTTAGCCTCTTTTATAATGCCCGAAATCTTTATGAACTTCACCACGTCACGATCTATCGAGGACGCAGAGTACAGAAGAGCTTTATTGCTCAAACACCCAAGTATACCTTTAAATGAAGTCTCCAGAACATCGTAGAACGTCATTGTTCAACTATCCTACTATCCTACTTATTAATTACAGTGAATTTTATTGCTCTGAGAAGTGGGGGTGCTATTAAAATTATTTGCATTAGAAGCAAAGGATTCAACTAGCCATCAACTTTATACAAAATATATGTAAGAAACTAGCTATCTATCTATTAAGTTTAATGTTTGTGTTTACTTAATCTTTGGTAAATGAAGAGGGGTTGGTTAGATCCGATTGATTAATTTATTCAGCTCATTTGTAGAGCCGTTGTGGCTCATTGGAGAAATGTTCGAGCGACCTGTATTGTGTCAGAATCTTAAAGCATTTTGAACATTAGTATGAGGAGACTGGCTCCGTACTTTCACTTAAGGTTATGTGTGTAAACGCGCTTTAAGTGCTATTGATAACGTGACGTAAAAACGAAAACGCACACATTAGATATTGCTATAAACACATTTTGTAACACAGCTTAAATAGATGTATTGAATCATTTATTCGTAATTTCTTTAAAGTAAATTTCACTTTTACGAGTATGACTGACGACGGTAATTTATTATGATTTCGAGCAAATGAAAGAACAGTACTAAGTTGGATGGGTTTATCCTAACAATCTTTTATTTTTATTTATAACTTTTTTTAATAGTTGTCATCCGTTATTTCTTTAATCACTGTCTCCGAAGGGGAAACCATCATTTCTTGCTGTCTGTCCGTCCTCACACCCATATCTCGAAAACTTCATGTGCTATTTATGATAATTCTTTTTGTTTATTGCCGTGATTGATTAGAATAGGTACAAGACCAAATTTTGTGACCGGAACAGTACTGGGAAGTGGATCTAACTAACCTAAATATTCTGATTGATTTTGTGATTACCCTTCGGAGACAGGAGTGTGAACGGCAGTTAGCCGTTCTCTGACCTTAGCTTATTTTGGTCTACAATAAACAGTTTTCTGTAACTATATCTGTTATATGCAAAATAATACATATATTATGCTGCTAAATAGAGGGCGACCCTGAGGCCGATTTCGGTAAACTTGGGTATACCTATTTGACCCGTGTACTTCATTCTAGTGAAGATAACACGCGCCTATAGCTCCCTGAAACTGATGCTTGCTGTGTTATATTGTTCAT
Source organism: Nudaria mundana (assembly GCA_963556515.1). NCBI lineage: Eukaryota > Metazoa > Arthropoda > Insecta > Lepidoptera > Erebidae > Nudaria > Nudaria mundana. The sequence continues at coordinate 9,973,998 of OY748294.1, forward strand.
TCTCTATTTTTAGAACTTGTTTTGTAAAGGCTCATACTTAGATACAAAAACTTCAAAGTAGGTATGTCCAATAACTAGAAATCCACAGAGCCTACAAAGTCACCAACTTAGGTAAACATTATCACGCCAAGTCGAAGCGCCGGCGGCCAGTCACGAGGAAACTATACGAGTTTTATCTTCTAAACTAGAAAGTTCAGGAAGTTCTCAGAACGAAAAGAAATTAAGCATCTATCTATATCTAAACATGACGTGTTAAGTAAACGTTTGCGTAAACGTTTTCTTTTCAATCATTATGACCATGATATACTTTTATACAACTTCGTCCGAAGCAGACTTCAATATTATACACGTTAATATAGGTAATATTTGCACTCATGAACCTTATACTTAATTTTATTGCAGGGATTATTTGATATGAATTGAGACTCTATAGCTTGTATAATATATACTACACCAGGGGTTCTCAAACTGCTAGCGATCTACCTCAATACTTTTAGACCACGATCGATCAACTCTGAAATATGTAGGATGTTAATTTTCCGCAAAATGTGCATTTTTATAGGCAGGGTAAGTGTAGGTCTTCTCTAAAATATCAATGAAATAAAAAAGTGTTGTTTTTAAACAAGAGTTCTAGTGTTAAACTTGACTAAAGAGTAACTATGGATATTGAAGCATTTCATAAGGTAGTACGTAATTACCGAGTCCTAACCACAAGTATGATGACGACGACAAATAGCAACTTGTTGATTGCGATATTTTCACAATTTGCAATAATCGTCCTTTTTACATTTACCTTGACGCTTTGAGGTAAAGGAATGGTATTTACATACATTGTGATGTGAATCACCTATTATCATTTTCAAAAAATACAAATATTTGAATAATAAAAATTCTGGCTATCTTAGTCTACTTACTGCAAATGGTAAAAGCTTGTGCCTTATACATGGAATAATAACAACAAACAGACTGGTTAAATGTGGATGTGGATAACACACTATTTACAATGTCGTTTCTATATGAAATAAGTATAAATATCTCAGCCCATTTGACACCCACTGCTGGTCATATACCTTCCCCAAATAGGAGAGAATTCAGACTATATAACATAGGTACCAAGTTGGCCGAACAAGTTGGTATTGGTTTTTGTGTCGAGTTTTTCTTCTATAAGTATAAATATATGTTCAGTCATTATGCAGCACCAGCTCATGTGACCATACAGGTCGATATCGCGACATAACTACTCAAGGTAGAAAGGTCTAAACTCGTTTTTGGTGTTGTAGGCGTCCACAAATATTTGTATTCGTGTTGTGAATGGACCCTGAGGACTTTCTCTCGCTGTGAGCCAGTCTCTAACACTGTCGCATACAGGTTGTGTATGCACACAGCTTACAGTCAATGTGTTAGCATTATAGCAATACTTCTATCTAATAATACGACGATGATTGCTATTTATGATTTATGATGACCTGCTCAATGTCGATCTCTCATAAAAGCACGTATTAAGTATTCAAACGTCTTTCAATCCATATAAGCATTAAGACATGAAGTTGAAATAAAGTTTGTGTATTTATGTGGTTAAGTATCTGCTTTATTTTATAAAGATATAGGTACAATCTCCTTTCATAGGCCTACTGAAAGTCTATACTCGCACAAAAGAACTAGTTTATTATAATACGTACAATACAGTTTTAAAAGTCGTCAATGACCTAAGCTTTTTAGACCAAGAAAACACATATGTCATAAAAATATTAATAATATAATTTTACAATATGTTTACGATAGTCTTAGGCTGGGCTCGAACCAACGACTGATCCCTTTTCATGAGGAACGTTCTACCGACTGATCAAGACACCACTAGCCCAAGATATCTAATTTTGTAATCACATTGTGTTAATATTGCGACTTACTTACTTACTCAACTACCGGTAGATGGCGCTCTGGCGATGCCCGTATAAAATATATTAAAATATTAATAAGTTATGTGAAAGTTTAATACGAAATATTTTAATCATGTTGAAGGTTTTCATGGCTCTAAAATGAGGTACCCGCAAACACTAACCTCATAAGTCCTAAATCTTTATACGAGTATCTTACTGTTTGAAGGTCGACATATTCGCATTGTGTGACACAGTTGGCTGCAATTACATTTGTGTCAGTAGTCCTTGCTTTCCTTACCGACTTTCATGTACCATAGTCTGAACTGTAGCTTGTACTAGTTTTATTTAACACCTGTTATATGGGTGACGTTCAAGGAAGCTATCATTCCGAACTAGACACCATCTATATTTATCACATAAATAAAATTAAAGTGACTGTTTGTTAGTCAAAATAACAGCTTTTCGGTCAATGCTTATAAAACTATCCCGCTCGCTCTAATCCGTCATCTCACAACCTTTGTCGGGTTTCGGTGACACCAGTTCATCTCCCCTGAATACATCTCTCCCGTGGGAGCATGTAAGATGTACCTACTGCTCCGTTGCCTATCATCGTGGTTATTTTTTTTTGCAAGTTCTCGTCAATCACACCTCAAGGTAAAGCACTCTGCATCAATACATATTATAAAACAAAGTCGCCCGTTCTGTATGTATGCGTAGATCTTTAATACTACATAACGGATTTTGATGTGGTTTTCACCAATGGATAGAGTGGTTCTCGAGGAAGGTTTTTATGTATATAATTTGTCAAATAGACGAAGCCGCGGGCGTCTGCTAGTATAGATACGAGTATGATTAAATATTTAATGGAAGCATACTTAACATGACACAAGAATAAGTTCAGAAAAGAAAGAATTTATTAAGAAAAATAATGCATTTAACCGTTGGAACGAAATTTAGATGATAAGTCTACTGGAGGTCAATTGGAAGTCGCAATCTAAGTAATGACTCTGTCAATCATTGCGTTATTTTGTATGTAATAATAAGTAATAACTTAGCTCTGTTGGCAAGTTCACGGTTACTCGTTACATATTCACGCTTGAAGTACTTCATTTACTATACTCACTATATTATAATATTGTAATCATTATGTGATTTGAAACTTTCCCAAAAACTAAGAAAGGGGTGTTAAATAAAGCAAAATGTAAATTTATTCGATTTCTCTTCATAATTTATAGCCTAAAATACCTTATAGGGTATTACGTTCACTGATTTTATTTTATTTTGTATTATATCCTGTCTAGTCTAGAAAACTTTCTTTTTAAAGGATACTCTCTGTGATATGTCGCAAACTTCTGAAGGTAAATAAATATTTAACTGAACTTTAACAAAAACAGCTTCAAAATTGATTCTAAGAATTGTGACACGAAACAAAGGTTTTACCTATATTATCAAATTTTGTACCTTGCTATGTTACTTGCTATGTTGCAGAGATTCTGGATAAATATGTTATCACTGACTCGGTGGCGTGGTCGGTACGGCATCCCCTTCGACGCCGGAATTTCGGGTTCGTTTCCCGATCGAGACAAACTTTGTGTGAAGACACGTTTGTACCGAAATCTGGGTGTTTCCTATGGTATGTATTTACAAAAAAAAATGTATAAAAGTATTTATATCAGTTTATCTAGTACTCATATCACAAGCTCTGCTTAGTTTGAGACTAGATGGCGTTGTGTGAATTGTCCTCAATTGTCCAGCCTCTCAATATCTCCTCGGATATGGGTGTAAATATCGGTGTCCAACACAACTGTACTGACTTGAACGTCATATTACAGCAGGTGCACCACGTGACAATGACGATGTCTTGGGCTCTGTAAATGTTAATAGAGAACTTGACAGCGGGGGGAACACGCTTGACTATTGTACGTGAGTATGGTCTCCACGTCGCCGTCGTCGTTGGTGTGGTGCATAGAGGCCGTATGACCATACGGCCGTATGGACATATCTTTGAATCAAGTCAAACTTGCTTGCTTGTTGCTGCACTTGCCCATCAACGGAGGGCTCTTTTTTTCCACCACGAAGTATCGCAGTTGACTGGCCCACGCTGAGCACTCCACCAACGTCCTCGCCAGAATCCTCACAGTTCTGACACTGCGTAACCTCGTGATTAACAACGGAAGGCTCTCACCGAAATAAAAGTTCCCGGTAAACGTACGAACGAACGGCGACAATAATATTAATATCTACCATTGTTTTAAATTTTCACGATTTTCATGATTAACAACTAAACGGGACTCAATCGTGATAGTCGTAACCACAATTGTTGTATTCTAAGGTCCGGCATCCATTGTCGGGATCGGCAAGGGTAAGAATTTTAGGTGACAAATAGCATGTACATACAATAAAGACATATGGTATTACAATCATGACAGACAATAAAGTATAACTTTTCAGCATCAAAAACATCAATTTGGCATGCCTGGGGCTTTATTATTTTTATTTTTTTTTGGCCTTATTAGATACTACCATATATCATGGAAATTTCTACTTTAGTGCCATGATATAAATGTATTTTGCTAGTTGTAACCTAAACCCCTTATCTTTGCCGATGCTGATAACATGCTTCGGGCCGAGAATAAGGTTTGCAGCTTTAATCACAACTATGTCGTATTTAGATATCAGTTAATACGCTTCCTATTGCGTGAGACCAACCAATTTAGTAGCGAAAAGTGGGAAATCTTACGCTTACTCTTTCAGGTAAATAGAATAGATGGAATGGAACAGAGGGAAATACAGAACAGCCCTCTTACCATATCGCTCGGAAGAGTTTGTCGTTAACCAATAATCATCATTCACCGAGCCTTTTCCTAACTCAGTTGGGGTCGGCTTTCCAGTCTAACTGCGATTCGGCTGAACTTCGATATTTTCCGTGAAGCGACTGCCATCTGACCTTCACAACCCATGGGCGATATCGAAGTTCTGTAGTTAGACCGGTCGGATTTTTGATTTAGGGCTCCAACTACCCCTAACGACTGCCATAGATGTTAGTATGACAACCGGGACCGACGGCTCAACGTGCTCTCCGATAATATCGCAGGAAATTTCCAAATAAAGGGTTAATTGAGTCACGCAATTGGCATTTTCTGCGATATCGTGGGTTATCGACAAACTCAAACAGGAGAATAGAATAATATGAAGGTATGGTCTTGATATAGTTAGTGTAATGCGCGGTGTATGTGGGGCAGTACACGGGCGAGACAAGTCCTGTGCCGGTTGCGTGGAGGCGCGCGCTCGCTGGCGGAAGTGAGAACGTACGAAAGAAAGTACTCCGGCCATCAGCAACCGGTCGTGTTTGTAGGCCACCAGAGTTCATGGCGCTCGCTGCCGCCGTGACTGAGCTGTGAACGCCAACCGTTTCTATTCACGTCAAACCTATTGACATACTGTATCACAAATTACAGGGAGTATACTCCCTGAATAGTATTTGAGGATAATTTACAGGTTATGCTTTATTAGTATTATTAACTACAAATTTATTTCATCGGTGGGTTTCGTACAGTTTCCATTAACGTAAAAACTATTGACATACTATGACCAGCTACGGGGAGTGTACTCCCTGGATGTTCATTGCAGGATAACTGACAGGTTATTCCAAATTAGTATTATTAATTGGTTTATTTAACATTTATTTAATTGGTGGATTTCGCACTGTATTTTTTCTGTCAAAACTATAGATATACTATATCACTAAATACGAGGAGTATGTTCCCGGAATGATAATTTGAAGAGAATTCACAGTCAATATCATCATTTACCTAGCCTTTTCCCAACTTAGTTGGGGTCGGCTTTCCAGTCTAACGGTGATTCGGCTGAACTTCGATATTTTCCATGAAGCGACTTCCATCTGACCTTCACAACCCATGGGCGATATCGAGTTCTGTAGTTAGACCGGTCGGATTTATAGGGGTTCCAACTACCCCTAACGACTGCCATAGATGTTCGTATGACAACCGGGACCGACGGCTTAACGTGCTTTCCGAGGCACGGAGAATTCACAGTCAATAGAATCCTCGAATAGTATTATAATGGCACATTTATAGTACACTAGCTGTCCCGGCGAACTTCGTACCGCATAATTTTTTCTAATGTTCCGCTAAACGTTTTTTTTCCCCATAAGAATCTTCTCCTTATAGTAAAGATCACAACAAAAAAAAATTGTGAAGTCGGTTCAGTTGCTCTCGAGATTTGCACTTAGCAACACATTCAGCGATTCATTTTTATATTATAAAGATAGACTTTGGTACTTCTATTAGCGTCAAAACGATTAATATACTGTGTGACAGCATAATCACGTCCTTATCTCCGAACAGGTAAACCAGAAGTGTATATTAGACACATTTTGCTAGTAACTGTCAGTCCCACGTAATAGAAAGCAAGTATATATGGACGTTTGGGTAAATTAGGTATTTTGTCATAGCCTCGTTTATCTGTGAGCAGGTGCACCGCGGGCAGGTTAAGATGACGTAGGCTCAAGTAGAGATATTGATATTCAATTCTACTTTGTTTCTCAATTTATTCTAACTAAGCAGTACAGTTTTTCCCTAGAAACTTTATTCATGTTGTTTATCAACACCAATGCCTACCCCCTTCTCATAAATTTTTATTCGTTCTACTTTTCCATCCAAAGGTTGCCGTTAAGAAATCATACATATTCAAATCTGGATTGTTTTGTTATGCATTTTGTATTGGTGTACAATAAAGTTTATTGTATTGTATTGTATTGAAGATTAATTTACTGTCAAACTTTCCTCCCTAGAATTATAATGACACAATTTTGTCTAGGTCACAGTAGTCACATCAAAACTTTTGATATACAACCCAACTAGTAACCCAGCTACGCCAACGCTTCTAAGGCAAGTGTAAGTCTATGGCAAGACGGTTTCTCGATGCCTACTTTCATCCCACCGGAAGAGAAACTACCTCCCCTGGCCAACCTGGAAGGCGCTTAATAGGCTCCGGACTCAGGTTGGCAGATCCAAAGACCGAATGCGATACGCGTCGCAGAGCACTGGGCCTAGGCGATTTAATAAAAATTATAAGTGTTGTCCATCGACACGAAAAGAAGAAGTACCGGGGAGTATACAATAGTCATTGAAATATAATTTATCAGTAAAACTTCAATAGTATAATAAATAACAATACATTTATTGCTTTGGTATCGATTGTAACCGGAATCAACAAATATTTGTGTCATTCCCAACTTGTTACAGAGTATGAATGCTTTTTGAAAGCTATTCCCAAAAGAAAAAAGACGTGGAACCTAATAACTGTCGGAATGGGACCTATTTATAGGTCCACGCAAGCGCGGCCTCTCTTACGTCCATTGCCGGACGTCTATCCATTGCCATTAATTGTCCATTGTCCATTGCGTCTCTCGTAATGAAAATAGAAATAGATCATATGGGAATTCAATTAAAAAAGAAAACAAAATCGGTTCAGCCCATCGAAAGATAATAAGGTCATCATCAATCTGCCCTTATCCCAATTATTTGGGGTCGGCGCAACAAGTCTTTCTCCTCCACACATCCCTATCAGACGTCATCTCTTCAGTCACTCGTCTCCTTGTCATATCCTCTCTCACACATTCCATCCATCTTTTCTTTGGCCTACCTCTACTTCATAAACCCTCTGCAGTCATACTTTGCATCTTGCTAACGACATTGCATTCCTCTCTTCTCATAATATGTCAGTACCATGACAACCGCTCGCTTCTTAATTTTTCGTTCACTGGTGCAAGTTTCAAACTTCCTCTAAAATACTCGTTCCTTACCCTATCCCCATCCCTATAAAAAGTAGACAATCTTAACTAATTATAAAGCGAAAAAATTGTATTTAGATGATGAAACTCATTTAATTTTCATCAGCTATATTATGTATAATTTGCCAGAATCTCTTGGTTTGACTGGTGCTTCACTTGCAGATCAAATTGAATGATTGTAGTTGGGAGAAAATTTAGTGGGTTATTTTAACATATTGCACAAAAACAGTTAATAAATATGTTAGGACAATTCAGACAACGCCATCTAGTCTCAAACTAAGCAGAGCTTGTGATATGAGTAGATAAACTAGATAAACTGATATAAATACTAATATACATTTTTTTGTAAATACATACATACTGTACATATGAAACAGCCAGACTTCGGAACAAACGTATCTGTCTTCACACAAAGTTTGTCCCGACCAGGAATCGAACCCAAGACTCCGTCGTCCAAAGCGCATGCACTACCGACCACGCCACCGAAGCAGTTAGGACCAAAACAATAAAATAAAGTTTAAATATAAATGTAAACTAATTTCTACTAAAAAAAGTCGTAAATATAATTTTTTTCTTTTTTAAACTTTCGAACATAAAAGTGAAACTGTTATTCATATTGCCGAACATTAATTTCGCATTCCACGGATGTGTGGGTTTCGAAATTTCACGACACCGTAATAAATATTCAATTAATTGTGTAAATGTAAATTAAATTAATTATGTAACTGGATGAAAACTGTTACATATAATGTCACTTACACATGCATGTTCACAAGTGTCATGTAAATTATATTATACTTCTGTATTTGAAAGCAATGAGTTTGTTTCTACTACTAATAAGAACTGAAATGTCATCAGCAGGACTCGAACCCACGGCACCCACCCAAGGGCAAGGCCGTAATTTATCTAAATATGTAACTTTTAAATTGTTACTAATAAAATACATACATACATACGTGACGTCTCTCGTCTTCCTCAGAAGGAGTAGGCAGAGTTGCAGAGAGAGACCTTTGGTTTCACCTGCATAAAGTAGTATTTTCTTGTTCCCGTACCCAAAAGAACCTATTACAGGACCTCTTGTCGCTCTTTGTACTAAGTTGGTCTAGAAAATAAAAGCCGTAGAATAGTAACAAACAGACTTTCGCCTGTATTACGGGTGACTCAAATTACGATTTATGTTAAATTGTGTTAAATTGTTTCTTGGCGAATACTCGGTCGATTTCGGATTTTCTTGCACTCATCCAAAGCTTACAGAATTACCCAGGTTCTTACGAAGCCAGAATTTTGAATTTCGATCAAATAAAAATAATTTTATTGATGGTAAAATTCCCATAGCGTAATGACAAAAAATACTTTGACAGAGTTATATCGCTTTGAATCAAAACTCGCTTCGCTCAAATATATGCTGCAGCGTAACGGTACGTTTCGCGACTGCGGCGACCTAGTATATGTACACATTTAATATGATTTGTAAATAAGTGAATACAAAAAAGTTAATTTTTAATTTAATTTATATGATGCAAACTTAATTTCACTGAAAGTGAAAAATATTTTATTACTCATATAAAAGACATCAACGCGCGACGCGTACATGTGTGTTTTTTCTTAAAACCTCAAACAGGCCAAATCCACTTTTACTATTTTAATTTGTATCATAACAAACTCGTACATTATATTATATAGATATAAACTATAATGCTACAAAACAAAAAAAAATTCAAGACATACCTGAATATTATTATTTGCTAACGCCATCTATCGTAGTGTACCAAAACTAGAAAGTTTACGTCGCGTCGTAGCAAGCAATATACTATATCATCGTATAAAACGTGATTTCTAAGCTCAACGGATACGAAGTGTCTCTTACAATCTTAACATCTTGAAATATAGATGGCGTGATTATTCTGTTTGTATTAGTTTCGTTTTGTATTACAGAATGGTTATTGAATTTCTATTGTATAGTATGTTGCTAGGTACTGACTGTAGGACTAACGGAATTGCTGGCATAGTGTGGGTGTTGCGAGTCTGTCTACCCCCTCGGGGTGATAGGCGTGATTGTTTGTATGTTGGTCATTTTTATTAGAACCAAATGTTTGCGTGATATTTATTCCAGAGACAATATACGAGTATTTACAATACCTAAAATTTAGATATTTAACTTAACACAAAATCTAATATAACATAATATAAATTAACTACTCGTCCCGCATCGTTCCCGACGCAAAAGTGCCCATTGAAATGGCAATGGACAGCCTTTGCACCAGGAAGGACCCGGAGCGAGATTCACCCGTCCTATCCCTAATCCTGCGCCTAATCCAATGTCTGCAATGAAGGTCCTGTCCTTGGAGCCCCTACACGATATTTGTTTCGGAGTTTGGATGTTTTCCATGTATATTAAGTATGTTTATCAGTCGTCTAGATCTCATAGCCACAAGCTTTTATTAGCTTAATTTGAGCTGGATGGCGTTGTATGAGAATGTCCAAAAATATATTATTATTAATTAATTATTTTGTTGGTTATGTATTACTATTATTTTGATTGTTTTTATACGTTAATGAGAAAGCAACGCTCGTCCCTGGTGCGCCGTGTGCGAGGTAGTCCCAACAGCATTATGAAGACTCGATTGTGCCTATATCAGTCATTGTTGCAGACTCACTACGTCACTTGTGAGTCTGCAGTTCTGATTGGTATGGGTGTCATAATATTATATTAGCTTGTAAGCCATAGCCTAGTTTAGTCTATGCTTAGATTATATCAATATTGTCTTGTCTATGTTAACTTCCTTCTTTCCTCACTTTGTAACATGGCCGACTGAAATACACGACACGTATTATTACGAGCTCCTGTCTTTTATTCCAAAAACCAACAAACAATGGGTAACTAATACTAATAATAATATTAATGTATCTACCTAATTAGAATATGCATACTAACATCATTTTTAAGTTTCATTGTTACTAACATACTCGAGCCATTGTTGCTTTACTAAATGAATTTGAATTTGAATTTGAATTTGAATTATAGATAATCGAAGCCGCGCCTCTGAGATTATGTTTACCCGTTCGGTTCTTGTTGCCATAGTTAGTAGATGAACCCCTTCTTCTTCTTTTTTAAAAACGTGGCTCCATCGATGTTAATCGATGATTTCGCCAATGTCAAGGTAATGCTTGATTTATCCCGCACAGAAGAACTAGTTACTCTGAGCTAGTTCGCGGTGTGGGACGTGGAAACGTTGTCGGTATTGCAATTGAGTGTTTGGGCATGGATTTTTGCCCAGATCTATTAGAGGTTACGGCTAAAAGGCTATCAGCCACGCGCTCCACTAAAATCCAAGTCCGTTGGACCCTTTCAATATTGACTGGTCTAAGGGGTAGGTAAAGCATATTATTCTCCCACTTATCACCTTTAATTTTATCGGTCTCACACACCTATTTTTTTTAAATTCCGCTGCCTGAGTCTACGGATGGTACTAGGTCTGTTGCCGGGCGCCTCAGGTACGTAATCTGAAGAGTATTCCCTGTGGCGCCAGCAGTCTCACATACCTTAGTTATAGCTTATCGGAGACTCTTATGTTTGTTAGAGCCTCGTCCAATGATCTGCAGGTGCACCACTTGTAGGTGAAGTTGACTTGAACCTCAAGATATTGGTGGAATCGTCCATAAGTAACAACTATAGAGCCTATTTCAAATCTATATATAGAAATGGGGAATGTAATTTTTGTCCCCACTTAGCTCTCGAGAACTGCTTATGCTCCAATGACGGTTGACCCCTTTATGGATAGCCCTCGATCTGGAGGCAAGCCAAAAAATTTAAAATTTGACGAAACCCTATGGGGTCAAAAGTTATAGGCCAAAACCTATGGCGTCGTGCAGCGCAAAGCACCGCGCAAGACACCGTACTAGTAGAATAGAATAGAATAGTTTATTCGCTCGAAACATGGTCGACATAGATTTTCTTAACTGTCTAGAGTCGCGATCATGGTTCGCCGGATAGTTCACGGCATGCAAATTTTTAGCTTTTTACAAGTATTAACAATTTTTTATACTTTGTGGTCTAAATCCAATGACAATTATTTTAATTAACTTATATTATCATTAACATCACTTAAGACATTCTTCAAACTAAATCAAACTTCGTTTGATTTAACAATTTTGTTCAGAATTGAGGATTGCTATTCTATTTTTACCAGGCGTTATATTGGCGTGGCTTTCTGCAGACACTGGCAGATAGCTGATGTAAAGAAGTAACTTATCCCACTTTTTATCCCAGGAATGTGTTCCGTGGAAATGGAAACGATTTACATTATAGATTTCTGAACTCTTGATAAAGCTTTACTTTTTAACGCCATAAATTCGACCCCTCCCAGCAGGAAGTGTGAGGACACTACTGGCGTATTGGCGCTATTGGCGAAAAAGTTAATAGGTTAAAAACTCATATTTACTAAAGCTAGAACTATGTATAGAAGCTGTTTAAACTATACGGTAGTATAGGTATTAAATCCATTTAAATTCAAACAATCCACTTATCTATTTAGTTTACAAGATGATTATATAAATATACATAAATCTATGCGGCGTGCGGTCAAACAAAAACATTAGCAATCATCATGTGATCAGTTGTTAGCACAATAAAAACCTTGACATTTTCCTACGAGGACGATACAGCGACCGGTTGAACTTACGATAAACCACGACGTTAATGTTATGTAGGTATTGTTCAATCAGGATCCTGTTAGTTACAGAGAGGTTGATGATTTCTAACCGACTTAAAAAAAAGAGATTTCTCAATTCGACCGTATAATTTTTTAATGTTTGTTCGCGGATAACTTTGTCGTATATGAACAGATTGTAATACTTTTTTTTGTTAGAAAGCAGATATTTCCAAGGGGGGGGGGTTGTATGGGCGACTAATGCATTTGTTAATTTTTTAATTAGGTATTATAAAGGACAACCAAAAAAAACTTTAATGAAGGTTTGAAGTCGATCCGATGAGGGAGCTGAAAGACAGTCGAGGGAACTCACCAACGATTGGGTTTGCATTGAAGAGAACTTTACAAAATATCCCAAATTTTTAGTTTAAGGTTGTTTTCTTTTTTTTATGTTTAAAATATAGTCAAGACATATAGTCTTGTGGGCAAGCCTATGCTGCCTACGTGGAACAAACAAAACTACTACTACTACGATGTAGATGTCTAATGCACATCTACCTCCCTGAGAATATAGGCGTGATAAACGTATGTTTATAGTCCGAGACGCCTATGACTTTAATTGGCTGCGCCTAAGCGGCTGGCACGTAAGATTTTGTTGCCTTTTATAAACAATTCATCGCGAGGCAACGGGTTTCAAATTAGTTTTTCAAAATTACAATATAGCTGCTACTTTTTGTTAAATTAATTCGGCCATTTTGGACATAACCCATAATATGTGCCCGATGACAGCAATAGGCTTACGTGGGACTAAAAATACTGGCAAATTGTGGGTGTGTGGTGCACCTCTGCTCTAACCCTTCGGGGATATAGGCGTGATATGTGTGTGTGTGTGTGTATGTATATCCCCGGAGTGGTAAACGGAGATATATTATACTCCCACATTTGGCCTGTAGTTATTTTGGTCGTATTTTGAAGCACATGGTATGCCTTGTATGTGTAGATACATATATATACTCATTGAATTTCGTCGTAAACATCTAATGCAACAAAACAAGGAATTATTTATCTTATTCCAACCGAAGTGACACTCATGCTGATACGTTATCATTAGGGGTTACGGAAATTTCTACAATAAATGCGAAAATTTCCAGTAATTTGATTGAATACACGCAGAGGTTGCCAAGACGATTTTTTGATTTAACTTTAAAGATCATATTTTAGTTAAAACCGAGCGTCCCGTCCCCTCGTCTTCCTCTAAAACCTAAACGGCTGGCTCAAAAAAACTAACAAAATTTAGGATAATAGTCCGTGTAATGAACTTTAAAGGAAAACTATAACGGATTGTCTGTTAGTTCAAGAGTTATAGGGCTATAATGGGTGACTACGGAACACTATTCTATGCGTGGCCCGACACGCACTTGGCCGGTTTTTATTTCATAAGACACATAGCACGCCTTTATCCCGAAGGGGTAGGCAGAGGTGCATTACACACCCACAATTTGCCAGTATTTTTATTCCCACGTAATAGGGGGCAATCCTATTGCCATCACCGGGCACACATAAAATGGGTTATATCCACAATGGTCGAATAATAAAGTAGCAGCAATATTGTAATTTTGAAAAAAAAATTAAACCCGTTGTTTTGCTATGAAACGTTAATGAAAGGAAACAAAGCCTTACGTGTCAGCGTGTCTTACGCTATGGCACAGCCAATAAGTCCTGGGCGTCTCGGACTATTTTTTTTATAAATGCGATATTTTTGCGAAATTTTTAGGTTTTGATAAAAAATAAATGCGAAAATTTGATTTTTTATATGCGAAAATCCGTGGCTCCTCATAACGTAGTAATCTGAAAAGCTCTGAACTGTTCCATTAACAGTCAATAACAATTTTTTATACACTTGTGTGTATTCATTAAAATCAAATAAACTTGTTAAATGATGGCCTAATGAATATACATGAATATTGCTTAAAATATGTTAATTTTTACTTGAATTACAGGTCTCTATTGTAATTTTAATACTTAGTTTGTAATTTAAATGATTTACCGTAAGCACTACATTTTATTTTATCCGTGCTAAAAGTATGAATGTCACTGCTAAAAGTATGAATGTCTGACGAATCTAAATAATTTTCTGAAAATTTCAAAGATAATAAACGTTATTTTATGTTATTTATTTTATATTTATTTCACTTTCTTTATAATTTTCAAGAAGGTGACGTAACTTTTTTTTAAAAGAGCAAATACCTTCTGCCGTGGTTGTTGATAAACTAGAACGTCCCGTCACTTCTTTCTAACCTTTCGTTAATTCCGCGAGACCGCGGCCGCTCCCATGTCCATTACTGAGGGCGTCTCTAATACACACCAGAAGGTATTTCCAGTGGCCCCCGGCTCACTTCTTTCGGCTAGGGTAACTGCACTTTGAGCTGCCACCACATTTGTCGAAGGCATGCATTGCTAGCACATTCCACTGCGGGTGACTCTTCTTCTTTTTTCTTCTTCTTTGTTTATCGATGATTTTGCCAATGTCAGAGTAATGTTTGATAGAAGTACTAGTTACTCCGAACTGCCCACCTCCATTGTGTGGGACAAGATAAGAAACGTTGTTTGGTATTACATGTGAGCGTCTGGCACTCGGTTTTTGCTGAGCACCAGAGGTAATCTGAAAAGCCACCAGTCATGCGCTCAACCAAAACCTAACTCCTGCGGTTGACTCAGTAATGGACCGAATGTGATCCATCAGAGTTGCTTGATTAGAACAGATATAAGAAAGATAACCACATTAAAATTGCACTACCTATTTTGAAAATCTGTGACTCATAGTACTACATTGCCATCTTGTCATATGTTGCCTCAGAACCCGCTTTGAAACTACTCGACGTCAGTTTTCCTTATTCAAATTGCAAGGGTTTTTACAGTGATGCAGCTGCGTCATGATGGTATAGCGTTATCGAGGTTATTGTTTATTTAAATAAATAAATATAAATAAATAAAGTATTATTATTAATAAGTATTTATTTCGGTTGTCTAGTCTGTGAAGTTACTATTACGAAAGAGAATATTGTTTATACCAGAGACTTGGGATGGCGCTCGCTTCGCTCCCTTAATAGACCTACAGAGCGTGGGAAAGAGAAGTCCGGAGAAGTCATCATCATTCGAACATTGCCTATGAGTAATAAAAATAGGTAATGAGGCACTTTTATCTGTGTGTCAGTGTCAGTGCCAACAATTTTCCGTAGTTTTCCAAATAACAAAAAGATCATTTATCTTGTAAACTGGCGAAAATTTGATAAAAAAAAATATAAGCGAATCCTTGTGTTGTTTTCAATAAAAGTGTATTTAAGAGCCATGGTGTCTTGTTGTATAAGTAATTGTAATGTGACTAAAGCCGACAATCCAAATAATTACACGTTTCACAGGTAAATACAAAATTTTCCAGCAATTCTTAAATAACAGATATTTGTTTATGTCTTGTATTTATGAAATGCTGAAATGCTGTTCTCTCTGAGACAGTCTTGATAATGCCTCGTTTAGAGGCGAAACAATTGTCGACGTTTTGTTGTCTTTTTAATTCTGCGAAAAATTAATGCTATTATATAATTTTAAAAAGTTTTTTCTTAAAACATTTTACTTACCATTGTTTTGTCATGGATTTTCGCCAAGTAACGCCTGTTTCTATCCAATATTTATGAAATAAGTAAAAAGTTCTAATTATAGTACATTGACTACCCTTGCATTGTGCAGTAATATTTTCTATTCACAATGAAGAATTAATCTTAAATAACGTAAAATAGAAGAAAGTCTTTTTACGATAGGGCTTGACCACCTGATGACGTCACGATTATCGATATATCGATAAACCATGTCAAATAGAAGTGTAATGTTATACGTTTCCGCCTGTTTTTCGGAATGATTATTTTAGATTAGATTAGACAAATTTTTATTTGGATTTCATAAAATCATAACATAGTATATAACAAAGTCTGTCCGCCCCTCCCTATTTAAGCACAGATCTTTAAAACTACGCAACGGATTTTGATGCGGTTTTCACCAATGCATAGAGTGGTTCTGCGGAAGATACATAATATGTCAAGCAAGCGAAGCCGCGGGCGTTTGCTGTTAAACTAATTGTTGTAAAGGTAATGATTCTTAAACATAAAATAACTGTTACTGGCAAATACGATAAAGAGCATTATAAATTTATTGATAAAATATGAATCAAGAAAATTACGATACTCTACACTGTAGAGTAAACAGTGATGACATATTTTAATATTTTTTAAGGTTTTTCATAAGGTTTCCTCTCAATTCCCTAATGCGTGATAAATGGACACAAATTGCAGCTAGACAAAACTGGACTCCTAACATAAACTGCTTTGTTTGCAGTAAACATTTTGAAAAGAAATGTTTTATACAGCGGAAATACCGTCGCGTTTTACTTAAAGGCTCGATTACTACAATTTCTGGCTCTTCTGTAGTTTTGAATTCTTAAGGTTAAACTGAAGTAACCTGGGGATTTCGCTATTTCAAAGGTTAATTAAGTAGGTCTTTTGTGAATAATAAAGACAGAACTTATTTTTTTCTGTTGCAATATAATATAATAAGCAATGCAATATTGTTTTATTTTAAATAAAATAGCCTTAATGTTTAACGACTTATTATTTTAGCATTAAATCATGTTGACATTCTTTGTCTAATATGTAGCTACAATTGTCCATGAGTTAATCAAAAATGGAACTGGAACACTTTCAGTGGGAATTGGGAAGAAGAAACGGTTACCCTGGAAATCTGCTATATAAGCTGAACTGTTTCATGAATATAAATATCATATAATATCTTAAATGCTGAACTAACTTAAAGAAACATAGTTTTGTCATGACCGTTCGTCCGTCTGTTTCATTCTCGGCTTTCCTCCTTAACGGTTAAAGCTAGAAAAATGAAACTTTGCATAAATATGTGTAGGTATTTATAACGGTGACCAAGGGCTACACAAAATAATGAAAAAAAAATTTTTTTTGAGTTGCCTCTCCTACACAAATTGAAAATGATTTTTTTTCTACCGTCAACCCCATCGTGTATAAGATATGATAATATAGGTCTTTTAAAAATATTTAGAAGTTGAGATGACAAATTTTTGGTTTAAGAATCCGTTTTCGAGACATTCAACTTTAAAGCCCATATTTTCGTTGAAACAAAGCTTCCTTAAGCAAAGTTTCATCTAAAAGCTAAACGGCTGGCTCGAAAAATCTTAAAAATCATGATTCTATGTTAATTACATAGAATCATGATAACTTTGTTAGTTCAGGAGTTATAGGCTAATAACGTGACTACGGAACCCTATTATTTGCGTGACCCACGCACTTGGTCGGTTTTTATTAACTAATGCCAGTGCAAGGTAAGCGAAAAGTATAACCGATTAGTGAGATTCTATTGTATTACTTAGAAATAACACTCAATTTTTTATCGATATTTTGCGTATTCCATAGTGTACACAACACTATTACACCCACACATTTGCATTTTGTTTTTGGGATCGCCTCTGAAATGTCTTTGTGTATCTTTCTACATACTATATCTATGGTTTATACCTCACATTACGGTGTGCATGTATTGATTTTTTATTTTTGACATAATAAGTTTATTCATCAAATCAAATTTATAATAAAACATATTAAACATTTAAATATAAAAAAATATGTAGTTTTGCGACCCGGAACTCATCAAAATCACAAAATGGCAATGATATGGATGATCATTTCAATTCCCAGAATTAATTCAATGAGTTATTTTTGTGACACTTTACTAACAGGTTATGATACATATTATCACAATGGTTATAATAACTAGATTAACATGTATATGTTAATATCTACCTACGCAAATTTGAGAATACCTTCTAGTTAAATAATTCAGAGACATCCTGTTACCTCCCGCGTGATTTACTTTTCTTGTTCCTAATTCCCATGGAAACACATCGCCGAGATAAAAAGTAGCCAATGTCACTCGGAGATAATGTAGCTAGCTGTATATTGGAGAAAGAATTTTCAAAACCGGTTCAAAAGTTACGGACTCTATTCAGTTCAAACAAACAATCAAATATTTATTTATTTATTTACACTTCATGCACAGTAACAGTACATAGGCGGACTTAATGTCATAGACATTGTCTAACAGTCAACCTTTTTTTTTTATTTAATTGTTTTTTTTTTTGGTGAGTCAATTGGTTTTTAGTTTCAGGAGTAGCGCTTATGGTATACGCCTTCTCCTGGAACCGTTTGTAAGTTGATTGTTTAGTTAGTGAAGTGTTTAGATGTTATGTGCCGTTAAAGTGTTTTAATTGATTTACGATATAGGTAATGTGGTGGAGGAATGAGTTAAGTGTATCTGGGGCAGTTGTAAATAAGGTGGTTGAAGGTTTGCGAGATTATGTTGGTGGGAAGTTCGTGGGGTCATGATAGGCAGGAAGGAGTTGCTTGGTTAGGTTAAAGGTTTGCGAGATTATGTTGGTGCAAGGACAGAGGTCGTTGTTTAGATTTAGTTGATTAGGTTAGGTTAGGTGCGACATCCGCTTTTGTGTGTGGAAAAGTTACAGGGGCCAGTACTTTCCACACACTCCCTTAGTCGCCTCGTACGACATCCACGGGAGGATATGGGTTGGGGCTATTCTATTCTGCTGGCCACCTCACGGCAGTACACAGTCAACCTTAGGGTGATGCAGAGAGAACTTGTAGTAGGTGCTCAGAGGTTATGATGAAAATGGCACACCCATGCAGTATCTCACCCAGCACAATTAATCACAATATCGTGCCAATTACCATCACACAAGAAAAATAATAAATAAATCCAATACATAAATAAACAAATAAAATAAATAAGTGTAATATTTATAATAATATGTCGTGTGTTTGTGTCTATATATAACAAAAAAAAAACAAACAAGCCGTGTCTATGGTAAACTCATAGGTCCGGTACCATAGCTTCGCGTTCGAGACCAACTCAACTGCCAGCTGTCAGTACTGTCATCCGTCAACCCAGACCGACAAGAATAACAGATGAGATGACACGTCACGACACGCGGCAATCCGCCCAAAAGCCAAGAAGTACTCCTTGAAACCCACAAAAATATTTCCAGACAATCATTATTTAAGAATATGATAAATCAACAAAATGAAATCAATACAAAATCACTAAACAAATCGAAGTCATGCACCCACAAAGGTACAAGGAAACAGATAAAATAAAAAAACAAGGGTAAGTATCAACTAGTATAAAATTAGGAGATAATTTATAAGTTTAAGGCTGAAGAGCTATGCAGTTTCCAGCTGTTCCATTAAGTACAGTTTTTTCACCATTAATTTGAATGTTCTTTGATTTTTCAGGTTGCGTATTGGAGGTTTAAGAATGTTCCAGCATGCTAATAAAACAGTAAAAACATCGTACAGAAGCATTTGTGTTTGATTATACCAAAAGGTCCGAATCTAAAATGATTACTTCAAACAATAAAAGCACACTTGATGGTACGATAATTGTATACTGTAACAATTTTATCATGCCAATAAAACACGTTAGAAATACAAAACATCTCGTAACATAATGTTAGTAGCCCAGTTTACGTGGAGTTTTCGCAATGTATTGTGCTCCCTTCGCTTTAGACGGTGCCCGCACACCTCTACCTCAATACCTCAACCCCGGAGTCACATGATACGACGTCAGCCTCTCAGTCACGCGCTTGTGTTGCATTCGCGGAAGGCTCCACTTTCTCCCGCCACTTCGGCGCGAAGATCCTCTCAAACCGATTACAATAAGGATTATGCTGCAATATAATGTAGAGAGACTCAAAACATATTTGTTTTTCATTGTCCTGCAAGATACAGTGTTATGTATTACATCATATTCAAATACTCGTACTTTATGGTGGTGCTTAACCCTCCATGAGCCACCAAGTTTCATGTATACGAAAATATCGTACATGAAACTTGGTGGCTCATCATATCACAGCACATCATAGCCGGTTAATAGATGTTGCTTTCAGTGTCAATAGTATATCTACACTATAGCTAGCAATTTATTTATTTAGACCGTTTTAAGTCAATGGGTGTCAAAGAACCGCCTCAATAAATCTGGGGTGAAATCATCCTTATCTGCTCGTTCATGAAAACAATAATAGATACATTACCTAGGTACCTAGTTATGTGGGTCGAACTATAAATCTGTCATAAATATAATTCGTTCCGGCATAAAGTTACAAAGTAACGCCGCTTAGAACGTGTTAATCTAAATTATAATTAAATTAGTGACGCCTCATTAATTTGTAATCTACAAATGTTAACTTTTACGACTTTTGGAGAGCTATATTTACGTAAATCCATATTTAAACTTCAAGAAGAAGACAACACAATTATTATAGTTGAGCGTAGCGTAGCAATCAAAATAATTACCTACATCTAGGGACTGACACTCGAAATATAGGAACACAAAACCTCTATTTCAAAATTTCCTAGAATAGAGACGTAATTTTGTGTCTTTTACAAAATTGCGGTATCTTTTAGCACATAATTTATTTCGAAAGAGCATCGCATGTACGAATATTTCTGTCTTAGAAAAAAATGGGAAAACAATGAGGTTGTTGCGGTGAGTTGTAACAACAAAACCACTTAGATGATTAATAGGTCACGTCCGAACTACTAATCACAGTCATGTGATCAAATGTTCTGGGAATTAAGTTGGGCAATATGTATAAGAAAATCACTGATATATTGGATCACTAGTTTATGTATTAGTGTAATAACTCGTTAAGCCCACAACGT
Source organism: Nudaria mundana (assembly GCA_963556515.1). Lineage (NCBI taxonomy): Eukaryota > Metazoa > Arthropoda > Insecta > Lepidoptera > Erebidae > Nudaria > Nudaria mundana. Next base: position 9,995,146 of record OY748294.1, read on the forward strand.
GAATTGTTACTAGGCAATTGCTTTTTATTAGAGTATTAGTAGTCGGTAATTGCCACCATAATATTCTACTATCTGTTCGTGACCACAGTAATTAAGAATAAAAACACTAAGTACTCAATACTTGCTCTATGATTTCTGTATGTGCCGTTTCTGTAAGCGTTCGTTTGGCAGTTAGGTACGTGATTATAGGTTTTATCTCAGAGATGTAGTAGAATTATGCGTCTGTATAATATTTCTTAAAGAGATTAAAAGTTATTGTTTTAAATACACTAACCTAGATTTATTTTAATTACATCACTTTTATTTTTGTATTGTGTGCGTAACTTACATTTTATTTGTTCAGTTATAGCGACAGTTCAAGTTTAATTATGTGAATAATATGATTTTTATTCTCTGTCAATTGCTAAACCCAGATTTAATTACCTCATTTATTCTAACGAAAAAATAACTATTTTTCATCATTATTGTAAACCAACAGAAAATTTATGCATTCGGTCCCTATAAACCTCTTTAGATGAGATGTGTTAGTGTTTTTGTTATGAGCGGGTAAGTACATGTTAGTTAGAAACGGCCTGGAATCGATCTCGTATCACCGAAACCACTAGAAACTCGTCTCAAATTCCCAACGTTATTTCTGAAATCATACTCAAAAAGAACGGTCCGTGGAATATATAAATAAAAATAATATCCTTGTTTCATCCTCATACTCGTACTTGTACTTATTTAATGCTTAAACGCATACTTTTCCTGTGTTTGTCCCACTTTCGCAACAACTTAACATTCAATTATTTGTATTAAGGTTAAACTATGCATTTCTAGCTCTATTTTATTCTTCAGTTTACTTATTATTTTTTTCGTTCAGATAATTCTCAAAACATTACAATATACTTTACTTACTATTTTATTTTAACACAATACCGAAGACTATATTTAATTAAGGATGTGCATTTTTCGCCGTTCTATTTGTCAAAGGATAGTTATTTAACTTTGCAAGTGTAACACAGTTTAGCTAAATTCAATTTGCATAGAAACACTGTAACAGTTCTGCTAGAATAGAGTCCACTATTACATAAGTTACAGATCATTTATTTCTATTTAAACCGTTAGTGTATTCGTGTCACAATGTTAATCATATGATTGGGCTCTTGTGACCATTAAATACTCCTTTCCTTTAAATATTTATCGGCACTTAACCCCACGGTTTTTACGCAATGGGAATACCTAACTGCATGGGTTTTCCACTTTGGTTTGTTTTATACAAGCGGACGCCCGCAATATTTAATAAAATTTCGCAAGATTTGGTTGACATGCCTCTTAATAAGTTTAAAATAGTAGTGATCAAATGTTTGATGAAGAAAGGCTGCTATAATGTAGACGAATATCTTAATGATAAAAATGCATGGTCACCCTAATCTTCTGTTGTTAGCCACTCGTTGTTAGCCAATTGTAACACAATATAAACGAAACAATATTAAAAAAGAAAATTGATAATCTACCTGAGTTTCTTGCTGGTATCTTCTCAGGAGAACCAACTTGCCGCACCCGCGAAAGAATCATTCTCAAATGGTTATTTATGTACTTACTTAATTTAGTATTTTATAATATTGCTTGACATGAAATTGTAAAATTTTGATATTCATATTGTGCTCTTTATGTGCCTAAACTGAATAAACGAAATTGATTCTTTTAATTCTTTCTTTGATTCTTTGAATCAAATATTTGTGTGATCCACGAATGCTTGTTTCGGAGTTTGGGTGTTTTCTATATATATTATGTATGTATTTAGAATTATATAAGTATGTTTATTAGTTGTCTAGAGCCCATAGCACAAGCTTATAGCTTAGTTTGGGCTGGATGGCATTGTGTGAAAATGTCCGAAAATATTTATATTTATTAAAAAAAAAACAATTTTACCACTTCCACTTTATAAGCATATGGAAATGAGATCATGAGCCTTTATACTAATGGCATTACAGCACAAGAGCTCTCGTAGTTTTCAAAAATACACACTGTTGCAAATTTACCAGGGATGTGCTCGCCCACACTGAGACCACACATCAAACAGTCAAAACAGTCACGATCTTGCGAGATTTTAATAAATGGCTTTTTGTACATTGTCAGTTGAAGAGTAACTGGCGCCTCACTACCTCCGTGTCACATATCACATCGAGCGACGTCGGGTAATGTTCACAATTAGAATCTCATTGTTAGGACCACCCTTGACAATTGAAAATAGTACGAGTATTACGAAAACATCTCTCGCGACTTTAATGACCTTTATCGATGGCAAACCACGTAAGTAGTGAGGATGCTTATCCACAGGACAAAAGTTATTGTATTATCCCAATCTCTCAGGGATTGCCCTGCACACTTGGGAATTGTCCCTAGGGTGCGTACTAGTGCGTACTCAAGGTGACATCACGGTACCAGGTCGCGATGTCAGTAAAAAATATCCCAATCTCTGTTGTATCTAGTACATGGATCTGAAGGAACAGAGCTAATACAACTTAGGTAGGCTTGTTTTTTTTACGTGGTCGGTGATGCATTTAAGCACTTTGCCTCGCTCCCAGGGATTCGAGTGGGACTCCCGATCCTTGGATGGAAAACTGACTGGACTACCCACTAAAACCTATCCACGGTGTTTCTCCTACACGTAAGTTGCCAAATTCCCAATTCGTAGCACTATACGAGTCTTCTATGTAGAAAAATTTCAAATACCTATTTGAAAAAAAAAACGAAACATATAAATAAAAGTATGTACTTACATAGGTATATAAATATATAAATACAATTAAATTATGTTGTATTTCTTTAATTTAGAGCCACCATTATTCTGGGACCACCAATTTGTTTCTTTATTTGGTTTTTGTTTTGTTCTTATTTATTAGAATTACTGTAGACTATCTTACATAAACACTAAATTGCTTATAATGAAATATTTCACTGCTGGAGGACAATAAATACATTTTCATACCAAAATACATATAAACCAACCAAAAGTATGTTAACCTAGTTTAAAATAATTAGTTATTTAATTTGGTTATAAAAACTTTATATACATGTGTTCAAAAAAGCGATAAGCATGAACCACATCCGCATTATTATGTAATCTTTTGAATAATTAAACACTTAGATGCTTCCAAATTGATATCTAGTTCCCGCATCATGTGCTAGTGTTTACTCATAGTATCATAGAGATCCGGGTCACTGAATACAAAGATATTTACCATAAATATGAGCGATCGCAAATATGAGGAAACAAGAAAGAAATTTAGTATATCATTATGTGTTACTTTAGGAAGGCCTTCATACTATGTCAGTCTATCACTGAAGGTACTTTAAAAAAAACGGTCAAGTGCGAGTCGGACTCGCGCACCGAGCGTTCCGTACGAACCTAAACATTTATACTTTTAGCAATTTTTCCTTTATCTGTGCTATAGGACGTACCCTGTTTTTGATTCCCGGTTTTGATTCTCTTGCGAGTGTCGAAAATGGTGTATCTTTTGATTGCGTTGGCTTACAAGTTTGACTTTTTCCCAGGTTCAAGGGACAGTTAGCCTGAGTATCATCAGAATTATTATTAGTCAGTCAATCCCTTTGTTGATCTTTGCCGGGCACTTTGGCCTTTATTTTGGCTTTAGTATAGGGTTGCCATACGTCCCGGTACGCCGGGACATGTCCCGGTTTGAAGCACGGTGTCCCGGCGTCCCGATAAGCAAATTGTCCCGATTTAAAAATCATAGCTTAGTTTTATATTAGAGGGCTGGATTTGGTATACCTAAAATATACCTAAAATATATACCTAAAATAAACGCGACTACCTAGCAAGGCTATTAATACGTGAATAGAACGACGTAAGCGCTGACATTTGTCCGTTCACGTTTCAAGAATTTACGTTAACCGTGTCAACACATTTCGGGATCGCGGACTCTCGGCGTTGACAGAGAAAGAGCGCATCAAGACCTCTGTGGACCTCAAGGCCCTCGAGATACAGGGGAGGCTCCTGTGCAAGACCACCCGCACCGGGGCTCGCCCACTCGAGGTCTCCGGCGCCTCCAGCAGCCCTAAATGGCTAGGCTGAGAGACACGCTGGACGCAGAAGCCGTCCGCGTCTCCAGACCCACTAAATGCGCAGCAATGCGCATTTCGGGCCTGAACGACGCGGCCACGACGGATGAGCTAATCTCCGCCGTCGTGGAGGCGGGTGGCTATCCCCATGACCAGGTGAGGGCTGGAGAGATCTCCTTCAGCCCTACCGGTCATAGAACGACAGTCGCGGCGGCAATTAAAATTGCGGGCGGACGGAGCCTCTTCTTCAAGGCGCAGGTGCTCCTCCTGCGTGCCCGGGAAACCAGGTGTTTCCGGTGCATGATGGTGGGGCACGTATGAATGCAGTGTGCAAAAGACACCGTGGGTGATCGGTGCTTCCGTTGCAGCCGGCCCGGTCACAAGTCCAACGCCTGTGATGCACTGCCTCGCTGTTATAAATGCGAGGCGGAGGGGAAGACCGGGTCGGCAGCCGTTCCTGCGCCGCTTTGAGGCCAAAGCCTCGTCCATTGCCTGAAGGCAGCGGAGGTGTCGCTACTGCGCGCCCAGGTGTGATAATTTTATGTTTGTTGATTACATAGTCACTTAGTGTGCTAATTTAAAAAATTATGACAGATACTTAATACTTTAAGTTAATGTTGATTTCGCAAAAGTATTTGTAATTGTCAGTCTCAAAAGCATGCATTGAGTTTTACAAGTGAGTAAAGTCCCCAAAAAATTGCTATATTTGTTGATTATGTTATTATATTTTGTACTACCTAATTAAGAAAAAAATGCCATGCTTTGATGACGATATTACCTAGTCCAGCCTAAGTTTTGTTACAAATGAAAATGCAATTTTTTAAAAATGAAGTTATGTAATATTATTCAAATTTATACCTACATATTTATTAGTCTTAGCAAAAAATAAAAATATATTTTATTCGAAATGGCCACCTTTGGCTTTTATACAGGCCTTTAATCTGTTTGGCCACGAATCTATGGATGTATGCACTGTTTCCAAGGGAAATTTTGCCACTGCTTGCTCCAAAGATTATTTAAGAGACTCAATGTCGCCGTGTCGTTTAGAGCAGGCCATGTCCTGTAAAACTGACCATAATTTGTAGTCTAAAGGGTTGAGGTCTGGGCTAGATAAGGGCCGGTCTTCAGCTCTTATAAAGTCCGGAACGTTGGTTTCTAGCCAGGCTTGGGTAGTTCGTGGCTTGTGACCAGGAGCAGAGTCCTGCTGGAAAGTCCACGGTATATTTTTAAAAAGTGTATTGCTGAGAGGTTTCACAACATGATCCAATACAGTATCTTGACCGACGGCTCCATACCCACTTTGTGCAAGGCGATCATTGCGATCCTATTTTCATTAACACCCCATTCCATATTGTAATTTGATAATGAACACGAAAAAATGTGTGAAATGGCGCGAAATCTAAAGAAGTTTTTAAAATAATATACGTGTTCCAAATTCATAATAATTAAAAAGTTAAAAAAAAAGAAAAGTTTAAATGTAATAGTATTTATGGCCAGACTAGTTATATTTGATGATTATATTTTGTGTTAATTTTAAAATTATGCCATGTATAAACGAGAATGTTATATTTCTTTGTTAATTATATTAAATTATAATAAAAGTTCCTATTTTTGTCCCGGTCTGAGTCCCCACACTTATGGCAACCCTACTTTAGGATGCACTTCTACAGATCACTTCAGTACCAAACATTTTGATAAGACGAATGGCATCCGTCCTGGTAACGCAAAAATGTGCTTATAGTTTTAACTAGAATTCGTTTTCCTCGTGTTACTCAATTAGCTAAGCATATCGAAATTATCTTCCATGTAGCAAGGATGATATCATCAGTGTTTTATTTATCACAACACAAAATACAATGTTAAATAGAACCTACCTGTACTTAATACCTATACCTATAATGGTTTATGGGCTAACTCATTCTATGCATATTTTATATGTAAGATCATGACTGAGAAAACTATGGCTACCAAAGACAAACAACAACAGTAACTTTAGACCTATAAAGACAACGTTACTTGATGAAATAAAGAATATCTAATACATGATGAACAAATTCACTTGTACACTATTCCACAACTTTATTTGATTTATTTTCATCGACCGGTTTCGCTTTTCAGCATTATCAAAGGTGTTTTAATTCACTGTCAGTCTTCTTCTTCGAGTCAATGATTCAGACAACAATCTTTCTTTCCTGCTAGATTTTCCCAGCCCAATAATTGGCCACTGCCTCGGCGTTGTCCGTTGCTTCACATAAGTCCTCGACAGTGCAGGTGGAAGGGCATAGTGGGCAAGAGAGCACGTGCGACAGAACACTCGCGACTGGTCAATATAGCCTCACCTTGCCATGTTTTCCTTACAGCGGCCAACTTGTGTCCGCAGGCGATTCAATGACTTCCAAGTTGGCCACTGGAGATTATGTCCAGGCGGCAGGTTTTCTTTCGGTGTGATAAAACCTGCCGGAACTGGATATTTTTCTGCCCACGTTTGCTCTCTTGCCCGTCGCGGGACGCTGTTTGTGGCAGAGGTCGTCCTCAAGAAGTTTCGGCGACATTTTAAACGAACGGGAGGCATGACGTGGTTGTGCAGTGGGTGTTTCTCCACTGCACAAGCTATGTCCCGTCGAACTTCCCGAGGGTCTATGCCTGCCAGAAGATATATTAAGTGGCGTAAATTTGAGGTAGCCCGACACGTGTCATTTAAGGCCACATTGACTTCCTTCGCGTGTGCGGAACGGTGCCACACTGGGCACGCATACTCTCCCACGGAGAAGGATAAGGAAAGTCCGGTTGTGCGGACAACGATCAGTAAACACAGTTCGTAGTTGTGGAATAGAGTACAAGTGTGTTTATTAATCATGTATTCTATAGGTTCCGCCAAGGGCCAACAATCGAAAGTATAAACTGCAAAGAGTATCTAGTACCTACTAGCTGTCCCGGCGAACTTCGTACCACCTTTTAAACCTTCCGTTAGATTGTAAGAATATATTAAGTCCAAAATGAGACAAATCGGTTCAGCCAAAGAAGCCATAAGAAGACGACATAAAACCATCGAAGATAATTGCAACAAGGCTTCTTGGGGTCAGTGTTAAAAGTCGCATTAGATGTGAGTTTGACTGCCAGGTTCTTTTTCACTGTCTCTACCTATTGCCTTGCGTATCTGGCAATAAATGTTGAAAGATAAGCTGGACTTGAATTAAAAACCCTACATTAATAAATATTCATTTTATTTGAGACAGTGACAGATGGTAAATAGATAAAAGTCCGATGCGCCACTTGCTAGTGACGTTACTTTTGGCCTCTAACGTGGTACTCGTGTAGATCTTCCATTGAGTAAAATCAGTCATCAAGTAATTCATGTCATATCACTTCACTATCACTACAAATTATAAAACAAAGCCGCTTCCGTCCGTATGTATTCTTAGATCTTTAAAACTCTGTAACGAATTTTGATGCAGTTTTCACCAATGAATAGAGTGGATATCGAGGAAGGTTTTTAGTACCTATATAATCTGTCAAGGGGGCGAAGCCGCGGGCGTCCACTAGTTATAACACAAAGTCGCTTCCATCCGTATGTATGTATGCTTACATTTTTAAAACAACGGTACGGATTTTGATGCGGTTTTCACAAATGGTTAGAGTAGTCATCGATTAAGGTTTTTGTGTATATAATTTGTCAAGCGAGCGAAGACGTGGACGTCCGCTAGTGTATTATAAAACAAAGCCGCTTTCGCTGTCTATCCGTCCCTATTATATGCTTAGATCTTTAAAACTACGCAGCTCATTTTGATACAGTTTTCACCAACGGATAGAGTGGTTCTCGAGGAAGGTTTTTAGGGCCTATATAATTTGTCAAGCGGGTGAAACCGTGGGCATACGCTAGTACTTTATAAAACCACATCACAATAAACTTATTACTTAGGTTGCTGGTATGGTAACAATGATGGTTAGCGCTCACGAACCTCACGCGCATCCTTGATACAGCTAACGATTGTCCCTTCTCCTATAGGTCACTAACCCTGACTGCTTCTTATTTGACAACTTGACAGTAAATCTTTTTAGTACTTTTGTTTGTAATGATGACTGAACTGAGGACTACCCTATAAAACCGTTTGTAAGGTTTGGGGATTCCCAGTATTTTCGCAGATTAGATTTTACTTCAATTTGCATTGTGTTCAACAGGAAAATCGTATACCGTGGATATACTTAAGTGATTTATTTTCAAGGTGTTGGTTCATGTTTAACAAATTTAATAATATTTCAGAAAACACCCAAAATCACTTATATACTTAAAATATTTACATTCCTCTTTCGAAATTTAAATCTATTGTGAAACAGATCCTGGTCTAGAATTAAACTAGTCACTATTCCAAGGTACCATTCACTTACAGAAACTATACGGTCCAAAATTTATAGCAGTGATGCTGTAAACGCAACTGCATTATTATTATTATAAACACAGCTACTAAAGTAATATATAAGGCTAAGTGACGAATAATACATCTTTATATCCTACTCCTACTATAATATTAATATTATAAACGTGAAAGTTTGTGAGTATGTATGTATGTATGGATGGATGGATGGATGGATGGATGGATGTTTGTTACTCTTTCACGTAAAAACTACTGAATGGATTTTAATGAAACTTTACAATAATATAGATTATACATCAGAATAACACATAGGCTACAATTTATAAAGATATTGTGTGAATTGTTCAAAATATGACGCGGCGCAACGGGAACGGGAAAAAATCCAAATTACCACGCGGACGAAGTCGCGGGCGACCACTAGTATTATATAATTCTACTGTACGTGTGTATGTCACTGAACTCCACTTAAACGGCTGGACCGATGTTGATGAATTTTTTTGTGTGTGTTCAAGGGGATTCGAGAATGGTTTAGATTCACAATTTGTTTCTTTTTTTTTTGCAGGACAACGTCTGTCGGGTCCGCTAGTATGAATATATAAATATGAATGGGTAAATTATTTTATCTGACTGTGGCAGCGAAGGTCATGTTTTACGCTTTTTCCCCTTACAGGCCTAACGGCCCGGCACCACAGGGAATTCTCTCGAGTGCGTACCTGAGGCACCTGGCAAAGGACGATGGGGCGGCCGCGGCCCTGGCATTAAAAAAAGTCTGGACAGATTTCGCTAATTGTGATCTTAAATAAAAGGTATTTATAGTGTCAAACTGAGATTAGGGAAAGATGACAAAACACACTGTGGTTTTGTCTAAAACGATTCTGGATATCATCACTGGTTACCAACTAAACCTTGAACCACATCTCGTAAAATCTAAGTCGTCACATATTTTAATATCTTACATTTTAATGTCTGCGAATATTTAATCTGTATGTGTGTAGACATATAACTTAGTTAATTACCGAAATAGTTGCCTCGAGCATCACGTGAGAATGATGAAAATAAACAATGCATATATTTCTCAACGATATCCTCGTCCTTGCCGAATGTGGACACTCGAATGACCTCTTCACATTGAAGCAATAAAATATCATAAGTTTTGAGAAACTAGACAAGGAAAATACTTTGGAAACATTACAAATAAAACCTGGAATAAGTGTGGAGTCTGTGCTATTTTAAAATTCTGAGTTCACGGAAAGTACTCTTTTTAGTTTCCCTGTGTTGATTCCGATGTGTGATGAGTCCGAGACGCCCAGGACTAATTGGCTGTACCACAGCGGCTGGCACGTATTTTGTTGCCTTTATCAACATTTCATCGCAAGGCAACGGGTTTCAAATTTAGTATTCAAAATTATAATATCGCTGCTTATTTGGTTAGGGTGTCGCAAAGAGTGTCCCGAATATGAGCCTCACGAAGCGAGGCTCCGTAGACTTACTGTTAATCGTTCATATTGAACCAAATAAGTTCTATATCTTAAAAAAAAAATTCAAAAAAAAATTCAATAATAAACCAAATAGGTATACACTTTTTAAGCAATCCGGGACTTAGAAAATTTTGACTTAATTTTTGTATGGGACCCTCTTTGCGACACCCCGTCCGCCCCCTATTACGTGGGACTAATAATATTGGCAAATTGTGGGTGTGTAATGCGCCTCTACCTACCCCTTAGGGGATATAGGCGTGATATGTGTGTGTGTGTATTTCAGTATATTTTGTAGTAATTAGAGTTACTTTGTTTATGGGCTTGTAACATAATCAAGTTTCAAGGAACAAAATTAGTCTCCAGACTATGGGTAGTAAAGGCTTTAACGCAACTTGCCATCACTCTGGTGAAATGAGCGACCTTTTCCGTCAAAGAAACAGATTGCAATAGATTTAAACTCTACATATAACTATAGTCTTAAAAGTTTTCTTCAGCCGCTTGTAAACCAAGATGTCTCTGAAAAGAAAATGTGTACAAATATTGCATTAATCCTAATTAGTCAAAGAAACCAAAACACTTGTGGGATGAGTTCGTTGTTATGTACTGTTTGAGTGTAACAAGCAATAACGTTATTCAACCGCATATGTAACCACAGAATAACTAACATTAAATACTGTCAGAAACGGAGTAGTGAGGTCGACCTTTTGTCTCGACGTGAAACGGGAAAGCTTGACAAATCTTACCTCTCTCTCATGTAAAAACCATATTTGGTATTACATTATGACAAGTGTGTTTGTTTTTACTCTTGCGGAAAAACCTCACTCAATCGGGCACAAAGAAAGTGACCGTTTTCAATAAGTATTTAAGTAGATAAGTAAAAAATTAGCAATTCAGCCAACTTGCAATTTTTTAATGATGACAACAGAGAAATCCTTTCATAAACTTTAAAAAGCAACCAGGCGTATGCTTGTTTATCGTTAAAATAAAAAATACTTGGTTTTAAGTTTAATTTAAGCAAATGCGTTATTGACAAATAACGTCGGTTGTAAATTTACCTCTATGGTTAAATATGACGTCATCGTATAGGCTTGGAAGCTTCAGCAACTTTCACAAATGGAACGCTTGACAATTGCATAACAGAGGACTTCATTCATACAAGATAATTCTTGTGACCGTATCTCACACTACGTATGTCAACAATCTAACGCATTGTAAAATCCTCCGTGTCCATATACAAACAATGCACATTTAGTATTTACAATGTAATCCATATAATTAAGCGACTATTTTAGTATGAGATGACCAGGACATTAATTTACTCCGAGACGCCCAGGACTTTAATTGACTGTGCCATAGCGGCTGGCACGTAAGATTTTGTTGCCTTTAATCAACATTTCATCGCAAGGCAACGGGTTCAATTTTTTTTCAAAATTACTGCATAGCTGCTACTTTTTTATTAAATTCATTCGGCCATTTTGGACATAACCCATTAAATGTGTGCCCGGTGATGGCAAATTGAGCAATACTGGCAAATTGTGGGTGTGTAATGCACCTCTGCCTACCCCGAGAAATAGGCATGATATGTGTGTGTGTATGTGTGTGTGTTTTATCTCTCTTTTACTGACCGAGCGAGTGAAGGGTCTATCTACATTTCGAGATTGGACAATTTTGCTTTCGTCCGTTTGTCTGTCTGTATGTGTGTTCCGGGCTAGGGGTCCCATTTACTATCTGATCTCCATGAGACGTAGCATAAGTATCCCTTTCCTTGAATTTATTATAATTATTTTTTATTGGGGGATGAATTTCCAAAATAATAAATCATTATTTTTATTGTTCGCGAGGTCTTTTTTTTCAACTTTTTTTTTTTGCCAACGTCTGTAGCCGGGAGTCTCTGGTTACAAGCAGAAAGTATTTCCAGTGGCACCCGGCGGACTTTGACCACCTCTGTGGTCTCTGCGGGGGTTGGGTCGGGATAGGAATCCCGCGTCGTTAGGGTAGGGTTTTATCCCGCATCAGTGAGTGAATCTGGTTGCATGCTATGGGGCAAAGGCCCCGCAGCACGCAACCCTTCTAGCCTGCTTCTGTAAGGACGACGGGTGGCGATCCCGCCGTCCTCAGGCCCCGATCATGGAGGTCGATGGTCTTGGGCGTAGATGAGTCTGCGGCGCCCTCACCGCTGACTACGGAACTCGGCGGGGAGGGTACGCTCCCTCTCCCTCTCGGCCGCCTCCTTCGCGAGCACGACTTGCTCGCAGAAGGACACGGCCGCGTTCCACCTACTCCCGCTAGAGACCATGGCTTGAAGCATGGTCTCCAGCGAGAGGGTATCCACGCCCAGACCCACTACGAGGTCCCGGCGCTGACTCGCCCACGCTGAGCACTCCACCAACGTGTGGAGTGCGGTGTCGTCGTCGGAAACCTCGCAGTGTTGACACCGGGGTGTGACCTCACAACGGATGCGAAACAGATAGCTACCGAAGCATCCATGCCCGGTAACGATCTGCGTCGCACGATACGTGAGGTCACCATGCTGCCTCTGCAGCCAATCGTCCATGATCGGTCTCACCGCCGCGATGATGGTGGTACCCCACTTGGGTTGCTCAAGTCGCACCCTCCATGACTCCATGAGATCCTGGCGGAGTTGGGACCGCTGGTCATTGATTTCTCGAGATGCAGGCCTGTGGTCCCGCTAAAGCGCCTCCATGCGCCATTGGAACAATGACGCAAGGGCTCTCGCTTCCAGGTCCCATGGAGCGGTCCCGGCTAGGAGACATGCAGCCTCTCCGGAGATCGTGCGGTAGCCCCTTATTGTTTTGACGGCCAAGGTCCTCAACGGTCTATTAAGGAGCGTTGAGTTGTTGGCCGTCGGTGCGACGGGACACGCGTCGTGTGTACGCGCGACGGAGCACGCGAGCGGGTCACTGCGGGTCTGTTTCTACAAAATCATTGAGTGCCGCTCCGTTATCCGTGTCGCACGCGCCGTACTGGTACAGTCTTTGAAATAAGTTGGTTACAAATTCTCCACACAACAGTCTAGACGTGACATGGGGCTGATTGGCTGACGCCTTTGTTCACGTCGTCGTCTTTTGGTTAAGTAATATATCAATAAATAATCCATTTCGACTGTACACCCGCGCGATCAATATTATACTAGCGTCGCTGCGTGCGATAGACGGGAGCCCGTCGCGAAGACCCGCGCCGGACAGGCGGACGCACGGCGCGGACATCCGCGGAGGGCACCCGCGACGGGCACCCGCGACGGGCACCCGCTTAACGCAGCGAATGGCCTGATACCTAAAAGACGTCGCTCTCACTCTCTCTGTAAAATAGGGTCAGTAATATCAGACTATTCAAAGACAACCTCTGTGCAATTGCTTGAACTAGTCAGGTAATATAGCACTTTTCGGGAACTTTTCCAGTCGGTATTGACGCGGAGGACCTTTTAAAGGAATGTTTGCAAATGTTATGAATTAGACCTAATGGTCTGGTATGGTATGGTATGGGAATGCACAATAGCGTATATGCACATAGTAATGAGTATTCGGTTACATACGTTTATCATATGACTTTTCTTAACAAACCTACTCACATTCGCAAGAGTGAAAGTTGCGCGGTCACCACTTACAATCGAATAAATATTAGCCCGCGTATTACATAATACCGATAAATGTAATACTTGTTTATACCACAATGACATGTGTGGAGATATATGGCTATCGTATATTATACAGACATAAATACAGTCACACCTATTTCCCATTGGCGTACGCAACAAAAACTATGGAATTCTATTTGTTACGATCCTGATGTATTTCTTTAATTTCTTCCAATTTCTGAACTATTTTTATGCATATAGTAAACGCCAGTCATATATTCCATTACTTATAAACTTAGGACACGAACTATTCCACTTGCTCCACTCTTTTTCCTTCATTAATTTATATACATATACTTCATTCCCTTCTTCTTAAAAGACTTTTCATAAATATTTACCATAACGTTCCCGCTTTCAGATCTTTCAAACAGTTAGTTGTAGTATAGAGGAGAACAGCACTAACGACGCTACATAGCCCTGCCTGACTCCTCGTTGGATACCAAATTAGTCTGTGTAAGACCTGTTTATTTGGATACAAGCACTGGAACCCTCATAAAGTGATTGCAGTGCTCGTATCAGATTACTGCTAACTCCATACATTGACAACGCTAACCACGTTCACTCATTACCATGCATCCCCTTGCTTTCCTAAATCCAACCTGAACATTCCACATTTTTGTCAGTGTAATTCGTCACTCTATTAGTCAAAACCGTTGCGTACACTTGCCGATGACACTGAGCAGTTACGTGGTAGTTTTTGTATTCTACTTGCTGTGACATTTTACCCTTGTACAGCGGCACAATAACGGCTTTACACCAGCCTCCTGGTACACTGTCGCTCCTCCAACGAAGGTTAAAAAGGCGGTACAGCCCACCTGATATTTTCTAATACGTAACAAGAATCGTACAGATGGTCAATAGTTACAGTGACCTAGAGACGAATACTAGAAAATAAATATCAACCCTTAAATCCGCAAATTAATTAAATAAATCTAACTACTTTCCGCCACATGCAAATTACCTACCCAACTCTCTTATTGAATATTGCAAAGTAGTTAGATTTATTTAATTTAACTATGGACTTCCGAAAAGAAACGTCTGATAGTATTAACCGCAAATTAATATTTTTTTGATTTTAAAAATTATATTTAATAAGAAATATCATTTAGATTAGGTAAAAATATTTACAAATATATCGATCTATTTAAAAGTATGGCTCAAATATAGAGTTCGTTGTTTATTTACAACACTGCTCATTCACTAGATTTTATACTATATATATACTATTTATATACTATTATACTACTATACTACTATTATATACTACTATTATATATATTATTTTTTATACTAGCGTAATTGCGCCGTCCCGGCTGCGTTAATGGGTATTTCCGCACTCCCATGACTCTTGACGTGATGATACCTACATACCCTAAGTAAAGTCACACACAAAACCACGTCTTAACATCCATTAAAGGGATGGGCAGAGGCGTTCATTACATTACGCTCACTTTTATTCAGTTACTTTTGGTCTCATGTAATAGGGGGCGAGCACATTGGCAACGTAGCTTAAATATAAATAAACAATGGACATCTAAAATCTAGGACGCCGCGTTTACCGTGTTAGTAGCGCACAAAATGTCGCGGGTACGCGAAAATTAAATTTTGTCATCGAATACGCAACCGCTTGGGAAGATAGCGTCATCGTCGAACGTAACCGCGGAGTTTGATAACTTAACTTTCTCTCTGGGTGCTCACACCTCACAGGCTGGTTGCTGCACAGCTGAGGAAGCCTCCAGTAAGCAGCCTCATTCCGTCTTTACCATTGAGAGCGCACGTTCGCGGTGAACGGCGCCCTTCGCCTACATCACCATTCGCTTACGCGTAAACGCGCTTCAATTTAATTTGAATTTTGACATTTGACCGTTCGGCAGCAAAAGTGATTCTGTTAAAATTATTTGTGATATTGGTTTAGTTCATTCTTTATTTAAAAAACCTTAAGTTAAGTTTTCAATTGTTACCAGAGAGCATGGGAACGTGTAAAATGTAAGTGGAAGCTTCTTACTTGTTACTAGAAATAGTGTTTTACTGTTAATTATTTAAGAGAAAGCGTACAGATGTATCATTAAAAGGTCACAGCATCAGATTTAAAATTTCAACCTCACAGTTTCAACCTCAAAGTTCAGGAATATAAGATCTGTTATTCCCTTGAATTTATACACGACAAATATTTCATTGTTAAAACTCACCTATTGCAATCGACCTTATTGCGACAACCTTGATAGTTGAAACACTTTGTTTGAGGTAAATTTGCTGCTGAACTTCACCTTTTACAATTTTTTGGTACCACTAATATGTATATATCGTACATAACGCATTTTTATCCCCGTTGGACCATTACATAATTATATTATGAAACCTACTGATTTATATACCTGTATTTAATGTTATTTAATCAAAAACTTGTTCATGTTGACATAGTTACCTACCGTTAAAGTAGATTTAGAAGTCACATTCATAACAGATGCGTATCAAAATATATTTCTATTCAAAAAAATCTGTTGTTTGTTATTTATAATATTCGCGAGTGCCAAGTTCCAAAGATAGTTTCTTACACAATTCGCGTTAGTCCACGATTCATGCATAGCAATTGTAATTCATAAAACCTACAGAATACAATTAAAGATTTTTATTACCTTCATATTCATATAATTAATGTTCTTAAATTGTATAATTTGAAGTACTTAAATGGTACTATAGTGCTTAATGGAGTCTGTTAAAAACACATACGATCAAACAATTTCACGAACTTAAAACATACTCGTATCATACAATTAAAGTGTCGATTTGCAACATTAAACTGTTAGAAATATACAATATTACTACATTTTAGTAGCAATTTAAACATGTTTTGTAAAAAGTAATGAGATATTTAAAGTAATTTTCAAATTTCTTTTACTTTCATGATTTACTCACAATTGGGAAGATTTAATTAATGTATTTAGAGGTATTTAGAGGTGGTATTTTTTGTGAAATTTGTTGCAATTTAGTATCTAGTCTTATAGGTCTCACAAAATGTGATGCTCAAACTAAATTTAAGCTATAATGATACATTGATAGTCCGAGACGCCCAGTAATTTAATTGGTTGTGCCATAGCGGCTGGCACGAAAGATTTTGTTGCCTTTCATCAACATTTCATCGCAAGGCAACGGGTTCCAATTTTTTTTTCAAATTACAATATAGCTGCTACTTTTTGTTAAATTCATTTGGCCATTTTGGATATAACCCATTATATGTGTGCCCGGTGACCCTATTACGTCGCCTCTGCCTACTTCTTCAGGGATATACGCGTGATATGTGTGTGCGTGTGTGTGTGTGTGTGTGTGTGTGTGTGTGTGTGTGTAATAGTTTCATGTCACACCAAAATCTCCAGAGCCGCTGTCATCCTCACCTGCATAGCTAAAAGACCCAAATATCTCGGACGTGAGGCCAACGAAATTGCTGACGTTTAAAACGCCTTTGTCTATCTTTTGCAAGAATGGCAATAGTTTTGGTTTGCAATTTTTACGCCAAAAGCTTTGGCAAGGTGGTAACCGCCTTAATTCACACATTGGAGCCCTAAAACAAAATTTGAACTGTCTACTACCGAACTTTGATATCGCCCATGGATTGTGGAGGTCAAATGGCAGTCGCTTTACGGAAAATATGGTGATTGAAGTTCAGCCGCATCGCAGTTAGACAGGAAAACCGACCCCAATTGAGTTGAGAAAAGGCTCGATGGATGATGATGATGATAGTTAAGATCTTTGTTGTGCAATACATAAGTAGAGACTTTGACAAAAATCCGTCCTTACAATTGTGACAACAGCAAGAATAACAAGTTGGCCGGTTTTGTAACCAACAGCGATGATGATATTGTGTAATGGCTATTTTGTGATGCCCTCTTTCTCGTCGCTAACAACAAGAGCTTATGCTGGGACTCATTATCCACCAAGCCTTTTCCCAACACAGGTCTAACTGCGATTTGGTTGAACTTACGATATTTTCGGTGGAGCGACTGCCATCTGACCTCCACAACCCATGGACGATATCCAAGTTCTGGAGCTAGACCGGTAGGATTTTTGTTCTCAACCGACTTCCAAAAAAGGAAGAGTTCTCAATTCGACTGTATGTTTATTTTTATTATTAATTTTTATGTTTGTTACCTCATATCTCTGGACTGGGTGATCCGATATACCGATAAAAGCAACTACTTCCGAAGTGGTCTCATTTCAATTTGGTCCCATTCCGACAATTATTTGGTCCCATTTCGGTAATTTTAAGTTGATTGTTGTGTCAATTTTTTACTTGTATTTTTAAGGCTACACCAACCCCTAATAAAGATTGCCATAGATGTTTGTATGACAACCGCGACCGACGGCTTAACGTGCTATCCGAGGCACGGCGGGGTCACAAAAGTCTTAAGAAATGGTTACCCATCCTAAGACCGGCCGGGCTAGATGTTGCTTAACCTTAGCTATGTGTTACCATGGTGTTACCATAATCGGTTACCACTAGACCACGAGCCCGCGTAATTGTAACCACGAAATCATGCTTAATAGGCTTAGTAAAGGGGCACTGAGTACAAATGTGTCTTAGATTCATGGCTTGGGAGTATTTAACAACCAACGGCAACTGTTTTTTTTTTAATTTGGGTTTCAGACTGGAGCCTGTTATTGGAATGAAAGGATTTAATGTCTTTTTAGGTTATCACTTAAACAATCAAAACCCGCGTTATCCATTTAAAGATTAGAACATAATGCAAAAACCAAGATCCAAAAATCAGCAATGACGCGCAGGTTGTTTTCCACAAATATCTGTATAATATTATAAGAAAAATTAAGTAGGTAGGTAAAAAGCTCAGCTTATCAGTTATAGCTATATCATCATTATCTACATCATCATCATCAGCTATGAAGATTGGTAGGTACAGTTCGCGAGGGATAAGCTGAGCTTTGCATTTACGAGAGTGCAGTGTACGTGAACATATATGCAACCTCTTTTACACATACATGTGTTGTACACACAGGTACAAAAAGAGTTTCTACTCTACTTTTCGTGGTCACTCACACAACTGCAAAGCCCTATATCAAATATCTTTATGTTTTGTTAGAGTAAATAAATTCAAAATAATTTACAAAATACGGTGGATAAGTAATTTCTGATAATTCCAAATACGGCATAAAGTTGTCAAGTTGATATTTTAATATTTATTGCTGCGTAATTATTGCCGTTCCTTCTGCAAGGTAAATGCCCTGAGAAGGTCACATTAAAGAATTTAAACAATGTAATATAAAATATAAGTATTATTATTGCGGTTAAAATAAAAAAATGAGAAGTAACGCAAAATTTACGTACTGGGTCAAGGATCTGCAATATTATATAAGTTACGTTATGAGCTATTCTATTGGTTCATTTTTATTAAAAGTCCTTTTTTGAGAAGTTTAAAAGTTCTTTTGAGCACCCAACCCTTTTAATACTCGTATAATATTATATTGGTAATAAATAAATGACGCCGCAAACGTTGTTTTGTCAAAAAATTTTTGAGAGGTCATCCTTTCGGAGAAGTTTCGCAACAAACACTGTGTATAATTACATACAAAAATTTGATGATATTAACTTTTTTGCTCCATTATGATTTAAGCATTGGGCAGGCTTCACAGATTTTTGGCACATGCGTAGCTGATAACATGGAAGATGATGTAAGCAGCTACAATACCGGTGATGAGACCCTGTATCAAACTGGATCAGGCTATATTAGAATTGGGAATACGAGGATAATATATTGATAAACACCTTGAAATTACGGCATACGATTATGCCATGGCACAGACAGACAACAAAAACGCAGGTCGCAATTGAAACAAAAAGCACGCGCTGATCATAGAAGTCGTCATTACGTACGATTGCATAAGCGTCTGTCGGATTACGCTCTATCGGCGACACACATTATACCCGTATGTATATCACTAACGACTATTTTGCGAAAGTTGAAACGTGATATGTGCTACTTAAATATATTTGGATACTTAAGCAGTGAACTGACACACATTTAGCTATCTAGTTTTGCTATAGTCAAGGTCAATAGAGATGGACAAACACTACAACTTATTGAGTTATGTCTTTTTTTCTTTTGAATTCCTTGTCACAGTTGGAATATTGGATGCTTTCTTCAAACTATACAATTTAATATAGCGGTTTATACATTAAAGTCGGTTTGCTATTATGAAGACAAAGTCCTCGAAAAATTAAGTCAAAATTACAGTACCTAAGTCTTTGTATATAATATCTGAAATCGGAGTAAGTTTGATTTTTAAATGTGTAGTCCGAAGAATTATTGTACCTACTTAGATGATGGTTCAAAGAGATGGTGTTGCAGCATACTATTTTTTTAGGTACAAAAGATTTACATGTAAATTGAATCGTCGATAAAATTACACGTGTGTAAGCATCGAAATCGAACTTCGTAAAATCCTCCAAAAAATTTATCTCAATGAAGTGCCATCGTACTACGTGATTCGATTTAGATGTAGTCTGTTGACCTTATCGGAGATAAATGTAGTCCTGACGTACCTTGGTTGGGTATCTGCTGATCTGTTTGGAAAAGGTACCTGCATAGTGAAATAATTACATTGAATTTTTGATAACACCTCTATACACCACCTGTAATTGTTTGAAAAAAAACCTACTTTTTCATCATTAATCATCCTACATACATGTAATTATACATCAATAGATAAAATTAAATGACTGTTAGTACGTCTGAGTTCACCCAACGTGATGGTGCCGGCGACATGCGTACACGTCGCCGTCGTATCTTTACGCAACTCACTGGGACCTCAGCCTTCGGCTTTCCGCTTGCGTAACACCGAGTTTTCGATTTCTTCCAGCCTCGGGCTGATTCGCTTTCGTTCGTACGCGCATTTGTCATCTTATAATAATACATAGGAGATACGGTATATGATTAATGACCTCAACACTAACGCAAAACTAATTATTATAATCTAAAGTTGTATGGTAGACTTCCTGTACGTTTGTTTTTATAGAAGTTTTTCTGGATCTTCTAAATAGACTAAAGTACTTATGTTCAAAACATTCAGATGTAAACCATGACTCATGTTCCACATCAGTAAGGCTGGCTTATGGATATCGTAAATTAGAAAACAGGCATTGAGTATTTTTTTAGAATATCATTAAAAGATTAATAAAATAAAATTAAGCAGAGCTTGTGATTTGAGAACCAGGGAAAATTAGTTCTCAACTACGCCTACGGTACATAATTGTACGATCAGGTATCATCAGCATCACACATAATCTGAACCCGGGCTGAAGACAATCGAACGTGAGAACTTTTCCTCGTAAACGTGTAATAAGTATAAAATCTTCTTTAATAACTCATCATTCAACCTTACATCATAATAACATACTTATAAAAAAAAATACATATGATTTCACTAAAGAAGCAAATCATATTATATTAAACGTATAAAGCCGGAACCGATGTACCTTCTGTGATGTTAATGATTCCTAGTAAAATAAAGACTGTAAAGTTTCTTATTGTCAGGTCGTGCGGCTTTACCTTAATGATGGATGTGCACGTCATATCCGTGAGAAGAAACTATTGATACCTACCTACGTTAATGTCATGCTGCTATGTTGCAAGAGATTAAGAACATTTTTAATTACCCAATCTTAACATTAGACTGAGATAATAACACTGATGCATTATTATGTATTTGTCTTTAGTTACAAAAGATAATGTTCGTGAAAATACCCATGTTTTTTATGTATGGAATCCCCATGTTCGTCATCTAGCTTTTGGAGGTGACCTAAACTAACTCTTGTCATTTAGATGCCAACAATTTAGACACAAACAGTGTTCGTAGGTTATTTTTACGCAAGTTGCATTTAAATTTCTCTTTTTTTTTCAATGAAAACCTATTATAATTAGAATCCTAGTAAACTCTAAATATTGTAATCAAGAAGGTTTTTGTAGTGTAGGTCATAGCATCGAGGTAGATGATTAAGGAGGAATGGACGCTGTATTTAATCCAGACGAAAAATCTCTCGATTTTGCGATTTAAATGTAAAATATGGGTTTATATGGTATATAATACGCAAGCAAAACAAAAGTAAATAGTATGTTGCCATCAGCAACTGATAGTAGAGTTAATAAATAGTCTAATCGTGCAGTCAACTCACAAAGTCATAACTCACGCATAAGTACGAAGGCCGAATGACCAACCACAGTAAGTGTTACGGCTGGCCGGTACAAATTGCTGTTAGGTAAGAGACCGCGTGCGCATCATTACGGCATCATAGCAAGCAATTAATTTTCTTCCTTCCTTACATATTACACAATATTACAGCACCAGCATTCCTTTATGAAGTAATTATTGGTTTTTACGATATGATAATGTTGGTTAAAGCTGATTGAGTGATCGTTAGACTGAGGAGCCATTTCATAATTTTGGATTTATGAATAAAAACTCTATATTACCACTAGCGACTAATATTATCAGTATGTTTACGCCCCTAGATTATTTTTTAATTAAGTACGCCAAATTAACGCCGCCCGCCTGATGGTAAGTCGCGACTACGTCTAGTGATTGTGGGCGACTCTCACAGTACACAATACTATAGAGAGTGGTCCTCAACTTGACGACCTAGTGATGTGCCTCTTCACGCTCCGCTTAAAGAACCCAAGGTTATAATATTATGTGGGAGGAAACACGTGCGGAGGCAGGGTGTTCCAGGCCCCTATCGTTCGGCAGAGAAACGAACGTTTAAAACGTTTGGTTCTCGCGAATATGTTTTTTTTCGACAGTGTGAGAGTGGCATCTCTGCCCGGTACGCGTTGTTCGGGATCGGAAGGGAGAGGGTGAGATCAGGTTGAAGAGGTCTACAGAACCCTCACTGTGGTAAATATGGTAGAATGCGGCCATAGAAGCAATTGTTCGGCGATGGGCTAGCTAGATAAACTCATCTTCAATATCGCCAGGGTTCTTTGCACTTTTTTCTATTATACGGTTTTACAGTATAACAATATGTATATTATAAGCGGTATGCGATACCTAATTTTAAAAAAACTTACGTATTTGCATATATAAAATAAGTTGGGTAATTTCATTAATTAAAAACACACACAATGTTTATCAACACAATGTTATTGAAATGAAGTGAGCTATGCAATATTTATCTACCAAGCTTAAAAATAATCATGTCTCAAAAACAGGCAAATATGTAATGTAATTACAGTTTTCGTCTTAAAACACGCACGTGAAACGGAACTATGTAATACAAGGTTCAATATATCAAAAGATTAACTTTACTTCCTGCCTTACTGCAGTGACGTACCGTGTCAAAAAATTGGCAAATTATATTCCGGAATATTATCCGTAAGTATTGAATTTCATTTTAAGTATTAACTTTATTTTGACTCTCGAGAACTTTTATTTGCTGAGCGCATATAAATTACAATGTATTGCAAGCTAGTTCATCTCATCCACTAAGCCTTTTCCCAACGCAGTTGGGGTCGGCTTTCCAGTCTAACTGCGATTTGGCTGAACTTCAATATTAGCAAGCTAGTTCATGTTTCACATTTTATCTATCTTCTGCTAATTCATGTTTCACAATGATTAAAGTGTAACATTTTATCTATCTTCTGCTAATTCATGTTTCACAATGATTAAAGTGTAACATTTTATCTATCTTGTAATGTGTTCAAGACGGGTGTTGCTCAAGTCGTAGGTCGGATAAGCGGCTGGGACTGGAGGTGGCCCTGCACAAGTCCGAGGTTCTTTGTTTCCAGGAACCTCGGAACGGTCCACTTGAAGGTTCCAGCATAACTGAAGGAGGCGTTAGCATCGGCATCAAGCCCTCGATGAAGTGCCTAGGGATAGTACTTGATAGCCGATGGAACTTCGGAGGTTGGGCATCAGTCGCGCCTTTGCGACTCATGCCCAACCTAAATGGCTAATTTAAAGAAAAAAACTTGTAATGTACAAATAATTGAATAAATGTTTAGGTACAATGTAAAGCTCTATCCTCACATTTACTTGCGACAGTAACCTAATAAATTAATGATGTCCGTTTAGATTGAGGAGCCACATTTCGTATCTTATGACTTATAGATACAAATATAGGTACATAAATAGGTAAATATATTTTTAAACGCTGGAGTGCCACGTGTACGGAACTAAAACCCAAATTATAATTAAACTCGTAGCTTTAGCTCGTAGAATTAGTTCGGCCTCTTGTCAGGCCTCTAGACCACTAAGCAAATCAATTGTCACCTTTCACAAGTTCCTGCTTCTAAAATTTATATTACAGTATTATTCGTGAGAGTTGTGCTACACGCTAATAGAAGACATAGGCTTCAACGAACGTAAGGATAGCTTGGGGCCCTAATTGCCGTCACGATTTTCTTAAGGCTGCTACACACAGTGCCGGCGGCAGTACCGCCGGGTTAATGCCGAGCGGGTATACCGCCGGCAATACAAGCCGCCAAGCATCATTCCGGTTCCGGTTGTGACAACAGTCATGTAGAACGCTAGTGAAGTACATATTTTTGGTTACAATTAATAAAGAATTCATCAGCACTGCCGCCGCCGCAGTTGCAATTTTTATTATAATAAGAAAATAATATAAAAGGAAGAGAAGGTTTTCGTTGCGTCTTATCTTATCTTAACTGTTAAAAATGTGTCTCATTCTCTTGTGCACCCTGTATATTCCCCTCCATGGGACTTGGAAGCGAGAGCCCTTGCGTCATTGTTCCAATGCGCTGGAGCGGTTCCACAGGCCTGCGTCTCGAGAAATCAAGGACCAGCGGTCCCAACTCCGCCAGGATCTCATAGAGTCATGGAGAGTGCGACTTGAGCAACCCAAGTGGGGAACCACCATCCATTCATTCCATAAAATATCATTTTCATGAAATTTTCGATTAATAGCAACACAGTTTTGTCATTCCAATTGAACGACATTTTAACAAAAAACCAACGACTTCTATGTTACGCTAAACCTGCGGCACGCTATGATAAAAACACACCACTATTACTCAAATGCCGGTAACGAACTGACGCCGGCAAAGCCGACAGCTTTGTAAGCCGCCGGGTCAGCGGCGGCTGGACCGGCGGCGGCGGCTTGCCCGGCGGTACCGCCGCCGGCACTGTGTGTAGCAGCTTTTATGTAAGGACAGATCGCTCTTTAATCCGCATAATTAACTACCAGTTCCATTCCACCTTCACTCTTTCGTTAAACCCTAGTAGGTACTTACTTACCTTCTTGGTAATACAAGCGGCTTTACATGCTTATTTCATTTTGAGCTCCACAAAACGGATCTATATTATCCTTCTAATCTACTGTCATTTGTTCAAGCATATTCTAAGAATTGGTTTCGTCTCCATTAGTCTGTCATGATACAACAATTGATTTTCTAAATATCGTCATAACACTTCATACTCTATCCACACCATAATATTGAAACCCTTTGCTTGAAAGTCACTCCAATACCTTCGAGAAAATAAGTGGACTCGACTTTGGGATAACTGATATATAGTGCTTTTAGATATAACAAGATTACTATTTTTAAATTGTACAGTATGCTATAAATCAATTATAATTTGATAGATATTTATATATTCTTCTTTTATACTACAACTATGGTAAAACCAGTGCTATTATTTATGTTTGTAGTTGGCTGAAATATCATAGAATTTATTACTTATACAATATTTAACTAAGAGGTATTTTATGCACCAAGTTTGTTGAAACCAATTATAATGTACCAATTTGTAGTTAAATTGAAGGCTACTTATTTATTAACCTCAAGTGAAGTCTTCATTAATTATTATTAGGTACAGAATAGCTGAATAAGCTGCATGTTGAAGTCTGGACAGGCATGAAGATGATGTATACGGTTAATAATCATGCTTTTTAGTACAGTTAGGACAATTCACACAACACCATCTAGTCTCAAACTAAGTAAAGCTTGTGATATGAGTACTAGATAAACTAATATAAATACTTATATACATTTGTTTTGTAAATACATATTATTCGTAGGAAATGCCCAGACTTCGGTACAAACGTATGTGTCATCAAACAAAGTTTGTCCCGACCGGGACACGGGCAAACCACCGAAGCAGTAATATTTGTTTCATATTATTGGGTTTTTAAAATAAATACCGACAAGAAATTATCTTGCTTTAGTGCTTGTGTTTGAAATGGATCTGTTTTAATTAGTCACCATATTTCTTGGTATTTTAGTAAGCTTTAAAATATTATCATTTTGTAACTAGAAACAGTAAATTAAAACTCCATATAGTATGACGTTATAAGTGATGTCAATGTTTCTGATAGACTATTAGCAGTTTCCTACATTTTATTCAAATCTTTTTTTGCATAAATTCGTTCTGGTAACAAATAAGACGTAGGTATTTTTTACCCATGACGGAACGGAGACGTTTATATTATATGCGTTTGGGGTGAGAGAATGTTTGTGCAAATTAATGTGGCTATTTTTCTACAAAACTACTAATCCGATTTTAATGCTATTTTCAGTCATGGGTTTGGGTTTGTTTTGTGCATGTATTTAGATAGGTGTTGCGGTTATAATTCATTGTTATCATTTTTAAATTAATATTAAAAGACGTGGGGTTTTTACAGAAAATTAATTATGTTACTTGTACCAGTACTATTGCCTATTCTGTGCTTGTACCTATATAGCGTGATGGGAGGTTGGTATACCTACTGGCATACCTACTGTGCAAACTGAGACAGTTGTATGTTAAGATACTTAAACGATCTTGCATTTGCATTATACTTTTTTTCGTGTTCCTATAATTGTAAAGATTAAGAAAAAAGTGCGTACTTACCTGATGTTTTTTTCTATGCTGTATAATAATGTGCTTAAACGGAGTAAGGAGAGCTTTGTACTCATTTGCTTTTTTTATTAGTAAATAAAAAAATCAAATGTGTACAAATAGATTACTATCTGTCTATCATTGTGATGGATGGTCTGACAATATAGCACATTCAGATGAAATGAAATCATTATACTCGTCCCGCATCATTCCTGGCGCAAAAGTGTCCATGATGCTAGCAGCGTGCCGCGCTGAATGGCAATGGACAACCTTTGCACTTAATTCGCCGCCTTATATCCGCGACGAAGCTCTATATCTATATAAGCTCTATATAAAATACCTACCAGGTTTGTACTTATGGTCAAACCAATTTGTATAAGATCTTTTTTTAAATGAATGGTTAATAATATCTATACATCTTCTTCTTCTTACTTCTTTAATTAAAAATGAATTACGTATGTCTCACAAATAAGAGAATTTTGTCAATATTCGTACAAACTTAGGGAAGGTTTAAAATGTGGTACGAATCTCGCATGGACAGCTAGTATTATATAGATTTATTTGCAGGTAAATATGATTCAAAATAATGCGGATATTTTTTGACAATTTATAAAACAAGAATTAACTACTAAATAAAACTATTCCCTAAATCGCAGGCCTTCATTTAAGTTAGAAGTTTAAAATTTCAATTATCTCGGCCCGGAATCAACATTGACTTGAGGACTACTAAGAAATCCTGTTATACAAACGTAATTGTGTCAAAGAATTGAGTTTCCTTCTATAATTGTTTCAAGATAACGCAAATTGGTATTGACAATACGATTAGTAGTGTAGAAAGTTTTTTTTTATTAAGGTCAGAAGAGGTCATTCCAGTACAGTTTTATAATATGCATGCCTATTATTTGTAAGTACAGATTAACATCACTTAATGAACAGTACATGTACTATTTCTTTTACTGTTTTTAAATTTGATTTGACTTTTCTAAAATTTGAATTAAAGAGCTTAAAAATAGTTAAAAGAAGACTTTGCAGGAGATATTCTTTAAAGCAATGAGCAAAAACCTATGCAAACTTTATCTCAGAAACCAGCCTAATCCCTATAGGTAAGCTAAAGTAAGTAGGTAGTTTTATTTTATTGTTGTAGGATCTTTAGAGCTCTACAAGACCGGAACACTACCGGCACTACTTATTCAGTGTCTACGATATCAGCCATTTTACATACAACATAAAAAACACACGTCAAAAATTGATACAACAACTGACTTCAAATTACCGAAATGGGACCAAATAATTGTCGGAATGGGACCAAATTGAAATGGGACCACTCGGGAAGCAGTAGTTTTCAATTAAAAAAAAAGTAAATCGGTTCACCCAGTTCCATATGAGGTAACAAATATAAGAAAAAAAAATCATACAGTCGAATTCAGAACCTCCTCCATTTTTGAAGTCGGTTGAAAAATACATAAAAACGTAAACAAAGGCAAACAATAATTTGAGGTTAGCTGACTGACAGCAACAGCATGAGTTTATTTTAAACACAACTAGCGGACGCCCGCGGCTTCTCCCGCTTAACAAATTTTTATATATACAGAAACCTCAAGAACCACTCTATCGATTGGTGAAAACCGCATCAAAATCCGTTACGTAGTTTTAAAGATCTAAGCATATATACGGAACGGGCGACTTTGCTTCATAATATGTAGAGTGAATAAAGAGTAACGTTAGCTCACCTAACACGACTTGTTGAGATAATGCTGGCTCTTTCAGAATGATTATAAACGATTTCCTCTTACAAAATACTCACCGTTTACACTTAGCCAGAGGTTAGGAAGTGAGTAATCAGAAGGTAATCAACCTCTCTTCGTAGCTATTGTGATTCTCGCATCTAACTACTAATTACAATCGATGCTCAATAAGATAATTAGTAAAAACGGCAACAAAAGAGACGCGAAGTTCGTTTGCACCTTCCGTTGTACGTGTAACCTTAATAATAGAGTTGGTAACTATGACAACATGGCGGGGCCATGAGAAAAATTGCATCTTCATAATATTTTAAAAGTATACCCTGTTTAAAAAGTCGTGACGTTGAGCTGGAAATTGTAAACGTTGGCAATAATGATTCAAGTCTCAATGCAAATCCAACCAGTCATCAAAAGTACTATTGGAATTCAATAGTACTTTTGACAACCAGCGAAAACAACACCGAGACCCAAATGATTGCCACCAACGCTTACAATTTCCAGCTCCGCGTCACGACTTTTTAGATAGGGGTATATTTAGGTACTATTTCTGTATCTTACTAATATGGACAAAAACTTTATTTACAATAAGAATTACATTATAGATAATTATATACTAAAAATATCTACATTACAAAATATCGTGTAAAAAATCCTCCGCGTCATTCACGACTGGGAAGGTTCCCTAATATTATAAAGGTGAAAGTTTGTATGGCTGGATGTGAGGATGTTTAGATGTCTGTATCTTTGTGCCTTTGTGCCTCTTCTCCATGAAAACTACGGAACGGATTTTAATGAAACTCGACAATAATATTGTTTATTTATCAGATTATAGACTATAATTTATGAAGCCATTGTGAAAATACCCCAAAATCCATACATCCATACAGTTAAATAAAATTGAAGTGTCTGTGTGTATTTTCAAACTTACAGCTTTTAACTAAATGCATATGAAAGTATATACGATATTAACATAATTTTTTTTGGAGTTTACTCCTTAAGAATCGATTTTCATATATAAGGCGCCCGGTATGAGAAAAATCCGAGGGGTAAAACCTACTAACAAGTAACGAAAATCGTGTCACGTTTTTGGTGCGCACCTCTAGTGCGCAACTTTCTAATTTGTTATGGTTAGATACTCGTACTCAAGGAGTAAACTCCAGTCGTGCGTCGGAGCTGACACACACACTTTTTTTTTTAATTTTTGTCTGTCTGTCTGATTATCTGTTAATGTCAGGAACGGCTCTGGAACTTATTTTAACAGGATTTTCACTGGTAGATAGCTGAACATTTATTTATTATTTCAACAATACATCCATCCTTATTGGGCAACCCCCAATGCAATGGATGTACAACAATACCTCTAACTTACATATATCTACGAGTATTATGTTAAAAACTAGCTGATCGCCGCAGCTCCGCCTGGTAACGAGTAAACTAAATAACGCGGGTGCGCGTGATTTAGTTTACTCGTGACCGGTTCCCTTGGGAACACATTACCGGGATAAAAAGCAGGCTATGTTACTCAGGGTGAATGTAGCTTTCCAATGGTGAAAGAAATTTTGAAATCGGCACATTAGTTTTTGAGTTTATTCATTACAAACATACAAATCTTTCCTCTTTATAATAGTATAGTATAGAAGTATAGATAAACTAACTATACATTAACACAATGCAACAAATAACACATGGCCTGTGTGAATTCACTCCACGAACACGAGAATAAATCAATCGATTCAGGATACCGTGTTAAGTGCCCGCAACGTACGAGTTAGCGGCGCGAGGTGCATCGGGTTGGTGCGAGCTGCTGGAATCTCTAATAGCTGTGTCCGTCTCCGTCGTCGCATGATGTAATGAGGTATAATATAGGCTACTTGATTCCCTTGATTCCGATACACATTCCCTTGATTCCGGGAATGTGTTCCCGCGGGAATTGGGAACCATAAAACTATCTACTACTAACTAAACTAAACTACTAATACTATATATAATAATAAATATCTCATAAGGTTGGCAAAAAATTGGCAGTTTGCGAGTCTTCGGAAATTTAATTTTGTTTTTTTTTTTTTATAAAGGTACATTAAGTATAAGACCTAACAAAACTCCTTCGAATAGAATTAATTCCCTTTGAAACATTTTTTAAACCTATAATAATACTACGAGTATAATACCTGTTTCATATTCTTTATCATTTATGTTTTATCTTTCATTTGAATTTTGATTTTTAACTTTCTATTATCAACTTCTCTTCTTCTTCTAAATCTTTTATATAATAGGACTACTAGCAGTAGAACCAGTAACCTTGCGCAGACGAAGTCGGGAGGCGTCTACTAGTCTAAAATAAATTAGAAACACCATAACAACACAACTATTAATGGTAATTAATATTTTGTAATCAATAAGATGGGAATCTTGTCAATTATTCAAACATATTCTTACAAATAATTGCCGCGTATCATAAAAAATCAATTGTTAACCAGTAGGTTGTGTGATCAAGGTGTTAAATCTCGAAACTGACATTGTGTGCACATCGCAATTAATCGCTGTCGACACTTCAATTGAATACGTACGCGATACGATGCGTAACCATTTAGGACAACATACATACCTATCATCACACCTTTCTTCCAAGGTAGAGGTGTACCCATAGTTATATTGCCGATAGTTTTATATGTCGTACGACCCATGCACTATAACAACACTAGGTAATTAAAAATCACACCGATGTAAAAGAAATACGAACCGGAAATACGAACAGAAATACAACACAAACTCCTTACAATTAATGTAGGTACATGTATACACCATAACCAAATCTTCAAAGGAACAATACAGAGTTCCATAGGAATGAATAACCTAAACCCCCTATACCACAGAATAGGTACTTTTTTTTTTAATTCCGCGGCCCATGGTTGTGGCCGCTCTAACGTCTGTTGCCGGGCGTCTCTGGTTCACACACAGAAGGTATTTCCAGTGGCGCCCGGCAGAATAGGTACTAATTAAACAAAATTAAAAAAAAATTATGCAATTTTCATAACGGCCACATTTTTTCATAATAGCAGCTTTTAGCTGCTAATAGATTTCATGATGATATTACTAAAACTTGATCTCTCACACGTCATACATATAATACTTACACTGAGAAGAATCAATACAAATTTTCACTTCACACACTTGTGCTGAAACATCATAATTGTGGCGTATTAGGTAATCGTTTTTCCCCGAGCTCAGCTGAATTTTCGCAACTGGTCGCGAAGTTGCCACATTTCGCCTCTATATAATAATAATAGTAAATTGGGATGTAGTGAAAAACAATTGACCAATGGCACTGGAAGCCTTACATTTAATTTGGTTGGGTTATATTATCAAGTAACGTTAGTAACAGAGACGCGATCGAGCGTGCAGATCGATGATGGAAGTTGATTACCGTTACACAACTAAGTAAATATTCACTTTCGGTTTTCAACTATTCCCAGCATTTAATGCATCGAAGTCTAGGTAAACTCTACAAAATTATCAAGTGGTTTAAAATAATTCGGTAATTTGGCCTCCAGAGCAATTTATTTAGTTTTCATCTACTTAGTTATTTTGTTTGCCTTGTCATTAACTAATAACTACGACTTTAGCTTTAATATAACAAACATAAACAAAGAGAGCTTCGTCATACAATAATATACCTACACGGTTGTCCAAGGCCCGCATAGATACATTATGTTCATTGTATAATGTATACATGTCATCTAAATACTCTTTTACATTATATTTTTGAAGCTTTTATAGGTAATACAAATTTTTTTTTACTGTCTTTATTTACAATAAGAATTACAATATACAAAATAAACATAATTATAGACTAAAAATATTCATTTGAAGCTTTTTGCATCTTTTATTTCATATTCATCATTCACCAAGCCTTTTTCTAACGCGGTTGGGGTCGGCTTTCCAGTCTAACTACGATTCGGCTCAACTTCGATATTTTCCGTGAAGCGACTGCCATCTGACAACCCATGGGCGAATTCGAAGTTCTACAGTTAGACCGGTCGGATTTCTGTTTTAGGGCTCCTACTACCCCTGACGACTGCCATGGGTGTTCGTATGACAACCGAGACCGACGGCTTAGCGTGCTTTCTGAGGCACGGAAGGGTCTCAATGTCTTAAGAAATTGTCACCCGTCCTAAGACCGGTCTGACTCGATGTTGCTTAACCTTTGCAATGTGTGAACATTGTCGGTTACCACTAGACCACGAGCCCCTCGTATTTTTTTTCATATAATATTCATGAATACTTGTTCTAGACACGTGTCAATTACAGCATCTACTTGTATCGTTATGTAAATTGCTTTCTGACATTCATACAGCTTTGCATATATAATAGCCGAAGTGGTCTACAATAAGCCTATGAACGTGTCGCTTCTATTTGCAAAATTATATATACAAGTTTCGCAAATCTTTTTGACCTTTACCTATATTCGACACCGCTATAAAATTGTTGTCGTGAAAATATTCACAGATCACTTTTAAATAGATGTGGCAATGTGTGTAATGAAAAGGAAAATAAACTGTTCGTAAAAAGAACCCACTATAATAGCAATATTTTCGAACACTGGGAGAATGAAATGGGTACGTTGACATTTAGAAACACAAGTACCGAAGTGTCTGACAGTCTGACCAAAACCAACCGGTTGCCCGTGATTTCAAGGCAAACATACAAAATTACCGCGACTGTGCATACCTACACAAGTTACATAAATATACCAACTGTCACTTTCAATACGCTAAAGTAAACATTCGTGATTAAATTTTAATGATCAGTTACAAAAGTTATATCGTATATATCTCTCTCCGTCCAAAGGTTGCATGGAAGAGATCGTTTATTAGCAATAAGGCCGCCCTTTGTACACTACTTTTAAGGAATGTATGTTATACGTTACTATTTATTACTTGTGTACGATGTACAATAAAGAGTATTTATCTCTTATCATATTCATATCTTATCTTTTCTTATGTTAAAAGTTAAAAAACAGGCCAAGTGCGAGTAGGACTCGCGCACGTAGGTTTTCGTACCATTATTCCTAAAAAACGGCAAATGATGGGAGACCCTTTAAATATTTATTTTATTCTGTTTTTAAGTAGGTATTTGTTGTTTTAGCGGCAACAGAAATCATCTGTGAAAATGTCAACTGTCTAACTATAACGGTTCATGAGATACACCCTGGCTACAGACGGACGGTCGGACAGCGGAACCTTACTAATAGGGTTCTGTTTTCCTCACTTACATTACAAAATACAAGCAACAGTCGTGAAGTCTCGGGAAAAACAGCCGTATAATAACTGTGCAATAATAAATTGAGAGTCTTACACAGATGGTTCTCTGAACCTATGGATTCTTTCGCTTGCTCAACAATATTGGCAGGCTGAATGGGTCTATCCGTAGCTTAGGTCTGACACCATTGATTTAAAGATCATTTCAAAAGCCATGCAGATAAATTTTAATATGATAGAGTTCGAAATGAATAGCAAAATATTGTAAGTAGGTACTAAAAGTTTAATAATCTTCTAATAGTAGTTTAAACTTTAGTTTACGGTTAATAATAATAAATTGGACTTTGGACTCATTATAACATGTTTCGGTTAACTATTATATAATAACACTCGGTATTTAAATATGGGCTACTTAAATATCTACGACTAAAATATTACATACATTAGCAAAACCTACGAACATCATTGTACAGAGCGCAAAGGTACTATGTACATACATAATAAATATTTTACTTTTTACTTTTATTTTACTTTTTATTTTCAAATTAAATCAGCTCAAATTTATTGTAGCTTCATACGACTATTTCATGACTATTTTTTGGTAAAAACTTTAAACCGAAAATCGCAGGTGTTCCGGAGAAATTGAAGTTTTCAAATGTTCAAGCCATAATCCTCATCAGGTTACCTTTATATCTCTGGAACCTTTTAAGGACTATTTCTGAGATTTGGCATGTCGTTACGACTATTTCATGACTATTTTTTGGTAAAAACTTTAAACCGAAAATCGCAGGTGTTCCGGAGAAATTGAAGTTTTCAAATGTTCAAGACATAATCCTCATCAGGTTACCTTTATATCTCTGGAACCGTTTAAGGACTATTTCTGAGATTTGGCATGTCGTTATGGCTATTTCATGACTATTTTTTTGAACCTAAACCAATTCGATAGGCTTTACCGTTTGCTTGCACCAGAGATGAGGATTACAGCTTGACGTTCAAGCCATAATCCTAACTAACGTATAGTTATAACGGCGAAACTATAATACGACTATTTTTTTACATGTACGTCTATTTATGACTATTTAATGACTATTTTTTTTCATTGAGATTTCAGATATGAGGATTACAGCTTAAAGCACACCAAATAACGTCATAAGAACACCTTTTCCTAATGAACAGTGAAACTATTTTATTGCAAGTAAACTTATAATCGGGGCGGCCGGTGGACTCACCGTCCGGATACCGGCCGATCGTGTTGCTCGACGAGGTGTGTAAGCTCTTTAAGCGAATTATCGCGGAACGCCTCGTCGAGCATCTCACGAGTGTGGGGCCAGACCTGGCGGATAACCAGTTCGGTTTCCGTCGGTGACGCTCCACCGTGAGCGCGATCATGCGCGTGAAGAGCCTGACGGAGGAAGCAGTCTCGCAGGGCAAGGTGGTGGTGGCGGTGTCTCTTGACATCGCCAACGCGTTCAACACCTTGCCATGGAGCTGCGTTAGGGAGGCGCTCGTGTATCACGAAACGCCTCTCTACCTCCGTCGTATTGTCGGGGCCTATCTCTCGGAGAGGGCCATAGCTTTCCCCAGCTGGCTCGGGCCAGCTCGGCGAGATGTGTCGTGCGGTGTTCCGCAGGGGTCGGTCCTGGGGCCGCTTCTGTGGAACATCGGCTACGACTGGGTGCTGCGGGGTGCGTTGCCTAGGGGTGTCGGCGTAACGTGCTACGCCGACGATACCCTCGTCACGGCGCGGGGTGCAACGTACCAGGAGGCAGCACTCAAGGTCACGACGGGTGTTGCTCGAGTCGTGGGTCGGATACGGCAGCTGGGACTGGAGGTGGCCTTGCACAAGTCCGAGGTTCTGTGTTTTCACAGACCTCGGAACGGTCCACCAGAAGGTTCCAGCATAAATGTGGGAGGCGTTAGCATCGGCATCAAGCCCTCGATGAAGTACCTAGGGATCGTACTTGATAGCCGATGGAACTTCGGACCACATTTCTGAAGTTTGGTCCCCAAGGTGACGCAGGCATCGGTCGCGCTTTCGCGACTGATGCCCAACCTAAAGGGACCCAACGCCTCCTGCAGGAGACTGTACCTGGGGATCGTGCGGAGTATGGCCCTATACGGGGCTCCCGTATGGGCGGATAGGTTGGCGGTCAAGGGGAACGTGACTCTGTTAAACAGACCACTTAGAACCTTGGCCGTCAGAACCGTACGGGGGTACCGCACGATCTCCGGAGAGGCTGCATGTCTCCTAGCCGGGATCCCTCCATGGGACCTGGAAGCGAGAGCCCTTGCGTCATTGTTCCAATGGCGCAAGGAGGCGCTGGAGCGGGACCACAGGCCTGCGTCTCGAGAAATCGAGGACCAGCGGTCCCAACTCCGCCAGGATCTCATGGAGTCATGGAGGGTGCCACTTGAGCAACCCAAGGGGGGTGCCATCTTCATCGCGGCGGTGAGACCGATCATGGACGATTGGCTGCAGAGGCAGCATGGTGACCTCACGTACCGTGCGACGCAGATGGTTTCCGGGCATGGATGCTTCGGTAGCTATCTGTTTCGCATGCATCGTGAGGTCACACCCCGGTGTCAACACTGCGAGGTTTCCGACGACGACACCGCACTCCACACGTTGGTGGAGTGCTCAGCGTGGGCGAGTCAGCGCCGGGACCTCGTAGTGGGTCTGGGCGTGGATACCCTCTCGCTGGGGACCATGCTTCAAGCCATGGTATCCAGCGGGAGTAGGTGGAACGCGGCCGTGTCCTTCTGCGAGCAAGTCATGCTCGCGAAGGAGGCGGCCGGGAGGGAGAGGGAGCGTACCCTCCCCGCCGAGTTCCGTAGTCGGCGGCCAGGCCGCCCCAGACTACGCGACTACGCCCAAGACTATCGTCCTCCATGATCGGGGCCTGAGGACGGCGGGATCGCCACCCACCGTCCTTACAGAAGCACGCTAGAAGGGTTGCGTGCTGCGGGGCCTTTGCCCCATAGCACGCAACCAGATTCACTCACTGACGCGGGATAAAACCCAACCCCAATGACGCGGGATTCTCGTCCCGACCAAACACCCGCAGAGACCACAGAGGTGGTCAAAGTCCGCCGGGCGCCACTGGATATACCCTCTGCTAGTAACCAGAGACGCCCGGCAACGGACGTTAGAGCGGCCGCGGCCTTGGGCCGCGGAATTAAAAAAAAAAAAAAAAAAGTAAACTTATAATTGTTGTACAAATTAGATAGTTTAAAAGATTGTTTCTCACGAGTGAATCCGAGTATTTCACTTTCATTCTCTAATAATTTTGGCTCGTAAACCTTTTTGTCGACATGACCATTATTCAACTTGTTACACAGATTACAATCTTCATGAATTCTTGAGCGTCAGTCTCTGATAGAATTAGTAAAACAATGTATTCGCAGATTAAAACAATTACTTAATTAAATTTCTTTAGTGTTCATAATTTGTTATAGGTAGGTACCATGAATGAATGAAACCAAAATGAAACCAAAATTAATTTTATGCAAGTTTAGTCACTACAGGCTTTTACTATAAATTTACGACTAAGTTCATTTAGTACATACTTACATGCATAAACATAACTTATTGATACCACGAGGGGTAGGTAGAGGTGCTTGCCAATAGTTTTCTGATCACAGGTAAGTTATGGCAAGCGTAATGCCATTACCGGATACTTTATGAAATAGAAAATCAATATATACACACATATCACGCCTATATCCCTGACGGGGTAGGCAGAGGCGCATTACACACCCACAATTTGCCAGTATTTTTAGTCCCACGTAATAGGGGCCTATTGCGGTCACCGGGCACTGTAGAAAGTGGGATATGTCCAAAATAGCCGAATTAATTTAGTAAAATAAGCAGCTATATTATAATTTTGACAACTATATTTAAAACCCGATGCCTTGCGATGAAATGTTGATGAAAGGATGAAAGGCAAGGCAACAAAATCTTACGTGCCAGCCGCTGTGGCACAGCCAATTAAAGTCCTGGGCGTCTCGAACTCATGAAGATGAATAACCATTCTGTAATTCGAATTTAAATAAACAGCCAGGACCGAAGCATACACTACACATCAAACTTATTTCTACCCTAAATACTACATAACATACCTACACAAATAATATGTCATCACAAAACAAATCTTTAACAATCACGCACGTAGTAGCATTAATATAATGATTCATAAGATGTAAGTGAACAAACAGCAGAACCGACTTTGGTTTTAAAGATGAGACAAACTTGTACGAACTCGTAAAATATGTTTTAATATACCTACTATTAGGTACATCCCCTCCTTTTTGTTTTACATGGCATTCATCAGTTTGTCGGGTCAGTTATATGACATAGGTAAGCTCTTATTAAAATACTGTAGAAACCCCAATCATAAAAAAACAAAACAAATAAAAAATTGCATCACCAATGTCTTCAAACAGCCAGGAAAGACATAAGAACTACGCAAAATAGAGGTTTGAAAGACAAGACATTATAATTGAGTGCGTCATATGACTTGATGCGATTTACTTTCGGGGCTCTTGTAGTCGAGAGATAGGACTGAAAAGAACACTTTCTAAATTCGATTTTATTTACAATGCTCAGGTATTATTTTGCAGACTATTTACATAGGTAAAGTCTGCTGACTTTACCTATGTAAATAGTCTGCAAAATAATACCAAAATAATAGCATTGTAAATAAAATCGAATTTAGAAAGTGTTCTTTTCAGTCTAGCGTTTTTAATACCACACATAGAAGATCACGGTGATGGTTACCGCAAATGTGTGAAATGGCTGTGGTCTGTTACATTTTCTCGAATAAATAGCTTCTCATGTAGCCGATATATCGACATACATAACCATAATTGCAGTTTGTATGTGTGGTTTACCTTCCGCATTTTTAGCGTCTGACGGAGGTTACAGACAGAAATATTTGTAGTGTAGTATCAGTTCATCTGACCAGATACGGCCAGGGAAGGTTAAACCACAAGGGCTATAATATTGACTGTAAAGTTTGACATTTAACTGCACTAAAGTCTAAGTACTTTCCACGGATTTATTGGTTATACATACATACGTATTTATCACGCCTATATCTCCGAAGGGGTAGGCAGAGATGCATTACAATCCTACAACTTGTTAGCATTTTCGCTGTTCCCACGTATTATCACTCTGTAAATCAAACCAAAATTCCAACATCCAGAACATCTATCTATACATAGAAATGGGGAATGTAATTTTTGTCCACCCTTAGCTCTCGAGAACTGCTTATGCTCCAATGATGGTTGACCCGTCTATGGATAGCCCTCGATCTGGAGGCAAGCCAAAAAATATGACCTAGCCCTAAGGGGTCAAGAGTTATAGGCCAAAACATATGGCGTAGTGCGGCGCGAAGCACCGCCCAAGACACCGTACTAGTATATACCATAAATAGGATATCAGCAGTCCAAGTTTTATTGCACATATTTCTATATCAATAAGTATAATTAATTATTATTGTAAAGTCACTTAGTCACTCTATAATATTAAAGAATGAAAGACTAATTATGACCAGCAGAGGTTGAGCCTTTGGTGTAATGTCGTATTTATGAACTACGTAACTAGTTCATTGCACTTAGGTATATTTACGTTCATCTTGCGTGCAAGCAAGTAATTTACACATTGTTCTTTTTCACGTTACACAAACATCAAGACATTACATACACATCGTGGGAATTTACATTGATGCATATCAATTTTATGGAAATTATTTTTGCTGAAATAACGTGCAATTTTTTTTTTTAATTTCTGTAATTTTGGTACATTTCTGATTGTTTTTTATAAATTTATTCATGTTTTATCTCAAACTCTTTTCACCGCCTGCATCTAAAAAGGTTCTCAACATAATTGTTTAGTTAACAAAATAAATAATATAAACCAAAAGGTAATTTAAACTGTAGTAATTCATATATTATTTCACTGCAGATATTTTTGTAAACATGTCCAAAAATTTCGTACAAGATAAAACAAAAATCTCGAATAAAAAGTTGTGTACTTACATTATAGTTAGTTGAATGTGGGAAATACTATTGCTTGGTATATTCAACAGAACAATTAAAACCGTGAGAAATAAATTATTACAAACCAAATAACTCAGCTGGTGTCTGTGACCATAGTTCCTAGTATAAGTTTAACCCGTTTTGATTAGTTCATAAAATCCAGAATTGTTTCCGATAGTCGTGTCTGCGCATGGTCTTATAGCCAAGAGCCTCGACCACCACATAGAGAGGCTCGCGTTAGGCTGGGTCAAGGACTTGATGCAGAAGGCGGTTCTGTTGAATACGACTCATATCCTGCGGTAGTTTCTGTCTCTGGAGCCCTAAGCACCGGTAGCTTGGTCCCTGTACTCAACGCTGCCATGCCAGTGGGTCACAATATGCAAATAAATAACTCCACTAAACTCGCCATAATTTTGTTACAGGATACGAAGAAGTTTGCTGCTATTTGCAGCATTACTGGCCGTAGACAGCAGTGCACAGAAAACTAAATTAGAAGATAGTCACATTCAAGCAGTACCAAGTGACCTCAGAAGAACTGTCAGTGAAGCGATCACGTTAGAGAGGAGGTTTCTATTAGGCGCTAGCGATGCGTAAGTTTGTCTTTTATATATGTACCTACTGATTCTAAGTGATTTCACCTAAAGGTTGTGTGTAAGTGATTGTGCCTATCCGTCTGTCTACTTGACTCTATAAATATTAAAGATTTGCCTCATCCGTCTGACAGCAAGTGCACCGCTTGTAGACCGTGAACTGAAGGACCAAACTTATTATTTAACCAATAATAAGTTTGATCCTTCAATGGGATTCCATTTTCAGAAGCTACATCACGCAGCATATTTCAGTAATAACATATTTACAAATTTTTTTTAATCTATAGGCATAACTGTTCGTCCGATGAGGACGAATCCAGCAGGATCCCGTGTCCTCCAAGCAAGTACCGAAGCGCGAGTGGCGAGTGCAATAATGTACGGCACAGGCCTTGGGGCAGAAGAGGAGACGTATTCCTCAGGCTCATGCCTCCACATTATTCCGATGGTAAGTACCTGGGGCTGGGGTTTCTTTCTTTTCTTTCTTTCTTTCGCTACGTTCCACGCGTTGGTATTAAGTGTATTGATATAATTATAGTATTATGATTTCCTCTTACGACATTACGAGTATTTTAAAAACGAGTGATCCTATCTACCCGTTTGACGTGTGACATAACTTTCCTTTTTAAACCAGGACAGTATGATAATACTGATGTCGTAATTCAAACGATGTTAGCTGTCTCGTCGTAAGAGAAAATAAAATAAAAGATCCGACATCTTGTTCTACGCGGTCATTCATTAAATGTTAGTGATTTATCTCGTACAAGACGCGGAAGCATGTACTACTTTGAGATAGACTGTCTATTGATATTTCTATTTTTAGTGAGTTTCGAACTACTACTCTTAAATTCTTAGATAGAAATTAAAAATCAATAAAACTGAAATAACCCTAACAGGGTAAATGCTCTGACCAATGAGCTGGATGACTAATACGCTAACCTTAATAGCGCGATTTAGAAATTGTATATGAAGCAAAGATTGAATGATGTCGGTATTGATCATCGTAGCTCAGTGGTCAGAGCATTCTCTTGTTAGAGAACGGCCGGAATCCTGCCCATGATATTTCATGATTCATGATTGATGACATGATAGAAAAGTAAATGAATTCAATACAGAAAACGCATATTGATAATGTTTTAGTTCAATCTAAGGGTTTGTTACGAACCACTTATTTATATTAGAAACTTTTAAATTTACCCCATAAATATTCAAATCAACCGCGGTCAGTGGTCTAGTATGCAAATTACCTCTGTAAATCAAATCAATGCAATACTAATTTTACTATTATCCGATGCATTTTCATCATCGAATAATTGCATTAAAAGCACTGTCGTAAATAAACATTTCGCCACAGTACTTAGTATTCAAATGTATTTATCCACAACTGGAGCTAATTGAAGGATATTTACTGGAAGAGAAGGGATTTAAATGAACATAATATTCTGTTATTCAATAGTTGCGTCTTACTTTTATACTGCTGATAAACACAATCTTCTTTATTTTGGTTTTGTTTCATCAAAATCGGTCGACAGGGAAAAGTAATTGTCCTTTATGCTATTCCACACGGCTTTGTAATCGTTTTAATTAGCTTGTTAATTTTACCAGTACTATTCCCTATTCTGGGGTTTTACCTACTTTAATGTTCTATTTAAATGCACATTCGCATGAGCACTATGAAAATCTGGACATCACAATTGCCTCAACTAAGAATTACATCACGACCGTTAGGCAATACTGTATTATTGTGGTTCGCAGTATTACATTGGAAATACTAAGCCAGTTTTATTTTCAGGTGTACATCAACCTTTTTCATCGCCCTACCTTCCTGAAGCGTCTCTGGCCGTCCTCGCTGCGGCCCAGTTGACACCTAGTGTCGACCACGACTACGTAAACAGTCTCCTCGCGGCTTGGGGACAGCTTTTGATGGATGATCTCATCGCCACTGCTAATGGGAACAAGGTATGTACTACATGGGGCACACTAAAAGTTTTGCACTTCTAGCTAATCGGAACTACTTGAATTTCGAATGTTATATTTTTTAAAACGTTGCAACCTTCTTAGTAATAAAAAAAAACAATTGGCGGGAAATCATTTGTCAATTGTTTTTTATCACACATCAAAGTTCTCCGTATGCAACGAAAATGGAATTAAGTCGAAAAGATTTTAGAGCGATGATTTTTTATGATTTTAATAGTTCTCTCTCTCCGCAAGACTGTGCCACTCGTCTTCAAAAAGCTTTTGGGAGAGAAGCACCTTTTTTGAGCACCGTGAGGCGATGGTTTGCTGAATTTGAGAGAGGTCGAGTTTCTTTACATGACGAATTTCGTGAAGGGCGGCCTTCAACTGCCGTCAACGAAAATAATGTGGCTACTGTTAAGCGGTTAATTGAAGAAAACCCGCGGATTACTTATGAGACAATTCGAGGACTATTGGGGATTGGTATGAGTCAAATCCAGAAAATTTTACACGAAGAATTGAAAGTTCGCAAACTTTGTTGTCGTTGGATCCCTCATGAACTGACAGCGGAGCAGAAGCGGACTGGCGTGGAATGGTGCTCACAGATGCTACTGAAGTACGACCACGGACATTCTAATGCTGTTTATGACATTGTCACAGGAGACTAAACGTGGATTGATTGTTTTGAACCAGAAAAAAATCAGCAATCTTGTGAATGGGTGTTTGAAAATGAGAACAAGCCAACAAAAGTGAGGCAGGCGAGAAACGTTGGTAAAAAAATTATCGCGTTTTTTTTCTCAGCTACGGGTCCCATCTGTACAATTCCACTTGAAGATCAAAAGAGTGTTAATGCGGAGTGGTATTCTACCATTTGTTTACCCAGGATGTTAGAAAAAGTTCGCGAAAGACGACCCAAAAGCCGCGTTCTCCTACATCATGACAACGCTTCTTCACACACGGCCAACAAAACAAAGTCATTTTTAGCTTCCGAAAAAGTACAACTCGTCACCCATCCTGCGCATAGCCCCGACCTAGTACCCTGTGATTTCTGTATTTTCCCCAAAATCAAAGATTTGATGAGAGGTTTCACTTTTACCAACTCCGAAGAGGCAGTGATAGCGTTCAATCAGCACGTAAAAAATATGCCTTCAGATTTGTGGTCCTCCTGTTTTAAAAAATGGTTCGATCGCATGAAAAAATGTTTAAAATGTAAAGGAGAGTATTTTGAAAAGCAATAAACATAAAATTTTGGTTTTAACATGTTGTTTTTTTAAGTTACGCAAAACTTATAGTGTGACCTAGGTATCAACCAAGCCGAAAGTTGAGTAACTTCGAAATGAAACAAGGAAAAAATAAATCAACACTGCTACAGTCGGAACCAAGTAAATGATCTTTCTATCCAATACCCCAACTGTTTAGCAGTCAATATGTTCCCTGAACATTCATTTATATTAACGCAGTCGGCTTCTTTTAATAAACATTATTTTGGATATCACGGGGTCAAAGCTAGTGTGTCTGTCTGTGTCTGTGTATGTGTGTGATGAGTCTCGAGCCGTTAGAAAGGTCTTCACCTCGAAGGGTTCTAAGCCTACACAAACCATACCATCATAATTACGCTCACCCTAGTTATTAAAGTAAATATTTATGTAATAAAATGCACGTCAAAAATTTACACAACAAAAAAGAAAGAAAGAAGAAAGAAAGAATATTTATTGTTGCATCACAATTTAACACTCAACATTACACAAAGAAAAATATAACTTGTCTGTGGTCATAATGGCCACAGACGTAAAATTGACGTAAGTGACACGTTCGTGTCAAACTGTCACACCGGTGTGGTGTGGTTTTGTTTGACACCTATGAGTTACGTATTACGTATGTGTGGCAGAAAATACGTGGCGAGCACATGCCGCATTTTTGAAACATTATTTAATTATTTGTAATGTAAATATTTTTAGTCTATAATTATGTTTATTTTGTATATTGTAATTCTTATTGTAAATAAATGTATTATTTACATTTATTTTTTGCATAAATTGACCATTCCGCATTCACTACCACTCACACGTACCCACGTACAGTAACTTGTAAAAATTGCGACGCACAATATAGGATGACACTCAGCTTATTGTACTGAGACGAGCGCATTGCCTATCTCAGCACATCTGGTTTTCAGTGTCACCCCAACAACCGACTTTAAATGAGCGAAATGGGACCAAATTGAATTGGGACCACTTCGGAAGTAGTAGCTATCATTTAAAAAATATCCTAATCGGGTCACCCAGTCAAGAGATACGAGTATGAGGTAACAAACATAAAAAAACATACAGTCGAATTGAGAACCTCCTCCTTAAAATGCAATAATTTATCTTTTATATTTTCCAAATGAGCCGAGTAATCACAACTAGCTGATATTA
The DNA here is from genome assembly GCA_963556515.1 of Nudaria mundana. NCBI lineage: Eukaryota > Metazoa > Arthropoda > Insecta > Lepidoptera > Erebidae > Nudaria > Nudaria mundana. The sequence continues at coordinate 10,039,562 of OY748294.1, forward strand.
TTTTCATTTCTTCTGTTAACACTAGTACGGTGTCTTGCGCTTGGTGCTTCGCGCCGCACCACGCCATAGGTTTAGGCCTATAACTTTTGACCCCTTAGGGCTAGGTCAAATTTTCGCTTGCCTCCAGATCGAGCGCTATCCATAGAGGGGTCAACCATCATTGGAGCATAAGCAGTTCTCGAGAGCTAAGGGGGGACAAAAATTACATTCCCCATTTCTATATATAGATAGGCATCTACAAAAATCTAATCAAGGATATCCTATAAAATAAATACTACAATCTTATCCAAGAATCGTGCAAGAAATAATGTAAAATACGAACACCGAACATTACAATGTAATCGTTTCAGTCAGTCAATTTAACCGCCTAGGCTATGTAATGTCTTTAACCCATTACGTATTTAAGCTTGAGGCTAAACCACACATCGTGTGGTTTATCGTGAAGGCCGGTTAACGTACACATGCTTTTTGTCTAAGAGCAACGGATAGTGGCGCAACCTAACACCTATTCAATGTCCACGTAATCATCCGACTAATGACTCTAACCTCATTGTATTCAACGTAGTTTGTTTTTTTATTAAAATTGAACTTGGCCGAGACTTCACACGGCAAATAATTGTTATTAGGTACCTACCTATTATTTTATTGAAACTTATGGCCGTACGTAATACTTGATTTGGCCTTCTGTGTTAAAATGAACAAATTTAAAAAATTACACAACTAATGGTATTAAATTATTTTAAATCAGCGACGGTTTTAACTGAATAAAAGTTTACAATAGAAGATGGGTTTCTTTCTTTTTGTAATTCCGCGTGGCCGCTGCCGCTTCTATGTCCATTGCTGCGGGCGTCTCTGGTACCCACCAGAAGGTATTTCCAGTGGCGCCCGGCGGACCTTGGCCACCTGTGTGGCCTCTTCAGGAGTTTGGTCCGAATAAAAATCCCGCGTCGTTGGGGAATAGAAGATGGGTGCTGTAAAATTGGAGCTTAAGAAAAGCAGTGGCGGCCTTAGCGGGGGGCGAACAGGGCAATCGCCCGGGGCCTCGCGCTTGCAGGGGCCTCGCGCAAAGACCCAAACAAAAAAAAGATTTTTTTCAATATAGTTTAATTTTTTAATTTTTGATTGTATCCTTAATTATTTATTAAGATTATAACATAACGGTAAATTAAACTAAAGTTAGTAACCTATTTCATTTATTCAAAACATACTTTATTGAACTCTTGCCACCTTGGAATTATTTTGCTTGCAATGAGTTCAAATTCTTTACTGTACAGTGTACCGTACAACAACCCGACCTACCTATTTTCGCATCTCTTAATTTTCATGGAAGAGAAAGGGCCTCGCAGTATGTACCGGGTTACGGGATACGGAGTCGGATTATGGCCTTATACACCCCCGTATGGGCAGATTGACGGCAAACAACGTGGCTTTTTTTAAAATTCCGCTGCCAAGGCCGCGGCCGCTCTCACGTGCGTTGCCGGGCGTCTCTGGCTCGCACGCAGAAGGTATTTCCAGTGGTGACCGGTGGACTTTGACCACCTGTGTGGCCTCTTCGGGGGTGTGGCCGCCTCGGTGAGTGAATCTGGTTGCGTGCTGTGGGGCTGAGGCCCGCAGCACGTAATCCTTCTAGTCTGCTTCTGTAAGGACGGCGGGCGATCATGGACGTCGATGATCTTGGGCGTAGATGAGTCTCCGGCGCCCTCGCCACTGACTTCGGAACTCGGCGGGGAGGGTACGCTCATACTGGAGACCCTTGATGGTGGTGTCGTCGTCGGAAACCTCGCAGTGTTGACACCAGGGTGTAACCTCACGATGGATGCGGAACAGATAGCTACCGAAGCATCCATGCCCGGTAACGATCTGCGTCGCACGATACGTCAGGTCACTATGCTGCCTCCGCAGCCACCACCATCGCAGTGCTAGGACCGATCATGGACGAGTGGCCGTATAGGCGGCACGGTGACCGGATCCATCCTGAGGTCAAGTTCCAGTATCAATACTGCGAGGGGTCCAGCGAAGGCACAGCTATCCACACGCTTGAAGAGCGTTTAGCGTGGGCGAGTCAGCGCTGGGACCTCGTCGTAGGTCTAGGCATGAACACCCTCTCAGTGAAAACCATGCTTTGAGCCAAGGTCTCTAGAGGGAGTAGGTGGAATGTGGCCGTGTCCTTCTTCGAGCACGTCATGTTCGCGAAGGTGGCGGCCGAGAGGGAGAGGGAGCGTACCCTCCCTGATGAGTTCCGAAGTCGGAGACCAGGGCGCCGCAGACTCATCTACGACCAGCTGCAGTGCTGAAGCCCCGCAGAACGCACATATACCCACCGACGCTGGATAAAACCTGACCCCAATGATGCGGAATAAAACACCACCCAACCCCAACAGAGGTCACATAGTTGGCCAAAGTCCGCCGGCGCCACAGGGAATACTTCCGAGTGTATACCTGGGGCGCCCAGCAATGGACGTAGGGGCAGCCGAGGCATTGGGCCGCGGTATAAAAAAAGGGGCCTCGCAAAGACCTGTTGCCCGGAGCGTCGCAATGGGTAAGGCCGCCGCTGAAGAAAAGACAAATAATAATTTCCCTTATACTCGTACCATGAATAATTTTCGTAGCACAAATCAAGTCACAACTTATTGTGGACATTAGAATCTAATAGGTAGATACGGGCTTAAAACTATCTAAATATTAGAAACTGCAAGCAGTTTCTAATATTTAGATAGTTTTGAAGTAGCAAGCTACTTCGTATAAAATCAAACAAATAAATAAAAAAAAACAAGAACTGACTTCGATTTGCCGGAATCGGACCAAATAATTGTCGGAATGAGACCAAATTGAAATGGGACCTGCAGTAGCTTTTAATTAAAATTAATCAAAATCGGCTCACCCCGTCGAAAGATATTATGAGGTACTAATATTAAAAAACCGGCTAAGTGCGTGTCGTGCCACGCATCTCTATAACTCCTAAACCAACAAATTCATCTGGTCCGTTATAGTTTTCCTTCAAACTCTATATGGACCTATATGGACTACCATCATGATTTTTTTCAGATTGTTCAAGCTAGGAACATTTAAATTTGAATATCTCGCAATTTTTTTTATTTAGTGGTACTAAATCAAATTTTATTTTATTTTATTTATTTTTTATCTTGTGTGGTTCCGCAGAAAAAAATTTTTTTTTTCCATAATTTTATTGTAGCACTTTGTCGGAATAGTAAATACACATATCCGTGCAAAATTTCGTCTTTCTAGCACCAACCGTTTGGTTGAAAAGCCGAGGACAGACGGACGGACGGACAGACATGATGAAACTATAGGGTTCCGAGATTTTTACTGCGGAACCCTAAAAAACACAATCGAATTGAGAACATCCTCGTTTTTTTAAAGTCGGTATAAAATCGGTGCTTACTGTGTTCCGCATGAACGTAAAAACTGCTTAATGGTTCTCAATGTTTAAAGAATCCTACAATACCGATGATAAACGATTTTATGTTTATTTCTAAATGGTAAATAACGCACAAGGACAAATTATAGTGGCAAAGCATACAGCAGCGCCAAATCTTACATTCAAATTAGGATCATATCGTATTTCTATGATAAGCATATACAAATATCGTTGTCGTAATTAATTTACTTAAAGAGACGTTCTGTAATCGATCCGGTTTACCAATTTTTATGAAAAAAAAAATATTATTTGTAAATATTACATGCAGACGCTTCACCCGCTTGACAAATTATACCATACTAAAAACCTACCTTGAGAAACACTCTATCCATTGGTGAAAACCACATCAAAATCCGTTGCGTATAGTTTTAAAGATCTACGCCTACATACAGAACGGGCGACTTTGTTTTATAATATGTTATGATATTATATTTTTTAATAAGTTTTCTCAATTTTTTTTTCTTTTATGGAAATACTTATAGAATGCCACAAGTTAGTACATCAATAACAAATGAATAAGGTAGAGTTATGTAACCTTCGTAATAATTCGCGGGGTCGTATTAAAGGTTACGCACATAGTCGCAGTGAAAGCGATCGTGAGGTAACTGGTAAATGGGTGATCTCTCGTTTCCTTTTAGGTTCACATTACATGTCATAGTACCAGATCAATAGGTAATTAAAAATATATATATAAAGGTTTCTGCTAATATTAGTAGTATAATCAATTTAAAAAAATATATTGTAAAGAAGTATCGCTTGATAAACGCGATGATGTGTAGTCGTTAGTTACAAACGAGGATTTATTTAGACATCAACGCGTTTTAAACTTCTTTATGGCTCTATAAGTCACTTTCTTACTGTTAGTATATAATCATCATGGATAATAAAAACTATTATACAATTTAATTCACTAAGTGGTACTAGAGATGTAAGTTTTGACATTTAATAATTTTGACAATTTAGCAGTTGACATTTAATGTAATTTGTAGTACTTGAAGACATTTTCATAGGTCTTATTTTCCCACTTTTCGGGGTAAATGTAGAAGTTGACGTTTTATTATTTAAATTTATTTTCATATACCCTTTGATGTCCTTATCAATTTGTATTACGATATTATTATGTGATTTATTGAAGCTATATTGAAATCTCTGATGATGCCGTGAGGTGAAACCGGTTGTTAAAAATAAAATTACAACAGTAATAAAGTACGAGTATATGTATTTTTGTGCAATATATATATATATATATATATATATATATATATATATATATATATATATATATATAATGTTGCTAGATATTAATGACATATCAATATGGTTATGAAAGCAATATGTACCTACTAACAGTTATATAATGAGATTTATTTACAATAAGAATTACAATATACATAATTATAGACTAAAAATATTTACATTACAAAATAACGTTTAAAAAATCCTCCGCGTCATCCTACTAACAGTGCTTAAAATTAAGTCGAGTTGTGATGCATAACTAGATTACACTTTCTACGAGTTATAATGATTGTCATTTCTACTTGAAATAATGCATGTCAAAGTTGAGGTTATATGCATAACGTGACATACAAAGCCATGTAGAGTAAGTTCCTTCAAAAAATATATCGGTAAAGTCGTACTTGTCTAAAGTAGTTACAATATAGATATCTCTTTTTAATGTTAGGTATATGAGACGAAAGTATGTCCTTATGTGTAAATAGTCATATAAATTAAGGCATCGAAAAGGTACACGATTTAAAACTTGGTTGTAAACTGAGCGTTTTGTTGGCTGCACGGTTTAAAACCAACAGTGTTCAACAGCACGTTCGTATGGTTTGCACTCAGCTTGATGTTTTACCTGATAAATTTTATGAATTAGCAAATTGTATATAAATAATATATGGGTATGTACAATATTTACATATAATAACTTAAGTGATTAATATCTCAAGTATGTAACTAGGTCATCAGGATAATCTAATTGGAGATTTAAATAAGTAATTGCCAAGTTATCGTTCACTGACATCGTTCACTTTTACGGAGTGTAGGCAGAGGTGCATTACACACCCCTTCTTTGCTAGTATTTTTTTGGTCCTACGTAATAGGGGGCAAGCCTATTGCCGTTACCGGGCACTATAGAAAGTTCATAACCACTCTGTAATTCAAACAAAATTTCCAACAGCCAGGACAGATGTAACATACCACTAAATAGAATCTCTGCATTGTGAGCTATTAACTGTGCAGTTAGTGTTGGAAAATATAATGGTTCTAAATAAATCAATTTTTTTAGGAATGCAAGAGTTCCAATTGCGAGTACGTTCGTTCTGCACCTACAAGAAACATTGACTCGTGTGGATTCGGTGAGTATATTCATCTAAATTAGGCGCATGGGAGCGTCAACTTTATTCAATTTAATTCAAATAGTGAAGCATAATTTTTTTATCACGTGGCCAAATAAACACCATTTTCTGCGCTGTTGTTGACGCTTGCTGTGCTAAAGCCAGCAGATCGCTTAGGTAGATAAGGTGTACTTTTTGACCGAGCGAGCGAAGCGTCTACATTTCGAGATTGGACAATTTTGCTTTCGTCCGTCTGTCTGTATGAATGTGTTCCGGGCTAGCAGCCACAGTTTTTATCCCATCTTCACGAAACTTGGCACAAGTACTCCTTTACTTGAAAAAATTTTTTCATCGTGATTTTTTTTATTGGGTGGTGACAAATTCCAAGAAATAAATATTTAACGTTCGCGAGCACTGCAGTTCGACGATAGGGCGACCACTAGTAATAACATTATGACAATGTAAAAACATCGACATGAATATGATGCTTGCAGCAGTGTCGCCATTATCAGAAACTCGGTAAAGATCTGACTGTCGCGGTCGGTTTATTTAAAATCTTACGACGGCGACGGCGACGGCGACGTAAGAATAATATTCCTTAGTATATGACTCGAGTAAATTACTACCTACCTTAGATTATAGATATTATATTCTAAATTTACTACTTAAACTACTTTAGTATTCTTCTTCTTTTTTTAAAAACGTGGCTTCTGAATTTCGCCAATGTCAAGGTGATGCTTGATTTTTCCCACACAGAAGAACTAGTTACTATGAACTAGTTCGCGGTGCGGGACTAGGAAACGTTGTTCGGTATTGTAATTGAGCGTTTGGGCTTGGATTTTTGTGCCCAGCGCTAGAGGTAACCTAAAAGGCAATCAGCCACGCGCTCCGCAAAAATCCAAGTTCTACTTTAGTATTGACTACTGGTTTAAGCAGTTTATTATATAGCTATTCAAATATCTTAATAATATACATGAATAAAATTAATACTTGCCATTTAAGAGGTTTGCAAAATATAAGTGGGTACCTTAAATAGGTATTGATCTAACCAAAGCCTTTAAACAAGTATGCTATACTTGTTCAATAAGTAACATTCAGACAACCCAACTAATTTGAAAAGTTGTACGACTAGGAAATATTCCAACAACTCGTTTCAGTTCATAAGTTATCTAAATTTTGTAAGGTTACATAATCTCGAGCTTACCATTAGTCAAAAATGTTGAATAGCCAGTCGTTTGGTTGCACACGACGGCATGTCAAGCGCATGTTTCCCGTATAATTTAGATCAACATTCTTTGCTCACATCATCATTACCTTGACAACTAGACACATATCTTAATTTATTGCCTTATTATAACTATACAAAAAGAAAACCAACATCTCGGTCAATAATTATTGACAAAATCTATATATAGAAATGGGGAATACCCCTTAGCTCTCGAGAACTGCTTATGCAATGATGGTTGACCCCTCTATGTATAGCCCTCGATCTGGAGGCAAGCCAAAAAATCTAAAATTTGATCTAGCCCTAAGGGGTCAAAAGTTATAGGCCAAAACATATGGCGTGTTGCGGCGCGAAGCACCGCGCAAGACACCGTACTAGTACACAAAGAAATGCAAATTCAGTCAATATGACTTTTCTTCCAGTACTTAGATCTTAGAACTTTAGGCGAAAAAGAATTTATTTAAAAAGTGAAGAATAGATACGCCGCATTACACAAACCAAATCTAAGTTATAGGATTGTGAAAATACGAATATTTAGATTTTTTAAACTTTAAATAGCAGGAAAATCTACTGAACAGATAGAATAGTCCAATGAAATGCCAGCTTTTTAGTGTAGGTACGTTTGCCGCAAGATTTGGTTTTCAACCAACGACTTTTAAAGAGCAATAACTAAATTGTTCAATAAAACCTCTTTTTTTATCTTTACAGAACACCGTGACCAGATGAACTTGGCTACATCATTTCTTGACGGATCAGCTTTGTATGGAAGCTCGGAAAAGGAACTTCGGTCTTTGAGACTTTACGATGCTGGTAAACTTGATCAGGACTCATGTCGGAAGTAAGTTAAAGTATGTATCTATATACCTACGATAAAAAAAAAGATAAGTGCGAGTCAGGTTCACGCACGGGTTCCGTATCTATGAAAACGGCAAAAAAATCACGTTTTTTGTATGGGACCCCCCTCAAATATTATTTTATTCTGTTTTTAGTACCTATTTGTTGTTATACGGTTCATAAGATATAGCGTAACTGTCTAGCCTTAGTAATAGGGTCCTGCTTTACCCTTTTGGTACGAAACCATAAAAAGGAGTAACTAACGAATTCCTAAACACAGTATTTGACGACATCTACGTGTGTAGATCGTTTTATGCGATAGGTCAATTCATGGAGTTCCTATTACATCTTCACTCAAGGGTGTTCTACACGTATAAGAAATATAGAACCGTATTATATTTATCATTCTGTAGGCACTATAATAGTATGTATAACGTGTCTCTGGTAGGTACTAACTTGCCCATTATTAGCAACATTTTTCAACCTATTACTAATTTAAATCTCTATAGGTACTTATCAGAACCTGTTGCACAACATACTTATTTTAACAGTGATTACTTTTAATCACCTGTCGATTTATGATTCATGACGGGGCTATTAAATATTCGGCTCTATAACAATAAATTCTACAACATAATAACATGTTTTCGGTCAAATGATGTAAAGACGATGCAACGTGTTTATTGCTACACGGAAGAAAACAAGTTTAGATTGCATCACTTAATTCATTCTCATACAATAGATCACAGATACGAGACGTATTACAGAGTTAGCGTGTGAACTATTCCCATAGCTTGGTCTGTTCGCTAATGCAATACTCCTATATTCATTGTTTTACTTCTTAGCCATACACAACAAGATTATATTATTTCAACGATTAGTAGATATACAACGAAATCTCTTCTAGCTGTTCGTTAACTAATAGAATATTGCTTATTTATTATTTATAGAGGAAAATATTTTCTGTTAGCGTGTAGTTCATTTTTAGGTACCTACTTACACTCACTTCTCTGTCATCAACCTTTACCCCATAAGACTGGCTTTGAACTTATATCAGTACTTTTTCCTATTCTGTGCGTATATTAACAGACTGCATATCGTGGAGCAATATTGTTTAGTACCTACTACATGCTTAGATTTTGAATAAAATTCCATTGTAAAGTAATCTCGGAAAAAGAAATCTGGTGTCCTCATAAAATGGATTGTATGCAAATAAGTAGACTAATTAACCTTGATATGACTTGCATTCGTACATCTTAAGGTGATTTCAATTGTTTACTATTTGCATTGGAAGTTATTGGTTCTTCAAGCGCATGATATAACGAATTGAAATGGTAACGGGAAGGTCGCACGCCAATAAGCAAACCTATTTATTTACAGAGCATTTTTATTTCCTTTAAACGGCTATTTATCTATGCAATGAGTTAATTTTTTTAAGGCTAAGGTTTGTTTTATTACCTCTCAACAAAGACCTTATAATACAACGGACATAGGATCTAGAACAAATCGCAAGAAAATAATGTCCCGAGTCGACCTATACATTATACATAGGCATACATAGATATAAACAAATTTCATATTAAAATTTAAACCTTGATTCAACGGAATAGTGTTCACTTTTGTTTGCACTAATTTATCGCATTACGTAGCTTCTATCTGTCCGCCTGACTAATTCACCTTATGCAGCTTATACTTGAACTACGTGAACATAGAAACAATGGAGTAGGTTTATTTTGTTAAAGTCTTTTAAGGATTCCATGATATGTACCTACGTAGGCGTAATAATTAATGTAAGACTACAATAAATTCCATAATCTTATAAATTGTAATTACTTGTTTATGTTAGACGAAATAAGCTGAAAAACTAATTAACGACTGACAAAGATTTTTTTTTTCGAGTCAGTTTCATAATAAGTAACTGTAGTGTATGAATAACAAAAAGGGAATTAATGAATTTAACTAATTATAATATTATAAATACCAAACTTCTTGCGGGTGTCAAAGTTCTTCCGCTTTCATTACTATTTTCATAACGCTATGTCGCTACGTCTACTACAAGATAGCCGTGTTTCAAGTGACTGAATTAGTTGCTAAAACTGCGCATCATTAATTTATTTTTATCTTATGGTTAATTTTTGGGATACGAAATTTTTGGCTACTAGCTGATCACCGTGACTCCGCCCGCGAGATATAGTTATCTCGGCCCCGATTCCCGTGGGAATACATTACCGAGAATCCAATTAAAAAGAAAATAACAGTACATACACGAAATAAAATGACATGTGTAATTATATTTATGACAAAACAATGATACCCTGTGAAAATTAAAAACATTTTTGGGCTTATCTCCTCCATTCAATCAAGGGATTCTTGTACAAGTTTCATAAAGATCGGACGTCTTTTTGTTATGTCCATAAAATGAGCCGAACAAACAAGATTGTTATTTTTTGGATCAAAATATTCTTCTCGCCGTGCTAGGGCAATAATATTTTTCCATTGTGCACAGTGTACTGGATCCCGAGGAAAACTGAAATAGATGTTGGTTCATATAACGAAAAAAAAATCATAAAGAGCCAAGGCGTCTCCACTATAATCTTTGTTCCAAATAGTTTTATCGCTATCGGTAATCCGAATAAATCTGAATGGTCATTTTGTTAGTACATTATTCAGTGAAAATGAAATGGTCTCTTTCTTTTTACTGAGCTTGGGATGAGTTCGAAAGAGACAGATAGGTACTTCGGTATTGGACTGGATTGCAATATTTACTTTTGTCTTTTAATTTATTATCGACGAAATACTGTATTTTAAGTGAAATAATAAATTGCAAATAATAAAACAAAAGCTTATTTACTGAAAATATGATACACCGTCTTCAATTTGCTTTTTTTCCGTAGTTTTTACACGTTTTTACAATACAGTACGGCATTGTGCAACGTGTTGTCGTTCAGTTGTCAAAATCAAGACTGGCGCGCGATTGTTTCTCTTTTAGCGTTTTGTTTCTCTTTTAGTTCGGACACTTTTGAGCGATGATCCGAAATCCATTGTATTTAAAATCATTGCCTCTCAAAGTCCATTCAGACGCCCCGAGACTTATGACCCTAATACGTCCTCGATGGGATAGGTAACCCCAAGTAAGGCTTCGGCAAGGTTAAATACTACTCATACTTTAGAATATATTAGTGGACAGGTACTTTGACGAAATTATTTCGATCACAGTTATCTGAACCAATGCAATGGTTCAAATGAAAAATAAAAAATGTAAATCTGTCTCCGACCCAATTAAGTTTTCGATCTAGTTTTGTTTGTGGTAATATTAGAAGAAATCTGATAGAAATTAGCGAGAGAACCCCTCTATCCATAGGTGAAAACCGCATCAAAATCCGTTGGGTAGTTTTAAAGATCAAAGCGTTCATAGGGACTAGCCAAACGCCCTCACTTCCCTTCGTAAGTTCATATGTTAAATTGTGTAGAGTCATAACTTAAATAATGTATTTTTATTGCAGATGTATTGACGGTTCTCCCACAGCACCTTTATACAAAGTATTACTGACTGAACACAACCGCATCGCCGGGGAACTGTACACTTTGAACCCGTTCTGGGATGACACTAAATTGTTCCTAGAGACCAGACGAGCTGTGGCCGCCATCATGCAGCATATCACGTACAATGAGTTCCTACCAGTGTTGTTGGGAGAGGTCAGTTACAACATATTTTATCTCCTTTATAACTACGTATTATCTAGCTAATAAGCAAGTACAACTACAAGCATACCAATACAAAATTGCTACTAAGAATGTTGAAATCCTTGAGTTCATCTTTGTTCAGTATAAAACTTAGACATCGTTGATTAGATGCATTTTCTTTCTATTAAATAATATAAAATACGAAAAATACCGATTGCTTCAGTGGTTGTAATACATTTTTCACTGGGACCCTGGTTCGAGATCCGGGACGGTTTAAAATAGCTGTAAACGCTGCGAATGCGTCCAGACTCTACCTGGTTTGAGGTAAAGGCGTGATGTATAAATGTACAATTAAAAAAAAAGATTTTGGTTCTATTTACAACGCCTATTTATAGTGAAACTTCTTTTACAGGTGGGTATGGCTAAAGCAGAGCTGAAGTTAACATCTCTAGGCTTCTGGCGCGGGTATTCTAGCGCTAACCGTGCTGGAGTATATTCGGAACTAGTCGCTGTAGCTCCTATCTTCAACGCAATGATGAACGAAAGATTGGTAAGTACATTTTTATGTATGAATATCTCTTTATATAAAAATGAATCCCTATTTCCCTTGGTCACGCCATCACGCGTGAACGGCTGGACCGATTTCGCTTATTCTTTTTTTGTTGTGTTCGTAATTATCAGGAGAAGGATCTTATGGAAGAAAAAAATAGTTATGCGGAACATTATGAAAATGAATGCGGTACAAAGTTCGCCGGGACAGCTTGTTATCAAATAAAATTCACACACATTCTCAATTTGGTTCACTGAGAACAAAAATGTACTCCTCTTTTGAAAGTTCATTGGGTTAACGTTTCTGCCCATGACCTTACTTACCTGCTTTCTTTTTCAGTTATTTTACAGGATTTTAGTTATCACCCCGATGTTAGTACCTACTTTTTAAACACAAAGCTATCTATTGTACTTTAGAATACACGAATGTCGATCATCTTCAAATCTCTTTTTGATTTTAAAGTTAATGTTAGCGCAATAACTACTTAATGCTCAAATTTTTTAGACAAACTCAACAGCCACATTAGAAAACCTTATTCGTACGAACGCCCAACACGTATCCCACTTCCCTGCATCAGCGCAATGGGACCTAAACCGAGCTCGTGACCACGGTGTCTCTTCATACCTGAGAACATTAAGAATGTGCGAACCCATGGTTAGCGTGAAAACCTTTGGAGATTTCTCCTATATGGGTTTCGACAGAAAGCAGCAGGAGATGATGGCTGATATGTACAAGTAAGCAAACATTTATAGTCAGATTTAGATGCGAAGACTCAAACACGCCCCACTTAAATGAGCTTCCCACAAAAACCGAAGACGGCTTACAGACTGATGAAGGCTCTGACAAATGTATTTGAAGTAGGTACCCGAAAACAGCTTGCCCTCCATTACATGGTAGCAACAAAATTATTACTTTTTTTTTTTTTTTTTTAATTCCGCGGCCTGAGGCCGCGGCCGCTCTAACGTCCGTTGCCGGGCGTCTCTGGTTACTAGAAGAGGGTATGTCCAGTGGCGCCCGGCGGACTTTGACCACCTCTGTGGTCTCTTCGGGTGTTGGGTCGGGACGAGAATCCCGCGTCGTTGGGGGAAGGGTTTTATCCCGCGTCAGTGAGTGAATCTGGTTGCGTGCTATGGGGCAAAGGCCCTGCAGCACGCAACCCTTCTAGCCTGCTTCTGTAAGGACGGCGGATGGCGATCCCGCCGTCCTTATTACTTAGATTTAACTTTGATTTAAATATTTTATTAAACTATGGTAGCAAAATAGACCAAATAATATTTACCAATAGATTTAGACCAAATATCTTGATCAATTTCTAGAAGTGCTGATGACGTGGAGCTAATGATTGGTGGCGCTATGGAGAAACCTGCCAGCGGAGCAGTAGTCGGATCCACCATCGCCTGTGTTTTAGCACTACAGTTCGCAAATTTGAAGAAAAGTGACCGGTAAGTAAAAGCACATTAGTTTAAAAACACTCATCTTAATAGATTTAAATATTACAAAGATTTAAAATTTCACTATTTTCCCAACCTAATAAACTTATTCTTTCAGATTCTGGTATGAAAACGATCTTCCACCATCGTCTCTGTCGGTGGAACAACTTGGTGCTGTCAGGAAAGTCTCTCTATCTGGTCTACTCTGTGGTACACAAGAAACTATCAGAAATATCCAGCCTAAAGCATTTGTTAAGGAAGATCCGTATTTGTAAGTGTACAAAATCTTTTCTTACATCTGTGTTTTTCAATCTGTAAATAAATTAATGTCCATAACGTTCATAGCAGACTGCAGGAACCTACTTATTGTGGTAACATTCTTTGACTAGGAATGCAGCCCAACACTGTTCACAACATTCTCGCCTTGAGCTATCAGCGTGGCGAGACGAAAGCGGAGCCAAAGCTGCCGAACAATTGTCTCAAGAAATGTTAGCCACAGCTATCGGAAAGGCCAAGCAAGAGATGGCTGACAGAAAACGTTTGGAATATATGCTTTGGGAGTCACGTAAGTACAGAAAATGGCAAACTTGGATATGTTTTTGGAGGAAGGGGGCTTTTCTTTATTTGCGTGGAAAAAGCTGTAAGATAACATCATAAAATAGGTACCACCCTAAGTTATTTATTAAAAGTAATCAATGCTATATTGTACATTATGCCTTCTAGGCGGTGGAGCAGACCCAAAGTCTCCTGTAGGAACTGCTGCATCATTTTCAAAAGCGAACAAATACGCCCTGAAACTCGCTAACACTTCATTATTCCTGGAGTTTGCTACAAACGAATTGCTCAATAATATGAATACTGGGTAAGTTATTTGACCTATACCACTGTATGTCATCACACCCTCTGCCTAATAGGAGGACGTTTTGTGTTTTATATCTAAGTCCTTACTTCAATCTTTTTATCGCCTCGTAGAAGAGAACGAAAGTGGCACCAGTCTAGAGTTAACTTTTTGTAAGTTATCCTCATCTTGCAGACAGAAATTATTGCAGCACATGAATGTGTACTACGAGTACTGCAAACGAATGAGGCGTCTAAGCTTCATTACGTCTTAATTTAATCAGCTGTTTCAAAATTTCAGACATCGTCGTAAGCGTCAAATCTTTGACGATGCCCTCGGCTTCGGTACATCGGACTTTGTGGACTCCTTACAATCAGTTGATATCAGCGGTTTCCTTGGTAATGATAACTCTGGACCGATCATAGAGCCTCAGTGTGATGATAACGGCGCTTGCGATGCAGATAGTCATTTTAGAACATACACGGGCCATTGTAATAATCTAAGGAACCCTAACCTGGGTAAAAGTTTGACCACCTTTGCCAGATTATTGCCACCTATATATGAAGATGGTAAGTCAACATTGCAATTGTGTAAGATCCAATAAATTCCGTAGCAATAGAGCAACGCGTGTTCTAAAAGTTCTTAAATTTACTAATCTAAAAGAAATGCTCAATTACCGTCTTTATTGTAAACTACTTTAAGCAAGTTTTCTCAAAGTTTCGTCAGTCGATGAACTCTGCTATTTTATGAGCAACTACTCCGTTTTTCAAACATATTTTGGTGTGTTCTCTGTAGTTATTGCTGAATTACCGCTATGGATTATCATTATCCACAAAGCCTTTTCCTTGTGTTGTGGTCGACTTTCCAGTCTAACTGCAATGCGACTGATTTTCTATATTTTCCGTGGAGCGACTGCCATCTGACCTTCACAACCCATAGGCGATATAAATGTTTAGATGTCTTATACCTATTATATTATTTTTCAGGTGTTAGCCGTCCACGTATCAACTCAGTAACAGGAACACAGTTACCGTCACCACGTGTGGTGTCCACCGTGATCCATCCAGACATATCAAACTTGCACACGCGGTACACCCTTATGGTCATGCAATTCGCTCAGTTTGTTGATCATGAGCTTACCATGACGCCCATACATAAAGGTAGGTGATATTCTTCTAAATTTATATTTAATCCTGAACCAAAACGGGCTTACGTATAAACTTAAACCTAATTATAAAATCTGTACTTTATAAGGTGCTAGGTACTTATTTTCCATTCTTAACATTCTTAACCTACTTGCAGGTTTCCACGAATCAATCCCGGACTGTCGTTCCTGCGAGTCTCCAAGAAAAGTGCACCCAGAGTGCAATCCGTTCCCAGTGCCCGTCGGTGATCACTACTACCCACAAGTTAACGTCACCTCCGGGGAGAGGCTTTGCTTCCCATTCATGAGGAGTTTACCTGGACAACAACAATTAGGTAAAAATATTGTTATCAGGTATGTAGTAATTGACTGACGGAGCGAAGCGACCGAAGTCTCCGTTTCAACTTGCAGACTGGGGAGAATTTATTTTGTCTGTACCTCTACATCTCCACATCTCTACATCTACGGGTTCTGTCAGATCATGTTTGCGGCCGTATTTATAAACCGATATTCATGAAACTTTACACCCACACTCCTTGCTTACAATGAATAACATGTGAATGATATTTTTTGGATTGGATGAAAAATGAAAGAGTAATAAAGAAAATTGAAAAATAAATTTTCTAAA
Organism: Nudaria mundana; assembly: GCA_963556515.1. NCBI lineage: Eukaryota > Metazoa > Arthropoda > Insecta > Lepidoptera > Erebidae > Nudaria > Nudaria mundana. The sequence goes on from OY748294.1 coordinate 10,055,670, forward strand.
CAAAGCTCCCGAAGTCTACGGTTTACAGAACCACTAGTTTAAAAAGGTTTTGTTATCGTATATTCTCTCTCGAGTTTCATAGGTGAAAATTCCATATCTGTATAAAGTCAGTTACAGTGAAAGTTAATTTCCAAACAGTTTGGTTATCTGCTTAAATATTTAATTTATTTTAACTAATTGCTTTACAGGACCTCGTGAACAAGTGAACCAGAACACAGCTTTCATTGACGCATCTGTCATATACGGCGAAAACCCTTGCATTGTTCGCAAACTGAGAGGTTTCAATGGACGTCTGAACGCGACGGCTAACCCTGCCAACGGCAGGGAACTGCTGCCGAGGAGCGATAGTCATCCTGAATGCAAGTCTGTTAGTGGATTCTGCTTTATTGCTGGTAAGGAGTGGAAACATTTGATTATTTAGTCATTTTTGAATGAAGTTCTAGAGATTTCACTGATACTTAATAATTTAAACTTTTGCAACTTCTATTTTATGTAGTTGTACTTATTTCCTGTTATTTACTTCCAGGTGACGGGCGTGCCTCTGAACAACCAGGTCTGACCGCCATCCACACAATCTTCCTCCGTCATCACAACCGGATAGTAGAAGGCCTACGCGGAGTCAACCCTCATTGGGATGCCGATCAACTCTTCGAACATACTCGTCGAATTGTAGAAGCTACATTCTCGCATATCATCTTCAACGAATTCCTGCCGCGATTGCTTTCGTGGAATGCCGTCAACTTGTACGGACTCAAGCTGTTACCTTCAGGTAAATCATTATTGAATGCCATACTTTAGTAGACAGCAGTAAACTTATCTGGACTCAATTGACTAGTTGAAGTTCCCGTCTTATTTACTTCATACCTACTAAATATTTTCGTATAATTATTCCTCAGGTTACTACAAAGAATATTCTCCTACATGCAACCCATCCATCGTGACTGAATTCGCGTCTGCTGCGTTCCGTTTCGGTCACTCGTTGCTGCGACCACATCTGCCGCGCCTGTCGCCTCAGTACCAACCTGTTGAACCGCCGATTCTGCTCAGAGATGGCTTCTTCAGGGTCGACATGTTCATGAATGTAAGTTCAAAGCCTTTCAATTTTTGAAACCAGAAAAAATATATGCCGAGGTTTGCACCTTTTTATTTACCACTTAAATTATAATTTAATAATTGTTCCACAGCACCCACCTATGGTAGACGAACTGATGCGTGGTCTTTCATCTACTCCAATGGAAACCCTCGACCAGTTCATTACCGGAGAAGTTACCAATCATCTGTTCGAAGATAGAAAGATACCATTCTCGGGTATCGATCTAGTTGCTTTAAATGTTCAACGCGCCAGAGACCACGGGATACCCAGTTACAATAACTACAGAGCACTTTGTAACTTGAAGAGAGCTACTACCTTCGAAGATTTGTCTCGAGAGGTCCCTGATGAAGTTATTGCCAGGTGCTTATTTTGTTTGTATTGAAAATCTGAGTGAAATAAACGGTTTGCCACCAGCTATCGAAGGCTATTAAAGTCATATCATGAGTTGACGAGACCGATCATAATATCTAATTTGTCACCAACCATAAATCACCAACAAGCTTTAATATGTATGGACTAAAAATATTATCTTAACTCAGGTTCAAGAGGATATATGCGACAGTGGACGACATCGACATATTCCCGGGCGGTATGAGTGAGAGACCACTACAGGGAGGACTCGTTGGTCCTACATTTGCCTGCATCATTGCTATACAGTTCAGACAATTGAGGAAGTGTGACCGACTTTGGTAAGATAACATCTTTATTATAAGAATTCCAACTATGATACGAGTTCAAAAACAGAAACTTTAAGTACTATCTGAAAGTAACGATATTGTTTGTTGGTTTTTGGAATAAAAGACAGGAGCTCGTAATAATACGTGTCGTGTATTTCAGTCGGCCATGTTACAAAGTGAAAGTTAAAAGGAAGTGAACATAGACAAGACAATATTGATATAATCTAAGCATAGACTAAACTAGGCTATGGCTTACAAGCTAATATAATATTATGACATCTTCCCTTTAAGTAACTTATATTTTAGATTCTTATATAAAAATAACAAAACGCATTTTAGTGTTTTGACACGAGACAATTTGACGTTTTAAAAGATTCTGACAGTTGACATAATTTGACGTTGTCAATTTGACGATTGTTTCTAAATGTAAACAAACAATGGTTTACAACATTTTAGTTTACTAATTAATTACTTATAACTAAGTACATGACAATGAATACAAAACAATGTTTATAAGACTGTGTCTATAAGACGTTGTGGTTGCCTTATCTCTCTTCCTGAACTAGAATATTTCTTAATTGGTTGACTGCTAGTACGTTGAGGAGATTGACTATGAGAAATTTTAGAGTAATCATTTGTATAACAAGGAGTATAACTGATATAAGTTTGATTGGAACTGACTGGTTGAGTGTGAAAATTATTAGTCTGTGTGTTATGTGAATGAAAAGAATATTGAGACTTTGGTCTAAGTGTTATGTATTGTCTATTGCGACGATATGTACCAAATTTACTTTTTATGATATACGACCTAGGTTCCGGACCAACTTGTTGTATAATACCTGGAAACCAAGACGATTGTGGATGTTTTTGAAACATAACATGACTATTTACCTCCAAGGGTTTAAGATCTTTGGAATTTTTGTTGTAATACTCTTTCATCTTATGTAAATTTTGATTATTGACTTGTTTAAGATGTCTATAGTTACACAATTTTGGTTTTAAAAGTTTTTCTACTATAGGTAGCTTTGTACGAAGTCTACGTGACATGGAAAGTTGTGCTGGTGAACACAAATTGTTTTTGGGAGTATTGCGATATTGCAATAATGCTAAATATGGATCAGTATTATCAAGTAAACATTTTCTAAGCATATTTTTAATTATGCCTACTGTCCGTTCTACCATACCATTTGAACGGCTGTGATAGGGACTGGAAGTGACATGGTGAATATTCCAATCTTGTGTGAAATCATGAAAAGATTTGGAATTCATCGGTGGACCATTATCTGACATTAATGTATGGGGAATACCATGACGAGCAAATATTGATTTTAGCTTGATTATGACTTGGTCTGCACTGTAACCATTACTTAAAATTGCTATCTCAACATATTTTGAGAAATAATCGACTACAATTAAGTATGTATGCTTGTTGAACTCAAAGAAATCTATACCAACCTTATGCCAAGGAATGTATTTGTAATCATGTGGTAATAGACTTTCTTTAGTGTTACTCTTTCTTAAAGTGAGACAAATTTCACAATTACTGATGTAATTATCTATATCTTGACTAATATTAGGCCAGTAAATTGTATGTCTTGCCAAATTTCTACAACTATTCAAGCCTTGATGACCTTCATGTAATAGTTTTAAGAAATCTTTTCTTAAAGAAATAGGTATAATAACTCTATCTGACAAAAATAAAAGGTTATTAGCATAATGTATATCATCTTTAACAGGAAAGAAAGGTTTAATACAATCTTCTACTTTATGCTTTGAATTTGGAAATCCATTTTTACAGTAATTAATAAGAGTTTGAAGAGTTTGGTCAGACCTGGTAGCTTGTTCAATTTGTTGTAACTTGAAAGGACTAAGTGACAAATTAGCAGTGAGTAAATTAACATGAAGTTTAATATCTTCATCCAATTCTACTAATGCATTTTCTGGTAATGCAGCACGGGACAATGTACATATAAGTATTTACCTGGTTTATAAGTAACGATAAGATCATAGGGTTGCAAACGAAGCATTATTCGTTGCAATCTTGGTGGAATATTAAATAAAGGTTTACTAAATAAAGAGACAATAGGTTTGTGATCTGTTTCCACTAGGACTTTGTTACCAAAAATGTATTGATGGAACTTAGTACAACCAAATAAAATTGCTAGGAGTTCCTTTTCAATCTGAGAGTAATTTTGTTGAGACTTTGTCAAAGAAGCTGAGCCATATGCTATAGGACTAATATTATGTAAGATGACAGCACCTAAAGCATCTTTTGAAGCATCTACTGACAAAGTAAGTGGTTTTTGAGGATCAAAGTAAGTTAAGACTGGTGAAGAACTAATTAGAGACTTTAATTTATTGAATTCTTTCTCATGACTGTCATTCCATGACCATATTGTGTTTTTATTAAGTAACTGTCTTATGTTTGATGTTTCTTTTGATAAATCTTTTATGAATGAGCCAAGAAAATTAATCATGCCCAGGAATCTCTGGACATCTGTGACATTCTTAGGCTGTGGCATGTTGCATATTGAATTTACTTTAGATGGATCTACAGACACTCCATTTTTATTGAATATAAAACCTAAATACTTGACTTCACTTTGACAAATGTTACATTTATTACTATTAAATGTTAGACCTATATCTTTTGCACGACAAAGAACTTTTTCTAGGATTTGATCATGTTCTTGAATGGTTTTAGCATGTATAAGAAAGTCGTCCATCATTATTTTAATGCCTTGTACGTCACCAAACCGGGAAATCATTTCTTTATGAAAGATTTCTGGAGATGCATTGACACCAAACGGTAGCCTTAAAAAACGAAATCTGCCATAGGGGCTTATAAAAGTACATAGTTTGGATGATTCTTCATCTAAGACAAGCCTGACTTAGCGTCTAAATTTGAAAAATAACATGAACCATTTAGTTCTGCTTTAATTTCATCAATATGTGGAAATGGGTAATGTGAACGTTTAATAGCTTTATTTAACTTACGTGGATCTAAACATAATCTAATGCTTTCATCCTTTTTAGAGACAATTACCATAGAGTTGACCCAATCAGTTGGTTCATCAACTCGAGCAATAATACCAGTGACTTCTAACTTATTAAGTTCTGCCTTGACTTTATCCTGTAATTTAAAAGGAATTTTTCTACTTGCGTCTACCGACGGCTTGACATTTTCGTTGAGAGTTAAATGACATTCATAGTTTTTAAGAGCTCCTATTCCATTAAAAACCTTACTATATTTCTTTAGTATTGACAGACTGTTTGACTCTGCAGGGACTTTGTGACACATTGACTGTGATATGACTTGACTTTGACTGTTAGACTGACTTGACATTGACTGTATATTGTTGTTCTGGCTATGCTGACTAAGTGTGTAGTTTGGACTGTGTTTAGATATGTTTTCATCAAAGGTTACTGAATGTATTCTTTTTATGACTTTTAACTGTTGACATGACTGTCTACCCAGAATATTTTTGCAATCTAGCTGTGTAATATGGAAACACAAGTTGTATGATTTGTCATTATACTTACATGGTAATGTACAATAACCGATTGTAGGTATACTTTGACCTGTAAATGTTGTCAAGTTAAATGGTGTTTGTATAAGATTTATCTCTTGCAACGCTAGTTTTTCAAATGCTTTCTTAGACATCAAATTCACATCTGCACCTGAATCAATAAGTAAGCAAACAGATTGACTACAGATACTTAGGGTTATTGACCATTGGTTACTATATTTTACAGAATTACATTGATAAACAGCACCTAGAAAAGCTTGATCATCATTAGAAAAATCTTCTTGTACATAATTAACACATTTTTGCTTGGACTTACACATCTTTGAATAATGATTAAGTTTTTGACAGAAATTACACTTTGCACCAAGAGCAGGACATTTAAAACGATGTGTTTGACCACACTTTGGACATATTGAGTTATTCATAGACTGATTGTTACCTTTATAACCATTGGGACTGCTATAACTCGATGAATGGGATGTATTGTATGACTGGTTAGGATTGTACCTTGACTGTTGACTGTGACTCTGACTTCTTGATTGACGATCCTGTGACTGCGGATTATACCTTGATTGTTGACTGTGACTCTGAATTCTTGATTGACGGTCCTGTGACTGCGGATTACACCTTGATTGTTGACTACGACTATGATTTCTTGACTGATTTCTTGACTGACGATGTTGTGAATGACTTCTACTGGACTGTTGACTACTTCTGTTATGTATACTATCTATACTAGCTACAGATGAATTGGGATTTGTGCCTGATAATATTTGAACTTCTTTCCGGGACGATTCTAGTGACATAGCAATATTTATAGTGGCATCTAAAGTGGTAGGTAATTCTTGCAAAATTTTCTCTTTAATGTATTGATTCTGATCATTTAGATTCCAACTAAATATATCTTTTAGTAAATCGTCTTGCAATTCACCAAAATTACACTGATGGGCTATATTTTTGAGATCTGTTATATAACTGTCCAGCTGTTCATTTTGCAGTTGCTTTCTGTTAAAAAGTTTATGCCTTATCATGGTTATATTGACTTTTGGGCTGAAATAACCTGCAAATCTGTCGATCAACACTTGTAGCTTGACTGTTTCGACATCTAGGTTGAAAGAATAAAATATGTGAAGGCAATCTGGTCCTATATAATGTAATAAAAGTGCAACTTGCCTATCTTCGCTTTCTTGATCATATTTAAATGCTTTGAGATATATTTTGAATTTGGTGATCCAATTTTTCCACGTGAGCGGCATGTTGGATGCATGAACGTCCATGTGCTTGAGGCGACCCGACGACGTTGAAGATTCGTCCATTTTTTTCTTTTGGTTGATCCAGTTCTTCCTAAGACACGCCAGTTTACACCACACCTGATGTTTGTTGGTTTTTGGAATAAAAGACAGGAGCTCGTAATAATACGTGTCGTGTATTTCAGTCGGCCATGTTACAAAGTGAAAGTTAAAAGGAAGTGAACATAGACAAGACAATATTGATATAATCTAAGCATAGACTAAACTAGGCTATGGCTTACAAGCTAATATAATTTTATGACAGTTCGCCATCACCAATGTGGTAGAAAATGCACAATTTTATAACCAAATTATTACAGTGCTTTGAAATTACTTTCAGGTATGAAAACGACACCCCTGGCGCAAGGTTTTCTGAGCAGCAGCTAGCTGAGATCAGGAAGATTACTCTGTCAAAGGTTATGTGCGATAACTTCGATCACGCTGGTGATATTCAGAGAGCTGCTTTCGACTTGCCAAGCAATTTCTTGTAAGTTTTATTTTATCGCCATTGGTTTGCAGCATAGTAGCGATAAATATTTATTGTTGCCCAAATATTGTTCCATTTTACTTAAACAAAGTTTATTGGACAGGAACCCTCGTGTGCCATGCTCATCGTTGCCACAACTGGACCTATCAGCGTGGCGCGAGAGCTCAACTCAGGGCTGTCTCATCGCAGGTCGTTCAGTCGCTGTTGGGGACTCCGCGTTCCCATCACCTTGCACTTCATGTATATGTACTTCCGAAGGGGTAAGTGGTTTCCACCCACTTTATTTTACTTAGGTGAAATTCTATAATACAACATTTTTAGAAGCTTCCAGGGTAGATTAGGTCATTGTTCGAGCGGGACCACAGGCCTGCGTCTCGAGAAATCGAGGACCAGCGGTCCCAACTCCGCCAGGATCTCATGGAGTCATGGAGGGTGCGACTTGAGCAACCCAAGTGGGGTGCCACCATCATTGCGGCGGTGAGACCGATCATGGACGATTGGCTGCAGAGGCAGCATGGTGACCTCACGTACCGTGCGACGCAGATCGTTGCCGGGCATGGATGCTTCGGTAGCTATCTGTTTCGCATGTATCGTGAGGTCACACCCCGGTGTCAACACTGCGAGGTTTCCGACGACGACACCGCACTCCACACGTTGGTGGAGTGCTCAGCGTGGGCGAGTCAGCGCCGGGACCTCGTAGTGGGTCTGGGCGTGGATACCCTCTCGCTGGGGACCATGCTTCAAGCCATGGTATCCAGCGGGAGTAGATGGAACGCGGCCGTGTCCTTCTGCGAGCAAGTCATGCTCGCGAAGGAGGCGGCCTGGAGGGAGAGGGAGCGTACCCTTCCCGCCGAGTTCCGTAGTCGGCGGCCAGGGCGCCCCAGACTCCGCGACTACGCCCAAGACTATCGACCTCCATGATCGGGGCCTGAGGACGGCGAGATCGCCACCCGCCGTCCTTACAGAAGCAGGCTAGAAGGGTTGCGTGCTGCGGGGCCTTTGCCCCATAGCACGCAACCAGATTCACTCACTGACGCGGGATAAAACCCTACCCCAACGGCGCGGGATTCTCGTCCCAACCAAACACCCGCAGAGACCACAAAGGTGGTCAAAGTCCGCCGGGCGCCACTGGACATACCCTCTGCTAGTAACCAGAGACGCCCGGCAACGGACGTTAGAGCGGCCGCGGCCTAGGGCCGTGGAATTAAAAAAAAAAAACAAAGGGTAGATCAAGGTTGATACAACAGATCGGGGCGAAATGCCACCTAGGCACCTACCTAGGTGGCATTTCGCCCCGATCTGTTGTATCAAACTTGATGCCTACCTTGATGGTCCCATTTCAATTTGGTCCCATTCCGACAATTATTTGGTCGTTTTTTTTGTTTACAAATCAGGTTTCTTGTTTTGCAGTGGTGTTTCATTTGTATACTTGTGTGTAGGCTCAGTGTGCATCTCTACGCATCACAGACTGTGCTCAACTACACCGCGAGTGGCCGCGAGAGGCGGTACAGAGGGACGATGTGTGTACCGCACAGTGTGGAGCCAGCTCTAATGGACCGTCCCGCCCCGCACGGAGACCTAACATCAACTTCAACTTCCCAGACTTATCGCCATTCATAGCTAAGTGAATACCACAACTGTCCGAAGTACTTGAATGGAGTAATGAGGGTAGTAATTAATTGTAGAAAATATATACCTGTGACTTCGTGTGATCGTGACTTTAGTAAAAATGAACAATAAATATATTAGATGTGTTATGTAAAAAGTTCAAGGAAACACTACACTAACTAATCGATCTACGATCAACGCAAATACTGTCAAAAGTAAAATAAATGAATGAAATGCAGACCTACAGTTTGCACCATAAAAAATTAAAGATCTGCCATTGAAACGTTCTTTCATAAAATCTAAACTGAAGATGTAGAGGGTCGATTAAAATACTTCTATTGTATTTATAAGATAAGAGTTAAATTGTAGCAATCGACGGATCATAAAGTTTGTAGACTTAAATTGCCACACTTCGTGGTAGATTTATTCAAAATTAATTACTGCAAATAAAAAGTCCTTAAATTATTGTGTGTTAATTTTGGAAAAGATTTAAATAAAGATAAAAAATATTTAGTACGTATTTAATACAAATGGTACATTGTAAAATATAGTCACAAACAAATGATTCTAATGCAATTTTATAGTAATAAGCGTTACCAGCTGAGACATAATGACGAAAAACCAGCCTAATATACTGAAACTTAGAATAACAGGAAAGTTAACATAGATCACAATGAGATTAATATACTCTTTAGTAGGAATAATAAACAAAATTAATACTCTGATGGTAGAAATACAACAGTGAATTTCTAAGTCATGCGAAACCTTCAACGTATTATGATGCTTCAGCCATATATGACGTCACAAAACATGGTATACCTTGCGTCACATAAAAAGAACGCTGACCTTCAAGCTGCTTAGTAGACGATTTATCGATCTATTTGGTGGTAACAGAGAGTAAGAGCGAGAGTATTGATGCGCAAACACACCCCTTCCACTCTCGCCTAGCGTTCTTCTTACGTGAACACCAGTATAGATATGTTGATGTTTGAAGTTAATAGTTTAGCTACGCTTCCTGACCTAAGAATATGCCAGTGTCGAATAAAATCGATCGATACAATTCAACCAATTATATTGCAGAAAATGTGACACTTTTGGACATTTCCTGCGGTATCATTGGTTATCGATTGAAGTTGAGGCGGAATTGGGTTTTTGGCGAGCGCGTGGCAAAAACCCAGATCCAAACGCTCAATTGCAATACCGATCAAAGTTTCCTTGTCCCACACCGAGAACTAGTTCAGAGTAACTAGTTTTTCTGTGCGGGAAATATCACTTTGACATTGGCGAAATCATCGATGAACGATGGAGCCACGAGGCGACATCACGTCTCCTATCCACATAAATATACCTAATCATTGTGTTATAGGTAAACTACAACATAAACACACCAGTAAATTAGTTTAAGCTTAATTTTAATGAACTTTAAGTTTGTATTTAGTACATTATGTTAAGAGGACGTCTGTAGCCGCCAAAAGTCGTACAAACGGTTTAGGTTAGAATGTTTTATTTCTCAGTCTTACATTTTAGTTGTTTACACGAAAATTATATAAGAAAAATTCTGAGTTGAATTACACCTTTCTGTTATAGACAAACTTTGTGAGGTCTTTTGAAGAATTTTACAGAATCTCTGCCACTTATTGCTATGATTTAAAAGCACATTTTACTTTAGTTTATATAGACACCCTGTCTTTATGTAGTTACCATTGTGTAAAACGCTATAGCCATTTGGAAACACATAGCACAGTAGAGGAACTTCTTAGACTACATACTTCATAGTTTGCTACAGCAATAATGTTTATTCTTAAACGAGCATAAATACTGCTACTTTCTGAATGAATATGAACCTTCACAAAGCTTGAACTTCAATATAGGTGACCTTCAAAGTAAGGAGATTTATGTGCTCGAGTCTTTCATAGCTCATTATGTACCGACGTTTTATGTAGGTATACCAGTTCAATGTTACCATAATTTAAATATTAAATAACAGGTATGTTTCCTTTATTGTGTCCAAAGGTTCAAGATGTGAATATTTCAAGTTAAAACTTTATGTTATTGGAATATTCCCATTGTGTGTCATAATTTCGCTATGAATTAATACACTGCCTAGTAGTACCTAGGAATATAAGTCTTGTAAATTATTTTGTATTATATTAGTTATATTATATTATATTATGTATAATTGTAAGGAAAGTGTAGTTATATTTTTTAAATTTACGAACCGAAATCTCACCTAAACAATGAAAATTAGATATAAATTATTTTTATTTACCTATTTTGTTTTATTTTAGTTTATTGAATACTATTTTTGAACCCGTAGTTTTGGAGAAAAATGTGAACATCGAATTGCACAATTCCTGCAGCGCCCTCTAGTGAGTTATCACCGTAAAACCTATCTAAGAACATGCACCAATAAAACCTGAACTGAACCCCATAACTGAAAACTGCATCAAAATCGGACTAGTAGTTTTGGAGATAAATGGCCACATTGATTTGCACAAACATCCTCTCACCCCAAACGCATATAACGTCCCCGTACAATAGTGTTGCGGATATGTATTACTCTTGCAAGCAAAAATATCTATATATATATATATATTTTTTTGGTTCGCCAGATTGACGCCGCCCGCCTGGTGGTAAGTCGTGACGACGTCTAGCGATTGTGGGCCACTCTCACAGCACGTAATACTGTAGAGAGTGGCCCTCAACTTGACGACCTACTGATGTGCCTCTTCACGCTCCGCTTAAAGGACCCAGGATTATATGTGGGAGGAAACACGTGCACAGGCAGGGCGTTCCAGGCCACTATCGTTCGGCAGAGAAACGAACGTTTAAAACGTTCGGTTCTCGCGAACATGCTATCCACTGTGTGGGAGTGGCATCTCTGCCCGGCACGAGTCGTTCGGGATCGGAAGGAAGAGGGTGGGATCAGATTGAAGAGCTCTTCAGAACACTCGCCGTGGTAAATACGGTAGAATGCGGCCAAGGAAGCTATTGTTCGGCGCTGAACTAGCGGCTCAAGGCTTCCCGTTACCTCCGGACAATCTATAATACGGATAGCCCGTCGCTGCATAGCATCGAGAGCGTCCAGCAGATACTTCGCGGAGCCGTCCCAGAGGTGAGAGCAGTATTCGACGCAGGGTCTAATCTGCGTCTTGTACAGCAGACACCTCTGGTCCGGTGTAAAGAATCTCTTTACCTTATTCAGTATTCCTAGTTTCCGCGAAGCTAGCCCTATACATCTTTCGATGTAGTTTTTATTATTGAGCTCTCGACGAACGTCTATGCCTTTCTTGGCGAACGTACAACCGGTACGTTCGCCTCCTTCCTGACCTCCGGCACGAGCCCTGAAGAGTATGACAGGCGGTACAGACGCGTTAATACTGGAGACAACTCAGCTGCACATTTTCGTAGCACCACCGCCGGAATGCCGTCAGGGCCACTGGCTTTCCGCGTGTCGAGTGACCGCAGCACTGCCCGTACATCACATTGCCTGATAACAATATCAGGCAGTGTGGCCACAATTGGCGATAGCGGGGGGCTGCAGGCCACGGTCGTCGACACGGGAATTAGCCGCAAAGAGGTCTGCGAGCATATCCGCTTTCTCTTGGGCTTTGTGAGCCAGTGTTCCGTCTGGGTAACGCAGCGGTGGCAGCGACGGCTGACAAAAGTTAGATTACACGGCTTTGGCCAGTTGCCAGAATCCACGGCTGCCCGTGGGATGGGAAGTGAGCTCCTGACCAAGCCGCGCGACGTGCTGGGCATCCGCTCTCTTAAAGGCCCTCTTACTCGATTTTGTGGCCCGGTTGTACGCTGCTTTGAGGTGGCCCACGTTTGGGTCGCGCACAGCCGGGGCCCTGATCCAGGCGCGATATGCCGACTGTTTTTGTCGAACAGCTTTGGCACAATCTCGCCCGAACCAGGGACGGGCTCTGCGGATACTGGCGACATCAGTGAAAGGGATGTAATAATCCATCCCTAAACTGATCTCGCCAGCAATCGCAGAAGCACTATCCGAAGGAGCCTTTCCTACAAAGCAGCGCTGGCTCCAGGGGACGGACGCATAATAATCGCGTAGACCGTCCCAATCCGCTGACGAGTAGTGCCATAGTCGTCGTGACGTTTGTACAGGACGTGCAGGTGGTGACACCTTCATGCCAGCGTGAACAACACAGTGGTCGGAACTACCCAGTGGGGCTCCTACCGAAACACCACCTCGAAAAGTGAAGTTGTGGGGTTTCCTAGGGCCGCTGTGTAACGTTTATTTTTGTTTTGTTGCACTGCCATTGTAGATTTTGAAGAAGAAGAAGCGTGAAGACAGGGCGACATTTGGTGCAGCAGTAAGTGACAAAGCGCAGGGGCTAGCTTTGTCTAGAACCGTGTGGTTAGGTCGGAGCCGACTCGCCGGACGGAAGGGCTCCCAAACCCCCCTGATGCAAGGCCGCCGCTACCCCACACCGGTTACCACCCGGAGCGGCGATCCCACATCAGGATTATGCGCAACATTTGGGGCAGCCTCTTGGGGTGGTTGGTCCCAGGCGGGCCCCATGACTGTGTTGCGGGCGGCCGCGGCAACGCCGTTGCTTAGGGTCTCCCTGGCCGGCGAATCGACCCACACCACCCACACTAGACTCCGTTTCGCCCCCACTGGTCCCATGCCTGCGGCACCATACATCGGCCCGGGCCCGGCGGTGCAGCTGCTGAACCCCTAACGCAACCCAGCCTGGGCTGGGTTACTTGGGGGGCTTTAGCACAATTGCACTGTGGTACCCCCCCGGACCAACACTGTTGTACCACCTGGTACCCACGTAGGGGCCGAAGCCACTCCATAGGTACCGTAAATTAACGAGCCTCGTCCGTTTATCAGCAGGTGCGCCGCTAGCAGGTGAGGTCGCTGGGGCCCTAAAGATGTTGGTAGAGCCCCTTTGCACCCAAAATATTATTATAAAAATATTGAATGGATTGAATGTCTTCACTTCAAATTTTATGAAAATCCCAGTCCCAAAATCCCCAAACATTCAAACACAATCAGAAACTTTCACCTTTATTCCTTTATTCATCATCGAAGCCTTTTCCCAACGCAATTCGGCTTTCCAGTCTAACAGCGATTCACCTGAACTGCGATATTTTCTGTGAAGCGACTGCCATCCACATCTGACCTCCACAACCCATGGGTGTATCCCATTTGTCCTATTGATATTGCTTGTCTCATTTAAATGGAAGTAGCTACGAAGGCAGGGGTGGCCAGTACACAGAGAATAGTTAGTCCGGTCGGATTTTTGTTTTAGGGATCCAACTACCTCTAACGACTGCCATAGATGTTTGTATTTCAACCTCATATTATTTTTTGAATTCCCATCCAAAAAAAATCATTTAGGTGCGCGGTTCAAACAAAACAAGTACAATATTTACAAATCACTTTATTTTGTTGCATATCAAGTCTATTTAGTTCCCTTTTTACAATAAATACATTAAGTCTGAGTATAAAAAATTGGTGTTGCAAAAAAATTAAACAACACAACTCTTAGAATTTACCTTGAATACTTAAAAGTCTTGATTTTTCAGGCTAGTCCCCCTTTATGTTCAAAAACACAGGGCTTGGTGACATAAACACAACACGATAGCTTTACTGCCACCAAATATCCAATTTTGAACGTCTTTATAATCTGTCCTTCTTTGTCCTATAACAACAAAAATATATATTACATAAAATTAACATCTATACTAATATTATAAAGTGGAAAGACTTGATTGTTTGTTTGCATTGAATAGGCTATAACTACTGATCCGATTTGGAACATTTTTTTGTGTAAAAACAGTGCCATGAACAAGAAGCCAGGGATGTACACAACTGCTCGGCTAGTCATACTATATATTTATTGAGCGAAGCGAGCGGAGCTCTTAGCTCTTAGCGTTATCAGGTGACTCAAATGCAACTCGATATGAAATTGTTTCTCGACAACTACCCAACCGTTTTTCATGATTTTTTCACTTAAAAATCAAGCATTCTCAGGAGCAGGTTTTGTTCGAGACCGAATTTTGATTTAGGACCCTCAAAAAAGTTATTGACCAAAAATATGTCAACAAACGATTTTCATGATTTTTTCACTCAAAAATCAAGCATTCTCAGGAACAGGTTTTGTTCGAGACCGAATTTTGATTAACGACCCTCAAAAAAAGTTATTGACCAAAAATATGACAATAGTCGCTTCGCTCACTTGCATGCTGCAGCGCAGTACCACGGCAGCGAGCGCAGCTCCTAGTTTATTTATGGCTGTCATGCCTATGTAACAAACATAGGCATGACAGCCATTTACATTTGAAACGATAGTGACCGCACTAGTACAAAACTAGTGTCGCAGTTATTAACGCCCATTAAACAAAATACCAATTAAATGGAGGCTGTGCACTTAAGAGCAGGCACAGAAGCAGAACTTATACATGGGGCACACTAAAAGTTTTGCACTTCTAGCTAATCGGAACTATTTGAATTTTTTTTTTTTTTTTTTTTTTTTTTTTTTTTTTTTTTTTATATTTGGTTCGCCAAATTGACGCCGCCCGCCTGGTGGTAAGTCGTGACGACGTCTAGCGATTGTGGGCCACTCTCACAGCACACATTACTATTGAGAGTGGCCCTCAACTTGACGACCTACTGATGTGCCTCCTCACGCTCCGCTTAAAGAACCCAGGATTATATGTGGGAGGAAACACGTGCACAGGCAGGGCGTTCCAGGCCACTATCGTTCGGCAGAGAAACGAACGTTTAAAACGTTCGGTTCTCGCGAACATGCTATCCACTGTGTGGGGGTGGCATCTCTGCCCGGCACGAGTCGTTCGGGATCGGAAGGAAGAGGGTGGGATCAGATTGAAGAGCTCTTCAGAACACTCGCCATGGTAAATACGGTAGAATGCGGCCAAGGAAGCTATTGTTCGGCGCTGAGCTAGCGGCTCAAGGCTTCCCGTTACCTCCGGACAACCAATAATACGGATAGCCCGTCGCTGCATAGCGTCGAGAGCGTCCAGCAGATACTTCGCGGAGCCGTCCCAGAGGTGAGAGCAGTATTCGACGCAGGGTCTAATCTGCGTCTTGTACAGCAGACACCTCTGGTCCGGTGTAAAGAATCTCTTTACCTTATTCAGTATTCCTAGTTTCCGCGAAGCTAGCCCTATACATCTTTCGATGTAGTTTTTATTATTGAGCTCTCGACGAACGTCTATGCCAAGGATATCAAGGTTGTCCTTCATTGGTAATAATGCATTCTGAAGAGAGGGTAGGGGAAGGAAAGGGGATTTCTTCGCAGTAAATGCACACGCCTGTGTTTTGCGGGCATTGAACTCGACCAGGTTCTCGGTACCCCATTGAGTGATACTGTCGAGGTTACGGTCGAGATCAGCCACGAGTCGTCGTCTCTCCTCCTCAATCTCAGATCGCCCCGCCGTCGTACGAACCGAGTAACTCCCGTGCAGTGTGCTGTCATCTGCATAGCAATGAATGTTCCCGAGGGATAGCATATCATTGATATGCAGAAGAAAGAGAGTTGGTGATAGTACGGACCCCTGCGGTACCCCGGCATTCACTTGCAAGAAGCGAGAAGCCTGGCCATCGCAGAGGACCCGCACTCGGCGCTCGTTTAAAAAGCTGGCAATCCAGCTGCACAGTTGAGGAGGTAGACCATATGCCGGAAGCTTGGAAAGGAGCGAAGCATGCCAGACCCTATCGAAGGCTTTGGCGATGTCCAGGCTAATAGCCAAGGACTCGCCGTGCCTTTCCATAGCCCCACCCCAGACATGCGTTACGAATGCCAGAAGATCACCCGTTGATCGCTTTGGCCTGAAGCCGTATTGTCGATCATTGATTAGCGAGTGATCCTCTAGGAATTGCATGAGCTGCTTATTTATAAGGAGCTCAAGCACCTTGCAAATGACTGAGGTGACAGCTATGGGTCGATAGTTGCCTGGATCGGACCGATCCCCTTTCTTGGGGATCGGTTGTACGTTCGCCTCCCTCCAGACCTCCGGCACGAGCCCTGAAGAGTATGACAGGCGGTACAGACGCGTTAATACTGGAGACAACTCAGCTGCACATTTTCGTAGCACCACCGCCGGAATGCCGTCAGGGCCACTGGCTTTCCGCGTGTCGAGTGACCGCAGCACTGCCCGTACATCACATTGCCTGATAACAATATCAGGCATTGTGTGGCCACAGTTGGCGATGGCGGGGGGCTGCAGGCCACGGTCGTCGACCCGGGAATTAGCCGCAAAGAGGTCTGCGAGCATATCCGCTTTCTCTTGGGCTTTGTGAGCCAGTGTTCCATCTGGGTAACGCAGCGGTGGCAGCGAGGGCTGACAAAAGTTAGATTGCACGGCTTTGGCCAGTTGCCAGAATCCACGGCTGCCCGTGGGATGGGAAGTGAGCTCCTGACCAAGCCGCGCGACGCGCTGGGCATCCGCTCTCTTAAAGGCCCTCTTACTCGACTTTGTGGCCCGGTTGTACGCTGCTTTGAGGTGGCCCACGTTTGGGTCGCGCACAGCCCGGGCCCTGATCCAGGCGCGATATGTCGACTGTTTTTGTCGAACAGCTTTGGCACAATCTCGCCCGAACCAGGGACGGGCTCTGCGGATACTGGCGACATCAGTGAAAGGGATGTAATAATCCATCCCTAAACTGATCTCGCCAGCAATAGCAGAAGCACTATCCGAAGGAGCCTTTCCTACAAAGCAGCGCTGGCTCCAGGGGACGGACGCAAAATAATCGCGTAGACCGTCCCAATCCGCTGACGAGTAGTGCCATAGTCGTCGTGACGTTTGCACAGGACGTGCAGGAGGTGACACCTTCATGCCAGCGTGAACAACACAGTGGTCGGAACTACCCAGTGGGGCTCCTACGGAAACACTGTACTGGGCTGGGCGACTCGTCAGCAGTAGATCCAGCAGAGCGGGCGCGTGATCTGACCTGTCTGGTATCCGGGTGATCCCGCATACCATCTGGGTCAGACCGTGGGAGAGAGCGAACGCATGGGCGGCTCTACCCGCATGATCAGTCTTGAGGGACCCCAGCCATTCAATGTGATGGCCATTGAAGTCCCCCAGAAACACTAGGTCAGCGTTCGGGAACCGCACCTGCGCTTCATCAGCCGTCTCGCTGAGGTACTGGAAGAGCTTTGTTGTCTCAGAATCCCCTGTGTGGGATCGGTAGACGCAGCACACGTAGATCTGGCTCATAGAGCCATGGTCTACGTGCAGCCAAAGGACGGAATTGGAGGGGTTCTCTAGGCAGCGCAACCGGCGGCAGCAAACTTCCGCCCTAACGAACACGCACACCCCGGCTTTGTCTCGAAATTGTTCCTCGATGACATAGCCGGGGTAACACAGGTAAGACGTGTCGTCAGGGCGGCGTATTTGTGTCTCCGTGAGGAACATCACAGCGGGCCGTGCCGTCTCAAGGTGGTGGTGGACGGTATCGAGGTTCGCATGGAGTCCACGGACGTTAGTGAACTCCACCTCGAAATGTGAAGTTGTGGGGTTTCCTAGGGCCGCTGTGTAACGTTTATTTCTTTTTTGTTGCACTGCCATTGTAGATTTTGAAGAAGAAGCGTGAAGACAGGGCGACATTTGGTGCAGCAGTAAGTGACAAAGCGTAGGGGCTAGCTTTGTCTAGAACCGTGTGGTTAGGTCGGAGCCGACCCGCCGGACGGAAGGGCTCCCAAACCCCCCTGATGCAAGGCCGCCGTTACCCCACACCGGTTACCACCCGGAGCGGCGATCCCACATCAGGATTATGCGCAACATGTGGGGCAGCCTCCTGGGGTGGTTGGCCCCAGGCGGGCCCCATGACTGTGTTGCGGGCGGCCGCGGCAACGCCGTTGCTAAGGGTCTCCCTGGCCGGCGAATCGACCCACACCACCCACACTAGACTCCGTTTCGCCCCCACTGGTCCCATGCCTGCTGCACCATACATCGCCCCGGGCCCGGCGGTGCAGCTGCTGAACCCCTAACGCAACCCAGCCTGGGCTGGGTTACTTGGGGGGCTTTAGCACAGCTGCACGGTGGTACCCCCCCGGACCAACACTGTTGTACCACCTGGTACCCACGTAGGGGCCGAAGCCACTCCATAGGTACCGTAAATTAACGAGCCTCGTCCGTTTATCAGCAGGTGCGCCACTAGCAGGTGAGGTCGCTGGGGCCCTATAGATGTTGGTAGAGCCCCTTTGCACCCAATTTCGAATGTTATATTTTTTTAAACGTTGCAACCTTCTTAGTAATAAAAAAAACAATTGGCGGGAAATCATTTGTCAATTGTTTTTCATTACACATCAAAGTTGTACGTATGCAACGATAATGGAATTAAGTCGAAAAGATTTTAGAGCAATGATTTTTTATGATTTGAAAAGTTCTCTCTCTCCGCAAGACTGTGCCGCTCGTCTTCATATTTAGGTCGACAAACTGACGCCACTCGCCTGATGGTAAGCTGAGGCGACGTCTGGCAATTGAGGGCGACTCTCACAGTACACAGGAATACTATAGAGAGTGGCCCTCAACTCGACGACCCTGTAATGTGCCTCTTCACGCTTCGCTTAAAGAGCCCAGGGTTATATGTTGGAGGAAACACGTGCGCAGGCAGGGCGTTCCAAGCCACCATCGTTCGGCAGAGAAACGATCGTTTAAAACGCTCGGTTCTCGCGAAGACGGTTTCCACGGTATGAGGGTGACATCTCTGCCCGGCACGCGTTGTTCGGGATCGGAAGGGAGAGGGTGGGATCAGGTTGAAGAGCTCTTCAGAACACTCACCGTGGTAAATATGGTAGAACGCGGTCAAGGAAGCAGTTGTTCGGCGCTGGGCTAGCGGCTCAAGGCTTCCCGTTACCTCCGGACAGTCTATAATGCGAACAGCGCGTCGCTGCATAGCGTCGAGTGCGTCCAGCAAATACTTCGCGGAGCCGTCCCAGAGGTGAGAGCAGTATTCAACGCAGGGTCTAATCTGCGTTTTGTACAGCAGACACCTCTGGTGCGGTGTAAAGAATCGCTTTACCTTGTTCAGTATTCCTAGTTTCCGCGAAGCTAGCCCAATACATCTCTCAATGTATTTTGTGTTATTGAGCTCTCGACGAACGTCTATGCCAAGGATGTCTAGATTGTCCTTCATTGGTAATATTGCATTCTGAAGAGTGGGTAGGGGAAGGAAAGGGGATTTTTTCGCTGTAAATGCACACGCCTGTGTTTTGTGGGCATTGAACTCGACCAAGTTCTCGGCACCCCATTGGGAGATACTGTCGAGGTTTCGGTCGAGATCACCCACGAGATGTCGTCTCTCCTCCTCTATCACAGATCGCCCCGCCGTCGGACGAACCGAGTAACTCCCGTGCAATGTACTGTCATCTGCATAGCAATGAATGTTCCCGAGGGAAAGCATATCATTGATATGCAGAAGAAAGAGAGTTGGTGACAGTACGGACCCCTGCGGTACCCCGGCATTCACTTGCAAAAAGCGAGAAGCCTGGCCATCGCAGAGGACCCGCACTCGGCGCTCGTTTAAAAAACTGGCAATCCAGCTGCACAGTTGAGGAGGTAGACCATATGCCGGAAGCTTGGAAAGGAGCGAAGCATGCCAGACCCTATCGAAAGCTTTGGCGATGTCCAGGCTAATAGCCAAGGACTCGCCGAACTTTTCCATAGCCTCACCCCATACATGCGTGACGAATGCCAGGAGGTCACCCGTTGATCGTTTTGGCCTGAAGCCATATTGCCGATCATTGATTAGCGAGTGATCCTCCAGGTATCGCATGAGCTGCTTATTAATAAGAAGCTCGAGCACCTTGCAAATGACTGAGGTGACAGCTATGGGTCAATAGTTGCCTGGATCGGATCGATCCCCTTTCTTGGGGATCGGTTGTACGTTCGCCTCCTTCCAGGCCTCCGGCACGAGGCCTGTAGAGTATGACAGGCGGTACAGACGCGTTAATACTGGAGACAACTCAGCAGCACATTTTCGTAGCACCACCGCCGGAATGCCGTCAGGGCCACTGGCTTTCCGCGTGTCGAGTGACCGCAGCACTGCCCGTACATCACATTGCCTGATAACAATATCAGGCATAGTGTGGCCACAGTTGGCGATGGCGGGGGGCTGCAGGCCACGGTCATCGACCCGGGAATTAGCCGCAAAGAGGTCTGCGAGCATGTCCGCCTTCTCTTGGGCTTTGTGAGCCAGTGATCCATCAGGAAAACGCAGTGGTGGCAGCGAGGGTTGACAAAAATTTGACTGTACGGCTTTGCTCCTGACCAAGCCGCGCGACGCGCTGGGCATCCGCTCTCTTGAAGGCCCTCTTGCTGAACCTAGTGGCCCGATTGTACGCTGCTTTGAGGCGGTTCACGTTCGGGTCACGTGCCGCCCGAGCCCTGACCCAGGCGCGATATGCCGACTGTTTTTTTCTGGACAGCCTCGGCACATTCACGCCCGAACCAGGGGCGAGCTTTGCGGATGCTGGCGACATCAGTGAATCATTTTGGGAGAGAAGCACCTTGTTTGAGCACCGTGAGGCGATGGTTTGCTGAATTTGAGAGAGGTCGAGTTTCTTTACATGACGAATTTCGTTCAACTGCCGTCAACGAAAATAATTTCGAGGACTATTGGGGATTGGTATGAGTCAAATCCAGAAAATTTTACACGAAGAATTGAAAGTTCGGAAACTTTGTTGTCGTTGGATCCCTCATGAACTGACAGCGGAGCAGAAGCGGGCTCGCGTGGAATGGTGCTCACAGATGCTACTGAAGTACGACCACGGACATTCTAATGCTGTTTATGACATTGTCACAGGAGACGAAACGTGGATTTATTGTTTTAAACCCGAAAAAAAACAGCAATCTTGTGAATGGGTGTTTGAAAATGAGAACAAGCCAACAAAAGTGAGGCAGGCGAGAAACGTTGGTAAAAAAATGTTCGCGTTTTTTTTCTCAGCTACGGGTCCCTTCTGTTTTAATTCCACTTGAAGATTAAAAGAGTGTTAATGCCGAGTGGTATTCTACCATTTGTTTACCCAGGGTGTTAGAAAAGGTTTGCGAAAGACGACCCAAAAGCCGCGTTCTCCTACATCATGACAACGCTTATTCACACACGGTCAACAAAACAAAGTCATTTTTAGCTTCCGAAAAAGTACAACTCGTCACCCATCCTGCGCATAGCCCCGACCTAGCACCCTGTAATTTTTGTATTTTCCCCAAAATCAAAGATTTGATGAGAGGTTTCACTTTTACCAACTACGAAGAGGCAGTGATAGCGTTCGATCAGCACGTAGAAAACATGCCTTCAGATCTGTGGTCCTCCTGTTTTAAAAAATTGTTCGATCGCATGAATAAATGTTTAAAATGTAAAGGAGAGTATTTTGAAAAGCAATAAACATTATATTTTGGTTTTAACATGTTGTTTTTTGTTACGCAAAACTTATAGTGTCACCTACGTACAATGCAAAATTTAGTTAACAATAATTAGTAGATACCTATAATGAATACAATACTATTTAGGATAGGTTTGTACAAGGACCATTGGAGTGTATTTTTGTGTGTGTGTGTGTGTGTGTGTGTGTGTGTGTGTGTGTGTGTGTGTGTGCGTGCGTGCGTGCTTGCGTGCGTGCGTGCGTGCGTGCGTGCGTGCGTGCGTGCGTGCGTGCGTGCGTGCGTGCGTACGTGCGTGTGTGTGTGTGTGTGTACGACTGCCACACCGGAACGAAAACACAACGCAGCAGACATGTAATGATTTATTTATAGGATGCCGTTGCGGCAGCGGCGGAAAGCGACGGCAAACAAATCATGAGGGGCTCTTTTTTAAATTTATGTTAAGTACGCAATATTGACGCCGCCCGCCTGATGGTAAGTCACGACGACGTCTTGCGATTGTGGGCCACTCTCACAGTACACAATACTATAGAGAGCGACCCTCAATTTAACGACTAGTGATGTGCCTCTTCACGCCCCGCTTAAAGAACCCAATCTTAGTTTGTACGCTCTTAGTTGCTTAGATAGAAATAAATATCCCAACACATTTATTTACTCCAGATTATAGAAACTGTAGTTGTGTACCATCGGTCCTGGCTGTTTGAATTCAGTGTGTACCATATTTAAGTTACCTTGTAGAACCAAGAACAGTATCAGTTGGCGGCGACCTCCTTGAACCCGTTGACAACGGGCGTGTTCTCGCTGCTGCGACGCCACAGTCCGTACACTCGCCCCGGCACGCCCTGCCACAGGCGCACCGTGCCGTCCTCGGAGCTGGTCGCGTACAGCTCACCGTCGGGCGACCATCGCACGCAGTGGATGGGACCGAAGTGACCTTTGTTTGATTCTGGAACAAATGTTACAATAATGTTATTTTATTTATGACTAGCGGACGCCCGCGGCTTCGCCTCCGTGAAATAGTTTCATGTTACCCAATTCCCGCAGGAACACATTTACGGGGTTAAAAGTGCACTATATTATACTTTATAACAGCAGCTACCTGCCTGTGGAAGTCCCGTTAAAATGGGTTCAGCCGTTCCAGAGATTATTAGGAACAAACAGACAGACAAAAAGTTCAAAATAGCATTTTTTGTATAAGTATCGTATAGACTTTCATATAACTATAGAAAAGCTGTTTATTTGAAATTACACACAGACACTTTAATTTTATTAATCTGTATGGCTGTATATGTAATGTATGTAACGTATGTAATAATGCAAAATAAAATTAATAGTTAGTGATTTGACAACACATAAGTGACGTCATAGTTAAGTGTTTCATACAAATTCCTACGAGGCTCAAAGCTAAAAAATGGGAAGAGCACGGTGACGCTTGCCTCATGTTCGGGGAGAGCGCTCCCGCGCTACTAGCGCATAATGGCTAGGCTTGAAACATAACGTCATCGAAGCATTTGAAGCATCTGATAAGACGACACGGGCTTTCAAAAAATGTTCTCGGACCTTGTTTTTTGATGGAACTAGCAACCCTGATATTTAAAATATCATAAAAATTCGAGTGGTACTTCCGATGAGCACCTTTAGCAACAACTCTAAGTCCGCGACCCAAAGCCGCGGCCTCTCCTACGTCCATTGCCAGGCGTCTCTGGTTCGCACCAGGAGGTATTGCCAAAGGCGCCGGCGGAGTGGCGCCCGGCGGAGAGCAACTCTCGCCATACTTTTATATTTAGCTGTGCTTTATTATTGACATCCAAAGACCTTATAATACAACGGACATAGGATCTAGAACAAATCGCAAGAAAATAATGTCCCGAGTCGACCTATACATTATACATAGGCATACATAGATATAAACTAATTTCATATTAAAATTTAAACCTTGATTCAACGGAATACTGTTCACTTTTGTTTGCACTAATTTATCGCATTACGTAGCTTCTATCTGTCCGCCTGACTAATTCACCTTATACAGCTTATACTTGAACTACGTGAACATAGAAACAATGGAGTAGGTTTATTTTGTTAAAGTCTTTTAAGGATTCCATGATATGTACCTACGTAGGCGTAATAATTAATGTAAGACTACAATAAATTCCATAATCTTATAAATTGTAATTACTTGTTTATGTTAGACGAAATAAGCTGAAAAACTAATTAACGACTAACAAAGATTTTTTTTTTCGAGTCAGTTTCATAATAAGTAACTGTAGTGTATGAATAACAAAAAGGGAATTAATGAATTTAACTAATTATAATATTATAAATGCCAAACTTCTTGCGGGTGTCAAAGTTCTTCCGCTTTCATTACTATTTTCATAACGCTATGTCGCTACGTCTACTACAAGATAGCCGTGTTTCAAGTGACTGAATTAGTTGCTAAAACTGCGCATCATTAATTTATTTTTATCTTATGGTTAATTTTTGGGATACGAAATTATTAGCTACTAGCTGATCACCGTGACTCCGCCCGCGAGATATAGTTATCTCGGCCCCGATTCCCGTGGGAATACATTACCGAGAATCCAAATAAAAAGAAAATAACAGTACATACACGAAATAAAATGACATGTGTAATTATATTTATGACAAAACAATGATACCCTGTGAAAATTAAAAACATTTTTGGGCTTATCTCCTCCATTCAATCAAGGGATTCTTGTACAAGTTTCATAAAGATCGGACCTCTTTTTGTTATGTCCATAAAATGAGCCGAACAAACAAGATTGTTATTTTTTGGATCAAAATATTCTTCTCGCCGTGCTAGGGCAATAATATTTTTCCATTGTGCACAGTGTACTGGATCCCGAGGAAAACTGAAATAGATGTTGGTTCATATAACGAAAAAAAAATCATAAAGAGCCAAGGCGTCTCCACTATAATCTTTGTTCCAAATAGTTTTATCGCTATCGGTAATCCGAATAAATCTGAATGGTCATTTTGTTAGTACATTATTCAGTGAAAATGAAATGGTCTCTTTCTTTTTACTGAGCTTGGGATGAGTTCGAAAGAGACAGATAGGTACTTCGGTATTGGACTGGATTGCAATATTTACTTTTGTCTTTTAATTTATTATCGACGAAATACTGTATTTTAAGTGAAATAATAAATTGCAAATAATAAAACAAAAGCTTATTTACTGAAAATATGATACACCGTCTTCAATTTGCTTTTTTTTCGTAGTTTTTACACGTTTTTACAATACAGTACGGCATTGTGCAACGTGTTGTCGTTCAGTTGTCAAAATCAAGACTGGCGCGCGATTGTTTCTCTTTTAGCGTTTTGTTTCTCTTTTATTTCGGACACTTTTGAGCGATGATCCGAAATCCATTGTATTTAAAATCATTGTTGACATCCATTAAAATACACTTACTTACCTAGTTCAGTGCCAGTGTTGTAGTCAAATTTATAAACTTTCAAATCCTCTCCCCCGCAGACGAACGTCGCTCGACTAGGTGCCAACGAAGCCGAGTAACATTTTGTGGGTACTGAAAACTCGCGCATTTTTCGCATCGTGTCCGACGAGTAAAATGATACGTTTGTACCTGAAAATCAATACAATGTATGTATATTTTTGTATTTCAACGCAATGAGTTTGCTTAAACTATTCTTAAAATATTAAGAATGAAATTATAAATAGATCACAAAAACTGATGTCATCGGCAGGACTCGAACCCACGACCTTTCCCTAACAGGGGGAATGCTCTGACCACTGAGCTAAAATGACCAATACCGACAACATCGAATTTTTGCTTCATATCATATTCATAATTTCTAGATTCGCGTTGGATCCACCTACCGGAGTTCTGCCGAACTAACGGTACCAGTGTATCGTGTTACAACAATATTTAAACACTGAATTTTTAGATGAATCCTTACTAAATCAATATATTTTTGTATTTCAAAGCAATGAGTTTGCTTGTGCCCGGTAAATGGCAATAGGCTCGCCCCCTATTACATGGGACCTAACATAGCTGGCGAGATGTGGGTGTGTTTGCACACCTCTGCCTACCCCTTCGGGGAAAAAGGCGTGATGCTATGATGCTAAGTTTGAGTTTGCTTAAACTGTTCTTAAAATATTAAGAAAGAAATTATAAATAGATCACAAAAAACAGATTACAATGTATGTAATTCTCGAAGTTGCCTTTAAGCTAATGTCTCCTGGGAATATAAAAAAACGCGAAACGAAACTAAAAACGTGGTTTTAGAGAGACAGACAGATTGCCAGTCATTTTTAGGTCCCACGTAATAGGGGCAAGCTTATTGCCGTTAACGGGCATTATAGAAACTTCATAACCACTCTGTAATTCAAACCAAATTTCCAACAGCCAGGAAAGGTGTTCCACTAAATAGAATCTCTGCAGTCCGAGAGTCTTTTAACAGGTTTTAACGGTAGCATATACAACGAATAAACTACAGCATAGTTATATTAATCAGGTATTCAATCATGCGATTAATCAATTGTAATAATTAGGAACTTCTTCACCGAGCCTTTTCTTAACTCAGTTGGGGTCGGCTATCCAGTCTAACTGCGATTCGGCTAAACTTCGATATTTTCCCTGAAGCGACTGCCATCTGACCTCCACAACCCATGGGTGATATCGAAGTTCTGTAGTTAGAACGGTCAGATTTTTGATTAATGGCTCCAACTACCCCTAACGACTGCCATAGATGTTCGTATGACAACCGGGACCGAGCGACGGCTTAACGTGCTCTCCAAATGTTATTCGGATAGGTATATTTCTTCGGAGAATAGTTATTCTAATAGACATATAGAGCAATAAAATGATTGCTGTTAGGGAAGTTGTTATAAGTTTATAACTGGATTACAAGTGGGTAAAGGGCAACTTTAACTCAGTGGTATAGTTATAAACACAGTTATAGGTACAGGAAGCTAAGTCTATGCAAATCACATTGAAGGTCATATTCGACATGACAATCGTGATCGTGGTAAGCAGAGGTCAAAATCTGATTCATATAAGTAGAGCGGTAGATACATCTTGATTGTATATTTACAACTTTTTAATTAAGCGATTAATATTAAAACGGTGTACAACGGTCGTATCGTTTAAAGCGATCTATTCCGTTTTGATTATTAAACCTAATTTAGTATACTTGCTGATCACCGCGGCTTCGCCCGTGTGGTGTTAAGTTTTTTCGTTCCCATGCCGGGATAAAATGTAGCCTATACATATAATACATTATGAAATGACTCACTTGTACAGATATTCCATAATTTTTTATTGGTAGTAGGACCTGACCGGTTTAGCTCTATGGCATCTTCAAAGATGTTTTACACTAATTCACTTCACATATTTTATAGGTAGGTACTTATAGGCAAGCGGCAAACCTCCGAAGAAGTGCGTAGAAATGAAAATGACTGACCAATCACTAAAAATGTGAAGCGCCTATACAAGCTATTTTTCAAAATGAGAAAATATACATCTTTCACGTCGTAAAATCTATTTATACACGTAGCGTTTTTTAGCGTTCGACAATCCGGAGGCAGTGAGAAATCAGATCCCCAGCAAAAAAGCAAAAAAGTTCTTAGATAATTTTTCAATGATTTCCAATTCAAAAAAAAAAAGTTGGAGTTTCTTATTGATTGCCCGTTTGAATCCTGTCAAATTGCGCGCGCTTTATACGACTTGACGCGACTCTACATGCGTATATGTATCTTAACTCGGAAAAACGCTACGTGTATAAATAGATTTTACGATGTGAAAAAATTAAATGTATATTTTCTCATTTTGAAAAATAGTCAGTTGAAGCTTAAGATCTGAAAAGTAGTAAGTTTTTTTTGAATTCGATCAAAACTCGCCGAGACAAAAAATTTGACCATTTTTGCGCTTTAAAATGATTGTAACTTCTTTATAACGCATTTTTTCGAAAAAACCACAAGAGTAAAAGTGTCTCATTTTGCCCGTTTTAACGTTAGAAATCATTTTCCATTATAAAAACCAATTTTTATCAGTTAACAAATAAATTTGTATATATCAATTAATAGCCCACCCGCACAAATTATTACCAATTGACTCCTTTTGGTCCAAGGTTTACAAAAAGTACAAACTTGTATAGGCGCATTCAGAATTTCAGTGATTGGTCAGTCATTTAATTTTTCAGGGGGTTTGCCACTTGCCTATTAGTACCTATCATTTTTTATATAATTTATACATATGTATAATTATAGTGAAAAAAAATCAATATCGGTTCAGTAGCCAACTGAGCCAATTCAAACAAAGTACGAAGCCAATTCAAAGAAATAATGAAATCTTTCCTCTTAATAATATTAGTAAGAATTTACCACGACTTTTGTCTCCTGGTGGTGTATTCCATTAGGAAATAACCAAAAAGGTGAAGGACTAATAAAAGAATACTAATGATTGAGTCAGTACCTAATTTTTATATTAAGTTTCATTCACCTCTATGCTACAATAAAATCAAACAAGAACATTGGAACAATGGTTAATTCAAACGGGACACATATCAGGCCTATCCGAAGGGGTAGGCAGAGGTGCATTACGCACCCACAACTTGCCAGTATTTCTAGTTCTACGTAACAGGGGGCAAGTCCAAAATGGCCGAATGAATTTAATAAAAAGTAGCAACAAAATTTTTATTTTGTAAAAAAAATTTAAACCCGCTGCCTTGCAATGAAATGTTGATGAAAGGCAACAAAATCTTACGTCCAGCCGCTATGGCATAGCCAATTAAAGTTCTGGGCGTCTCGGACTAGATAGGGTATTAAGACATCTACAAACATATTGCAGAAATTGGCTTTTTATCATCAAAAGACTCACTTCAATACTTTTAAATATGGTTTAAGTATAGTCAAATGGTTTAATGTCGAAATTGTACCAAACGTGAGCACGATAATTGGAATATATTGATCCCTTACATTTGTATCCTGTTAAAACAGGTTATATCTATGTCAATAAACAACAACACAATATCCAAAGGCGACATTTACGAAATGTTACATAACAAGGAAGCATACGTTTCCTATTACCTTGAATTGAAATACAGTTAATGATTTTAAATAAGTACCGTAATTGTATTAACGGTGCCTTCCCCATTTACGCAACATAAGGCGCAGTTTCATGTAATATAATAAGCTGACCTTAAAGTAAAATACCGATACGTATCAGGGTCAGTCGGGGACAACTTGTTATTATAAATTACAAAATGTTATAAATAAATTACTTACCATGTGCTACTGTTAATATCGCACCGTCCCGTGATAGTTCTAAACTGTTAGGTATGGTCGGAAATTCCACTTTGTGAACCTCCTGTAAAATGTAATGGGTGTGTCTCAGTAATGATTAAAAACACACAGGTTGTCGATGGACGCTCGGACTTTTTTATCGACTTTAAAAAAGAGAAGGAGGTTTTCAATTCGACTGTATATTTTTTACGTTCAATTTGGTCCCATTCCGACAATTATTTGGTCTCATTCCGGTAATTTGAAGTCGGGTTTTGTGTCAATGATGAACGTGTTTGTACTACTTTACAGGTAACGAAAAATACAATTATAAGTTTATGTGATAATGATAGTGTGAATTATTATGTATTTAAAACAGTGTAGGTATGTACAAAGAGTAGGATAGCTCGGAATTTTTGCTATCGAACAGTCAACGAACTACACCGCCTACGCCTTAAATACCCCAGCAGTTTTTAAGTAGGCGCAAACCAACAGTTCTTATTGATTATCGGCTTAAAATTATTTTGCCAACATAATCCTACATCATTAACGACATTGTTTATTCAACGTCCAAAATGACTGGATAAATAATTATGTGCGTGAGAAACGCCTCTTTAGAACCACTTGGGAAAAAGACGTGACTATACATATATGAGAGAGCAATATACGAGTACTACATTGTGGCATATTTCCTGCTAGATCAAGCTGATCGCCGCGGCTTCGCCCGCGTGATTTAGTTTTCTCGATCCCGAATACCATGTGAACACATTGCCGGGATAAAAAATAGCCCATGTTACGCAGGGATAATGTAGCTACACATCAGTGAAAAAAATTTTAAAATCGGTTCAGTAGTTACGGAGCCTATTCGTTGCAAATAATCAAATCTTTACTCTTTATAATAGACAATAATTATACTACATTGTGGCATCTGGTCATAATGAGATAGGTGCCTTTGCCTTGTCTCTTTAGTCATTATTCGAAACTTCATTAAATTGTCAGAAATGGTTCATTCAATACTGATCGTAATCTAGTGATTGTTTTTAGATTAGACAAAAGCAAGTTTGAGCAGCTGCTTTGTCCGAGTTATGGGAAGAGCTGTGTTTAATGATTTTGTTAACACATTTATATAATACTAGCAGACGCCCGCGGCTTCGCCCGCTTGACAAAATATTTACACAAAAACCTTCTTCAAAAACCGCTCTATCCATTGAACAAAAAGGCATAAAAATCAGTGCAGTAGTTTTTGTGTTTACGCGAACATACGGCGCGGAGGAGTTTGTTTTTATAATATATACTAGCGGACGCTCGTGGTTTCACCCGCCTGACAAATTATATACAATAAAAAACCTTCCTCGAGAACCACTCTATCCAAAGGTGAAAACCGCATCAAAATCATTTGCGTAGTTTAAAAAATCTATGCATACATACAAAACGGGCGACTTTATTTTATACTGTGTTATGATAGTGATGGTGAGTGATAGTGATACTGAAGTAGAATTACCTGTCCACTGTTACGATCCCAGACTCGCATAGTGAGGTCGTCACTCACGCTGACTACGCGTGAATTGAGCAGGAAGACTGCGTGTCTGATGCTATTCGTATGTGCAGTGAATTTCTCCAGTGCTATGTATGAATAAATAAAATATTACCTATATATATATAGTCGTATTTAGCTGATATTCTTCCTAAAGTCCGATAAATAAATAAATAAAATAAATTAAATTACAATTCACAGAATTAATCAATCAAATAATTTATTTATTTAGGTCACATTGAAATGACGCTTATGAACGTCGGCAAGAACGTCATTACGATCTGTCGTAATCGTTTCGGACTACCTATAACATATTTCAGATACGATGGGTAGGGTGACGTTTGCCCTATGTTCGGGGAGTGCACTTTCGCTGTTGCTCAATTCGGTCAGGCTAGGATAGAGTACGACGTCATCGAAGCGTTTGAAGCCTCTGACAAGATGTCTCACGCTTTCAAAAGTAAGCTCTCCGTACACGGCTTTGTATTTGACATTACTCACATTGGCGTGGTAGTGACTAGGGGAGTAATTTGAGTTCAATAATTAAGCATTAAGATTTCGGAGGTTTGCACAATTAATATAATTATGTTATGTTTTATGCGTGTAAAAAGTTTTGTTTTGTCATACTCACGTCCAGCTTCTGGTTTGTTTAAATCAAATATTCTTATAAGTTTCTCGTTACTAGCAGTCAACAGCAGGGTGTCGTCAACATTAAAGTTGACGCTCTTTACTATGTGCTCGTGGTCAAATGTGTGAACCACCTCACCAAATTGAGCGTCCCATAATTTTGCTGCAAATAAAAATAATGTTAATACTATCTTTGCCAGTGATTGCCTCGCTAATCAAAACTCACTAGGAAGGGTAGTCGTAACAAAAATACTAGTGTGACATGGTTAATTTTTATAAGACCATATCGGGCATTTAAGGTCGCTTTATCACCCACATAAATGTCACAAAGCAACTGCCAGGCCAGGAGAAGTCTAGGAGACAGGCCATCTTTTAGCAATTTGTTGTCACGGAGATCGCGCGACGCGCGCCATACTGACGGGATAATTTAAGTTAAGGATGCTAAGGGGTCCTACCAACATCTACTGTGACCAGGTCGTCATCACTAGCATGTGATGCACCATACTTCCCGGAAAAGGCAATAAGCTCGCCACCTGTTACGTGGAACACATTTCGCCAATTCGCAATTCGTTAGAATTGAACGAGGTCGTAATAAGCGCCTGTCGGGGGAAAGACGAGATTTCATACACTGTGTGTGAGTGTCATACACTGTGTGTGAGTGTCATACACTGTGTGTGAGTGTCATACACTGTGTGTGAGTGTCATACACTGTGTGTGAGTGTCATACACTGGAAACCAATGTCTAATAGCAATGTCTGACTAAAAACATTTCATCAAAATATAGATTTAACTATTAAAATATTAAGATAGAAATTAAAAACTGATGTCATTTGCAGGACTCGAACCTACGCCTGCCTTTCCTTTACATGGGGGAATGCTCTGACCACTAAGCTACGATGACCAAAACTAATATTCAATTTTTGCTTCATATCATAATTTCTAGATTGCACTATTATGGTTAGCGTTGGTCCTGTCCTGCCAATGACATCAGTGTTTGTGATCTGTTTATAATTTCTATCTTAATATTTTATGACTAGTTTAAGCAAACTCATTGCTTCGAAATATTGATTTTACTATTTATTTAATTTATATTTTAAGGGTTTTATTTTTGTTTAAGTACCATATAGAGACGGTATTATTGATTATATCAACAGTATCTTGTACTGAATGTGACTGGACTCTATATACCTGAATTATATTGTTAAGGTTATAATGTAGAGTACAATGAAGGAAAAAGTTAATTTTTACCTGTAAAGTCAGCGGCACCACTGGCAGCTAGGTTACCATTTTGTGTCAAAGCTACTCCCCAGACAGCACCTTTGTGTCCTTCAAAAGTACCAATCCAGTCACCTGTTTCACCTTGCCGTAACATGGGCTTGCCATCTAAAATAAATTTGTATTTTAGTGCTTTCATACATTTAATTAAGAATCAAGTGGGATGTTCAAGTATCTTGACTACTTCAGTGGCATGGTCCGTAGTGAATCAGCTTTCGACTCCAGAGTCTTGGGTTCAATTTCCGGGTTGAATCAAGTATTTGTGTCATCCACTAATAGGAGTTTGGGTGTTTTCTATGTATATTATATGTATTTAGAAATATATATGTGGGTTTATCAGTTGTCTAGATCCCATAAGCTATATGCTTGGCAGCTTGTAGCTTAGTTTATTTTGATGACATTGATGAGAATGTCCAAAAATATTTAAAAGCACATTTTAGGCTGTTAAAATAAACCAAAAAGCAATAAATCAAAAATCATGATACATGACCATGATGATACATAATTATGTGTATTATAAATAATATTATACTGTTTGTCATGAACAGCTCAAGAGAAGCTTAATTAAGATGAAGAAGTGACTATACGTTTTGACCCATCAGCAATTGTGTTTATCTATTGGAGATCAAGCATTGAACAATCATGCGGCCTAGACAGTAAAATCAATTCTAATAAGACAATGTCATTCAAGTTACTTAAATGTTCCTCAAAAACCTAATAAATATACTTCAAAATAGCATACAGGATAGAACAATACCAGGAATGTTTTAACATACACAACTCAAATTATCTATTTTCCTTAAAAGGTAGATCGAAAGTTACTACACAACATGTTTACAAGCCCTTTCATGAAGTAAACATTAATGTCAAGTACTCTTGCAGACCTTGTATGTACACAAGGTGACCCACAACAGGTAAATGTCAACATTTAACATGGTAGCAATTTTAAAACTTAAAACTCAATATAGCCTAACTTACTAAAGAATAGAAAAGAATTCATATGTCGTACGCCTGTGCGTCGATAAAAAGCATAAGCGTGAGTATCAATCAAGGCAAGCAGCTGAGGAAACTACTAGCGGATACTCAAGGCACTTCCTGCATGTCCGGAACGGAAAGAGAAGGTCACAGCATGCATAGAATGCAAGCTGTACAGTTGTATACTGAGAGAAACAAGAAAAGTGAAGGCCTTTCCAATAGATCTTGTAAGACATCTGTCACAGTCACCATTATCCTTAACCCCCGAGAGCACTTGAAAGACTTCCACTTAAATATAGGCCAAGGCAAAAGGGCACATAAATTATCAAAAAATTGTTTAAACTTACCTTTGCAGGCCGAAATTAAATAATAACCATCTTTTGTAACGTCACTAAAATCCACATGAACGACTGGTCTAGTATGGCCCCCGCATGTGAGAGGAACTTGCTTGAAAGTTGACATTTTGTTTCTTAATTTTGTTGTATGTACTTTTGAAAATAAAACTAATTATCTTTGTTGATAACTAAAAATTAACCTAATGAGTCTGATCGTACTGAATGTTGACAATCGACTGACTGACGGACCGATGACGGAACGGATAGAGGAAGGAAAATACGGAAAAGAAACTCAACGTACAGAAACGATGACGTTCAAAACAGTGCGGAAACACACATAATAAAGAATTAAATATTTTTGGACATTCTCACACCACGTCTATTATTTTTAATAACTAATCATTACAACACGTCATCTAAAAGCCCTAATTAAGCTAATATAAGCTTGTGCCATGGGATCTAGACAGATAGACACACTTTTATATTCCTAACAATGAATGTAAAATTAAGTAAATATTATGTGCATGTATGTATGTGCATAAAAACACCCCAACTCTGAAACAAATATTTGTATATTTGTGGATCCCATAAATTAAAGTTTGATTCTACTGGGAATCGAACCTGGGACCTCATGGGACGGCGCAATCGCATACTCATCTCATAGTCTCATACAACTGCGCCACGGAGGCAAGGCAGATTATGATGCGAATGCAATTCAAGAAAACTTTGTAAAATATATTTCACTTTTATCATAGAAGAGTTAAAGCCCGAACATCACTTTACTTTTCTTTGAGGGCCCTTGCATAATAGATAACATAATGGTACTGTTACACATGCTCTGTAATAGCATGCTAAAAAAGCATGCTAAATACTAGCATGCTTATGAGATGTATACATTTGCTAGCAATAAGCATGCTATTTTCAAGTATGCTACTGAATAAGCATGCTCAAAGTAAACACTACAACACACATTCCATTTTGTAGCGTGCTCTCTGACAGTTCAAACAAAACTAGCGAACACCTGCAGTTTCACCCGCGCGAATAGTTATGTGGTTCCCAATTCCCATGGGAAGATTATTTTCATTAAGATAAAGTAGTTACTAGCGGACGCCCGTGTGGAAATTATCGGATTTACAATTCCCAGGGGAACAATCCTGGCATAAAAAATATTAGCCTAAAATTGCGTTACGTTTTAGAAAAATACTGATAAAGCCATTCATTACCTCTGTAATGAGTTAAGCCAGAACAAACAGACAGACCGACAAACAAAAGTTTTGATAAATTGTTTTTTTTTGTAGTGTGTACACCTATAATTTGTTAATTTTGAATTTCAAACAGTCAAATTAATTATTAACCGAGCGAGCGAAGCGTCTTAGCTTTAACTCGAGGACTGGTCGATTTGGCGTTGTTGGTATGTGTGTCAGTTCCGTTCTACAGGCCGCATTTTTCAGCCGATTTTCATGAAATTTGGCACAAGTGTTCTTTGTTGCAAGGCGCAACTTTTGTCAACGGGATTTTTCGATTGGGGGAAAATGGGGGAGAAATGGGAGGAAAATGCGAAAATAACGTGAGGTCTACTGTTCACAAAACTACTAGTTTATAAGTGTATTAATGTAGAGAAAATAATGAAACATGAATAAAACTCATATGCACTTCAACAACGATATAGTAAAAGTACCACCTCTGAGTAGTGCGGTACAATTTCAGTATCAATGACATAATTACGCGTGACATTGATGGTTACAAAAATCATTTCATGTTACCTCATCTGTTTGACGTGTTGACTCTCAAAAATTGAGCGCTATAAAGAAACTAGCATGCTCAATAAGCAAACGTGTTCACACGCGCTAAAAGCATCCCCTCTTCCACCCGCGCTGCAGGTAGCATGCCCAAAAATCGCAAGACCGTCGATTTTTGAGCATACTCGAAATAAGCATGCTGTACCATAAGACTTTTGGTCGATAATTGGTCAGCTGCGTGAACTCGAAAGCCAAGCCAGAAATAATTAAAAAGTCGACATTGCATGACGTGTCATTTGAGTTGACGTTGTCAAATCGAACTAAACTAAACTGAAATTTACTGAATAAATTCAAGTGTTTACGTCTACGAATCTACGTCGACTTTACAATTTTATAAAACAATGGATTTCTTTGCATCTATTCCGACTCACATTGACTATGTTGGACAAGCTAAGGCAGAAAAGTTGTACAGAGCTATAATTACGTTGTTTAGTATAGTCGGTTTCGTATGGGGTTACATTGTTCAACAGTTTTCACAATCTGTCTACATTTTGGGTGCCGGATTCCTCTTAGCTGCAATACTCACCGTTCCTCCATGGCCCATGTATCGTCGCAACCCCCTGAATTGGCAGAATCCAAGAAGTAACGAGGAGAAACCAGCTGTAAAGAAGGGAAAGAAATAGTGTTCCGGCGCAAACTGTAACCAATTTGTTATTCTGTAAATTCGCTCATAAAATATTTGGTAATAAAGTATGTTTTAAGACTTAATAATCTTTCTTACTAAATCCCAAAAATCTGTGAATGATCTGTCATATAAATTCTAACAACTTGTGCAGACTGCACAAAAATAGAACCAAGATTTTCTTCATATATGTTGTGCAAGGAGAAAATAACCATTTATTGATTTCAGCAATAATAAGTAAAATAAGTGTCAGGTTTTGAAAACATTTTAATTTGAACTTATCTTCATGTCAATGTCAATCAAAATTATAATAAAAAACTACATCAAATCCACAATTAATCAACTGGAAACAAAGAAAATTTATTTAAGTATAAGACAGTTACAAAAATAATAAGACTACATTGGACAACCTACTAGTCAACATTTCCTAACTTTGGTGCATCTTCAAAGTGTAGGCTAAAATGCAACTTTTTCTGTTTCATGATATTGATTAAAGATTAGGAAGACAGAACAGAAAAGAGATTGACATTTATCTACACCTGATACGCATCACTTTCACACAAATTCACTGCTTCATTAGTAATTAAGCTGCCTATAGAAGTCACCAATAAGAATTGTAGGTAAATAAAAGGGGTTTTTGTCAATTCACATAGGTCATCAATCACATAGTAATCTGCGTGTTTTATCTAGTTCACATAACAAGATCTACTTATATTTGATACTAGAAACTGTTGTGTTAAAGACATTAAGAAGTGAAACGAAAGAATTTGTATCGTTAGTTGATCAATGTTCAGGTTAGCAGCAGTATTGGATGCGTGAGTTGATATCATTTATCAATCTACTGGGCCTGAGAGTATTTCTCACATAATGCACAGACAAATTCTTTATTCCGCATGATATGCTATAGTCATAAGTGCAACTTACATATCTATTTAAAATTTGCTACTGCATTTTCATATTGTACTAAGCCAAAAAATAATAAAGGTCAAATCGTGTAACAATCTTAATGTCCCGATAGATAGCAAGTATAGTAGAAAAGCATCTGTAATCTCTATCACTACATATTATAAAACGAAATCTCGAGGAAGGTTTTTGT
This sequence comes from Nudaria mundana, assembly GCA_963556515.1. NCBI lineage: Eukaryota > Metazoa > Arthropoda > Insecta > Lepidoptera > Erebidae > Nudaria > Nudaria mundana. The sequence goes on from OY748294.1 coordinate 10,093,252, forward strand.
GTATTTAATTTGTCAAGCGGGCGCCCGCTAGTTTTCTATAAAAGATACAATGTGCGTTATAAAGTATCAGTGCTAAACTTTTCTTTAAGTCGACTAAATACATTATAAATTCTAGTTTCATCACAAACATTACAATCTTCTTCAGATGTCGGCTTGGCTTCTTCAGTTTCATTTTGTTCTATATTATCGTTATCACAGTCACCAAATTCATTTTTTTCACTAAATTCTTCACTACACTTTTCATTTTCACCACCCAGCTGTTCACAAGACTCCTCATTAGACTGAACAACATCCTCTTTATCAAACATCTGTTGTAAAGTTATGACTACATACATGAAAGTGACTCCATAATTTACTATTGTTAAAGTTAAAGGACCTAATACTAGAATGAAGATAGCCATTGTCAAGAGTATCGCTGACACTGTTTCATAATGTCTTCTGTAATAAAAATATTTTTAATAAATACTGTGTATTCAAACAAATAGTAATATTACATTAAGTATGTATTCTACTTACAATTTTTTCTTAGGACCATCTATTTGCCATATATAAGCTGAACAGGCAGACATAATCAAACCTGTATGATATGATGTGTCTGGCTTTAAAACCATACCATGCCTAAAATAAAAAACATGCTGAAGTGTAATCAATCCTCATTTATAAACTTAATTCGAAACTTATTTATTGAACAACCAGCTTACATAATTAAGTACCAAAAATATTTACAAAATGTTGTTTAGGGAACTCAACTATAGTTTATTTGTGTTAAGAAGATAGTGACACATAGTTTGTCACATGTTTTATCACCCTTTGTTTGACCAATAAGATTGTAATCCCTCCGACAGTATGGAGGCGTTATTTGTCAATGATAACCTCGCCAATTCGTTAAACTAAAATTTGGTCCATATTTCAGTGGAGTCGGATAATTATTAATTTAATTATGACTTTAATTTTACTTTGAAAAAGTTTGGTTTAATTTTGCCTTTAGTATGAGTACCTACCTTTTTGCAGTTACACTGATGAGTCACTATTTTCATAGCGCGAACAGACTATAGAAGAAAATAAGATAGTGGTCGTCCATATTTAAGCTCGAACATTAGACCTCGTGAACATTAAAACATTATTTGGGCATTTTGCTCCCATTTCCCCCCCAACCTATAAAAGGTCACTATGAAACAATGGTTTTAATCAAGAAACACTTGTGCCAATCGCGGAGATCCGATAAAAAGGGGCCGCTCCGGATCAGTCAGACAGACGAAAGAAAAATTGTCCCGTCTCATAATATAGACGCTTCGCTCGCTCGATCAAATAAAAACAAAATACTTACGAGAAGTTTCTCGCCCAAGTAAGTAATGCAGGTACATTGACTAGAGTGACTGTAAACCACATGGAAAACATCATCATGTGGAAATTTATATTGTTAAGTCCTTCATCTAAATCTAACCGTCTTTCTTTACCATTCTTTCCTTTCTTTTGACATGTTTCCCCTTCCTTTCTTTCCGTATCTTTACGGTCACCGACAGGTATAAGATTACTTTCTGGATTTCCATTACTATTAATATTTTCTTCGGCAACAGATGGTTCTGTGATTCTTTTAATACTGGAGGGTAGTTCGATATGTTTTATTTTATCTTGATCACTTGTAGTTTTGTTGTCTTCGTTAGTATTTTGACTAGAGGGTTCATTATTTAGTAGACTTATCTGAGTCTCTTTAGTGGGTTTAGTTTTCTTAAATATTTTACATACTCTGGATGCTACTTTTGCCAATAATTTGTACACATAGTCTTCTAAGTATTCTTCATACATTTTTGATAGCTAGAATAGAAAAAAACGTCAATTTAAAAATAACAAGAGATTCTGAGTTAAGAACCCAGTATTTTTAGTTTCGTGCTTGTCATTTTTCTCTGGCTAGCCTATATATAATGTAGGTAATTAGTTATGAAGACAGTTTCAGGTGGCAAAATATTGGGGCTTTTATTATTCTAAGGAATCGAAAACTATCCACGATTTTTCATCATATTACCAACTACATACTGTTCATTCTTTTCGAATAATTAACTTAAGCAAGTGATTAGATACCACTAAAACCACTGATACTGCCCCTCTAGTTAATAATCGTCATAGTTACAAACATTATTTTTATGGTGCAATTGTAGTAATTATAGACTTACCATGAAGGCATAGAAAGCAGCTCCAGCAACTAAAGCTGCGGCTCCACAGGACAGTGGAACTCCGAGGAGTAACCCAGCTGTTACTACTATAGGCACCTTCTGTAGACCTGATGCCACCTTCTCGGCTAAGTTCGAGCTACCTCGCCACATTATTCTATAATCATTTAAAACAAGTCAAACATTGACACAAAAATCGACTTCAAACTGTCGAAATGGGACCACGCGTGAAGCAGAAGCTTTCTATGAAAAAAAAATCGAAATCGGTTCACCCAATCGAAAGATATAAAAAACATACATTCTAATTGAGAACCTCATGCTTTTTGGAGTCGGTTAAAAAAAGACAACTCATTTCTAGGTTGATCGAGACCCCACAGAAGATCTCTAGAAACGTTTTAAACGTCCGTTTCTCTGCCGAACGATGATGGCTTGGAACCCCCTGCCTACGCACGTGTTTCCTCCCACATATAACCCTTGGTTCTCATGGTCGTCATGTTGAGGGCCACTCTCTATAGTACTCCTGTGTACTATGAGAGTCGCTCACAATCGCCAGACGTCGCCACAGCTTACCATCAGGCGGGTGGCGTCAATTTGTCGACATAAATATATTTAAAAAAACTCTAAATTGCCGGTAAGTCCATAAGCAGATGGCAGTACTAGTGCCACTCGCAGGTTTAGCATCTTCGCAAGGAGAAAGTATTTGACCGTGTATAAAGACACGGTCAAACTCATCCTTCACATGCGACGTATAACACGCATTATGACATCTGAACAGGATCTGGTCGATACAATTTATATAATAACGAACACACTGGTCATTCACCACCCTGCCTTACGCATCACCGCGCCAGATTCGCGTGTTCCCATGCTGTCCCACGCGTACGACGCTGTCATACAAGGCTAAAGTGTCATAGCGCGTAGAAAATGTAAACGTCAGAAGTCGTAAGACGTAGGACCAGTGTGTTTTAAGTTTTATAGTATGTTAATTTCTAATTATTACCCTGTCTAACCCAAAATCTACATTTCATTTTGATCTTGTATGAGATGTGCTTTTCCTGCAATAAGCTACGCAACTTCATCAAAATGCTATGGACGCAATATCGAGATTTTAATAATTTATTTTTAAAATCAATACATACCTAAAGAACAATCTATGAGCGATCTGCGATGAGAACACCATAACGCCTAACAACACAGCTGCTACGATATTGAGGATTCCCAAAGCTGTCATATACGTAGGGACTACTAAAAGTGACCTTATGAAGTACTGGATTTCCAAGTTATTCCAACTTGAATTCTCGAACAAAAACGATAGGATAGGAATAGATCTGTAATGTAAAAACATATCTGTTTTTAGGTTTTTATATGTGCATGTGCTTGTATATTCTTAAATCGAATGGAAATATAATAGCAATTAGGTAACTCATACAAAAACCTATTGTTGTAGTGACTTGTTTTAATGTTCTAAGAGCCAAGAAACCTTCATCCATCTGGCAACCATATGGGACACACTTTTTATCAAATACCATTTGTCAAGAAACATGCCTACGAATAGCCATGACACTTTTTGATAGGCATGTTTGCCAAAACCCCCGAAGAGGCCACACATGTGGCCAAAGTCCGCCGGGCGCTACTGGAAATACCTTCTGGGGTCACCAGAGTCGCCCGCAGCAATGGACATGGCAGCGGCCGCGGTCTCGCGGAGTTAAAAAAAAAAGGCATGTTTGCCAATACATTTGATCATAACGTCTCCCATCTAATTACCAGATGGGTGAAGGTCAATCTTCCACGTCTACTCTACTCCACTCTACTACCCGGTTGACCACTTTAAGAGTAAAATTAGACAGTTAATTTTTGTATTTAAAATTTTAACTTATAGTCAGTTGTCGTAAACTTTCTTAAGACAAATAAATAATAGCAAAAAAAATTGTGGATGTAGATCAGATAATATACATTTAAATTAAATAATGTGCTTACACTAGTACGGTAACAGCCAATCTCGCGAACACAAGAGCATAATACGGCTTGACACCTTCACTGGCAAATGCACTATGCAAAGATATACATTTCCCATTCTCTTGCAACTGCAGTATGTTGCTTCTAGCTGCCAATAGAATAATAGCTGCTGCATATGGGATCAAAACTGGACTGTAATTGCGTATCAACTGACCGAGACGATGGTACAAAGATGTTGAAATACTGAAAAAAAGCAATATTGATAGGTTTGGTTTCATTAAATATAATTCGTAAAGGTGTCTACATTATTACAAAACCTATATTAACAGCTATGTTGTAATACAGGGGTTCCCGAACTTATTTTGTCTACTGCCCACTTTGAGAATAAATTATTTTTTAGCGCCCCCATTTTATCACCTACTTAAAAACCACTATAACTTCAAATGAAGAGTGCGCCCTGGTAAGCGATGGCGTCCACTAGCGACACCGATGATTTTTATTTATCTTGGTGAATACAAGACATTTTTGAAAAAAAATCTCTTTAAGAATACTAGAGACAGGAATTTGCAATTTTTTGAGATGTATGTTGTGTATTTACCAAAGAAGTAACCAAACTTTGGATTATTGCCTAAAGTGGCCTCTACACAACGCTCCCATTTTTACTGGGTCTCTTACCGCCCCCCTTTAGGCCTGCAGCGCCCACAAGGGGGCGTTATCGGCCACTTTGGGAAACGCTGTTGTAATAGATTGCCGGGTTCCAGGACATATACTCGTACTAGAAATAAGTGTTTTAAAAAAAATAACAGACTACAAAAATACGAAATAGCAATCAATTTGTCTGTCTGTCTGTCCGTCCGTCGCGTTTTTCAATTTACATACATTTGCATGAAATATTAAAATATTCTTTTTTTTTTTATTTGAGGCGATACAAAGTTCGTCGGGATAACTAGTATAATAATAATATGCTACCCACAGAAAGTCTAAGTCAGAGCTATAAACCACACTTAGTAAAATGAACTGCTATTGCAGGAGTTTTCTACCTTCAATGGGGCTGGAGGGATCTTAGTTCACCTTATTCACCTATACTTAATAGTAGTGTACAGTCAACGTTCAAAAGTGCATTCCCAATTGCAATGCAATTACTTGTCTGTATGCCGATGAGAATGCACTTTTGAACTTTACTGTACCTAAAACATTTTTACATTACATACTTACCACATTATAATAAAATTTTATCATAATTTATGGCTGTTAAAAATACGGTAAATAAATAAATAAATAATGTTGGACATTCTCTCACAACGTCTTCTAGCCCAAACTAAGCTATAAGCTTGTGCTATGGGATCTAGACAACTGATAAACATACTTATATATTTCTAAATACATACATAATATACATAGATAACACCCAAACTCCGAAACAAACATTTGTGGATCACACAAATATTTGATTCGATCCGGGAATCGAACCCGAGACTCCGGAGTCGAAAGCCGATGCACTACCGACCACGCCACCGAAGCAGTCAAATAAGTAATTAGTTTGGATCTCACTATTAAAATTAAGGTTGTGATGTGACGTGTCACCTACCTCACACTATAAGTACATTGTGGGTCCAGCAATAAAGTAATCTTGACATGTTCGGTGGCTTCTAATCCATTAGTAATGTTTGGATTACTTTTGAACAGTCTTAGTTTCATAGGGCTTTGTTTTGTTTGCCTGAAAAAGAACATTATATAGGTACTTAAACAACAAAGAAAACAAAAAAAGTAAACAGTGCGCGGTTTTTTTTTGTATTTAAATTGAATATTTGAGCTTCGTCACGACCTTAATTGAAATCAGCTATTAAATTAGGTGAAAAATTTTTAATTATCGGTCAAGAGGTTGCTGAGAAACGAACATCCGAACATTTTACATTTAACCTGCTCCATGGGAGCTCCGCTCGCCTTCGGCTCGCTTCGCTCAATTAACATAAATAATTGACCATTATCACAATCAGGCTTATGATCTTAGCGGTATGAGAGAAAGGACAATGACTAATCTTGAATCACGTTGGTAGCGTCCATTAACTACGCGAGCGTAATAATAAAAATATATTGGGATAAATTAAGGAAAACATATTTACTTTACTAAAATATTACGCAATATGCATGGTCATGCGTTTTTGGCATCCTGAGTGTCTAGTACCAGTTCCTTACGTTAATTTGCTCGAAATACGTTTTCGTATTCTCCATACATTTCACACTAGCGCCCCTAGCGGTAACGTCAGGGAACTGTGTGAAATGTATGGAGGAATACGAAAACGTATTTCGAGCAAATTAACGTAAGGAACTGGTACTAGAGGTACTGACCATTCTTTATGAACGTCCCTTTACAAACAAAAGGCACGCGAATGACATTCAACATGGGCACTGTTGCGTGCACATTGGATATATTCTTAATAATTACTTACGTAAAATAATGAAAGTATTCATTATTCGACGCCCAAGGCACATGCATTTCAGCAGTAACATGATAATTTCCTTTGCAATTTCCCACAGGCTCCACATACAGAAGATAAGCTTGATGTACAGTATAAAAGTCACTCAATATTAGTTCATAATAGAGTAAGTCCGGTTCAGTTTGTTGAATGATAACATTTTTACCGACTGATAAATCTGACGGCGCGTTTACTTGGATCTGTCTGGAAGCGTGGTCGTTGATATCCACGTTTAAAATTACCTGGAATTTAATTAACAATTATTCTACTGCTCGTTCAGGGTTGAGAGTACAGAGATAATATGATAGCTATAGGATAATATAGAATTACATATCTAGCAAAAACAAGTTAAAAATATGGCAACAATTTGCCATATATTTTAGAGTTTTCGAAAGTAGTTACATAAAATCTAAAAAACAAAAAAAAAAAGTTTAACATCACTTTAGAGTTTTAGAGGTCTCATGCTGAGTTGATTGCAGCTGGTCTTGAGTCTCTATTACCGTTCTCGATTTGACCTCGTTTTGACCTTGACCTTTAGATCAGAGGTCAAAGGTCAAGTTCATTTTATATGTCTTTGGCCATGCTGAGTTGATTGCAGCTGGTCTTGAGTCTCTAACTATTACCGTTCTCGATTTGACCTCGTTTTGACCTTGACCTTGAGATTAGAGGTCAAAGGTCAAGTTCATTTTAGAGGTCTTTGATCATGCGGAGTCGATTGGCGTTTACACTGAGTCTCTACCGTTCTACTAGCTAGCTCTTACCGTTCTCGAGTTGAAAGTAGTTCACGGACGGACGGACGGACATTACTGTTGTATATGAGATTTTCGTTTCGAAAACTCTAAAAACCCAAAGTTCTCAAAATTACCAATACTACGTAGGACTGGTGAAATGTAAGGGTAATTAATGTCTGTCTTGCATTTTGGAGATAGAGACGTGATTATGTGTGTGACTATTTATATGTTTAATAAATATTATTAGTATTTTGTTAACGAAAATAACAATATCTAATGTTAAGACAAAGTTTGTCAGTAGTGGCGTGTGATATGGACAGGAAGGGTTCAAATTTTAGTTAAGATTAAGTACAGAAAATATTGCAGTTGGGAAAGAGAATCCCAATTATGGTAAGTCGGAGCAGACTTACCGACTTTCTTGTAGGCGACACTTTAACAACAACATGAGTCCAAGTTGGGAATCGATCCTTGATGTCGTGAAGATGTACTGTAGCGAGTTTTCTTTTACCAAAGTTTACAGCAGCGCCAGTCCAACGACTAAGTTCTGATAAAGAAGTCGCTTGTTTACTAGAAACACGATAAAATACTTTGAATAAATCTGTATGAAAAGGAAATTATTTCTTTGCTCGTTGGATTTGCTCGTTGGATTGGCTCGTTGAATGGTCTACGAAAACTTGAATATAAGAATCAAATAAAGCAGGTTTATCATTAGCGGGAGCTGTCTTCAAGAGTCTTCAATAGGGTATAAGCCGCGCACGATGACAGTGTCGCTACAAAGTACGGATAATGTTATTTTATTAATACTTTTTAGCCATTGATGACGTCACGAAGCGGTTATTGTGACAAGGTTCCATCCCACTGCCATCGTGCGCGGCTTATACCTAGGTGTTCGAGCATAACGTAGATAAAGGAGCACCGTTCGCTTTCACTCAGTACAAGCCTGACATGCACAACGCACCGATAACTCGCAGTAAAGTGATGACGACTATGCTAATAGTCAACCCGTGACCACGGTTGGTTTAATCCAACTAAAACGTTGGGAGCAATAAGGTATTGTAGGTACCTTTAATACAATCATGGTTAAGTCATGTTTAGACATCAGTTACGAACACAGATATACTAAAAACAAGTGTGACACTTTTGTCTTTGAATAAATTACACACAATTTTAGTAACAAAATTACCGATGAAAGGAAATGTGTATGTTAATTATCTCGTCCACTTTTTTTGGACAGTTTTTACAGCTCAATACGCTCAATTAGACATTTTTAATCGGTTGATGTCCGTTACCAACAACGCGGATTACCAATCAAGCGAACACAGGCTAATTTACACCGAAAGAGGAGTATTGCTCTCCATTTTGGCACGCAAAGTACATACGAGTACACTTGCGGTGTCAATCTGCCAGTATATTTATACTAATATCTGTGGTTATAAAGACCAAGTGATTCCGAACGTTAAGAAAGTATTATTGGGTTGTACATCTCACCAATATCGATGCGTGTTGTAAGCAAATTCAGCATTGCATCCAAATATCCAATCATTATCGTCCACATTTATTGATTCTACGGCCACGAATCTGTTTTGCGGGAACCTATTCAGTCGTATCATCAAATATGTTGTCCTATAAAAAAATGGTATACATGAACAAATGTAAAGTTATCATGGTTTAAAGGACGAATGTCCAAATTATAATGCAACAGGCAATGATATAACATTTTTAAATAAGGGCAGATATTATGTTACTAGAGCGTGCCTCGTAACGACTCGAAAAAGAGCCAATCGTTCTAGGTTATGTGAAAATGCAGTACAGTGGGTCATTCCGCGGAAACAGATTTTGAATGTCAGATAATATTACACACACACACACACACACACACACACGCACACACATATATCACGCCTATATCCCGAAGGTGGTCCCAGTGTGCATAACACACCCACAACTTTGCAGTATTTCTAGTCCCACGTAATAGGCGGCAAGCCTATTGCCGTCACCGGACACACATTATCATGGATTAAGTCCAATAAGGCCGAAGGAATTTAATAAAAAGTAGCAGCAATATTGTAAATTTGAAAAAAAAATTGAAACCCGTTGCCTTGCGACGAAATGTTGATGAAAGGCAACAAAATCTTACGTGCCAGCCGCTTTGGCACAGCCAATTAAAGTCCTGGGCGTCTCGGACTAGCTATATTATATTTGCTAGTTTATATTTACGTAACATAATTATCTATGGTCTTAGATAAAAAATACCTAGATTACCGATCAGTGCTTTAAAAACGGCACCACTTCAACTCGGTCCACTATCGAAAATTGCACACTTGAGCGCTTCAGTCGCTTTGCGACTTGCGAACGCGCTGGTAGTAAGACATTTCACGATGACAAAGTGTTCGCTTAAAAATTGCAAAAAAAAACTACTCTTTTAGAGTGAAAACAGAGGATGGAGTTTCATACTTTCGACAAGTAAAAATCAGTTCACATTGTTAATTGCTTTTCATGTGCAATAATGCACTGCTTAAGAATATTATGGTTATTTTTAACTGTGCAAACTACGCGCTTGCTCGGCAACTTCACACCGCAATGTTAGAACAAGTCTCATACAGAAAGATGGAGTCGTCATTTATTTATTTTAAATTTTTGATTACTGTTTGATATATTTTTTGAATATATCTTATTTTGTTTTAAGTTTTCCCCATAATGCAATAATACAAGGAAAATGGAGGCGTATTATAAGCACGTGAAAGAGAAGATGAAATGTTTAAACCTAATAATTCTACTGTTGTTTGTTCAAAGCATTTTAAAAAGGACGTAATTTATGTCACTAAAAAAGGATTAAATATTTAAAAAATAGCCGTGCCAAATATTTTACAGGTAAAGGAGATATTATATTGATAATGCTTAAATACTTTGTATTCTTAATACCAAATGAGTGACCAAATTAAATAGACTTCATAATACCACCTAGTATTTTCGTAGGAGGATGGGGTAACTGGTCCTGATCCGGAAAGCGGGGCGGCCGGTGGACTCACCGTCCGGTTACCGGCCGATCGTGCTGCTCGACGAGGTGTGTAAGCTCTTTGAGCGAATTATCGCGGAACGCCTCGTCGAGCATCTGACGCGTGTGGCCCCAGACCTGGCTGACAACCAGTACGGTTTCCGTCGGGGACGGTCCACCGTGAGCGCGATCATGCGCGTGAAGACCCTGGCGGAGGAAGCAGTCTCGCGGGGCGAGGTGGTGCTGGCGGTGTCTCTTGACATCGCCAACGCCTTTAACACCTTACCCTGGAGCTGCGTTAGAGAGGCACTGATCTACCACGGAGTGCCTCTCTACCTCCTTCACATTGTCGGGGCATATTTATCCGAGAGGGTCATAACTTACCCTAGCTGGCTCGGGCCAGCTCAGCGAGATGTGTCGTGCGGTGTTCCTCAGGGGTCGGTCCTAGGACCTCTCCTGTGGAACATCGGATACGACTGGGTGTTGCGGGGTGCGTTGCCTGAGGGCGTCAGCGTAACTTGTTACGCGGACGATACCCTCGTCACGGCGCGGGGAGCAACGCACCAGGAGGCAACACTCAAGGTCACGACTGGGGTTGCAGAAGTCGTGGGTCGGATACGGCGGCTGGGACTGGACGTGGCACTGAATAAGTCCGAGGTTCTGTGTTTTCAAGGACCTCGGCGCGGGCCACCTCCAGGATCCAGCATAAATGTAGGGAGCGTTAGCATCGGCATCGAGCCCTCCATGAAGTATCTGGGGCTCGTACTCAATGGCCGATGGAACTTCGGACCACATTTCCGAAGTTGGGTCCCCAAAGTGACGGGGGCAGCAGCCGCGCTTTCGCGACTGATGCCCAACTTAAAGGGACCCAACGCTTCCTGCAGGAGACTGTACCTGGGGATCGTGCGGAGTATGGCCATGTACGGGGCTCCCGTATGGGCGCCGAGACTGACGGCCAACAACACTGCTGTTTTACACAGATCGTTGAGGACCTTGACCGTCAGAACAATAAGAGGGTACCGCACGATCTCCCTAGAGGCTGCATGTCTCCTAGCCGCGACCCCTCCATGGGACCTGGAAGCGAGAACCCTTGCGTCATTGTTCCAATGGCACAAGGAGGCGCTGGAGCGGGACCTCAGTCCTGCGTCTCGAGAAATCGAGGCTCAGCGGTCCCAACTCCGCCAGGACCTCATGGAGACATGGAAGGTGCGACTTCAGCAACCAAAGTGAGGAACCAACACCATCGCGGCGGTGAGACCGATTGGAGGAGTGGCTGCAGAGGCAGCACGGTGGCCTCACGTATCGTGCGACACAGATCATCACTGGGCACGGAAACTTCGGTGAGTATCTGTTTCGCATGCATCGTGAGGTCACACCCGCGTGTCAACACTGCGAGGCTTCCGGCGTAGACACGGCATTCCACACGTTGGTGGAATGCTCAGCCTGGGCGAGTCAGCACCGGGACCTCGTTGTGGGTCTGGGCGTAGATACTCCCTCGCTGGAGACCATGCTACGAGCCATGGTCTCTAGCGAGAGCCAGTGGAACGCGGCCGTTTCCTTCTGCGAGCAGGTTATGCTCGTGAAGGAGGCGGCCAGTAGGGTGAGGGAGCGTATCCTCCCCACTGAGTTCCGAAGTCTGCGGCGAGTGAGCCGCAGGCATGACTACGCCCAGGACCATCGACCTCCATGATCGGGGCCTGAGGACGATGGATTAGCAACCCACCGTCCTTATAGAAGCAGGCTAGAAGGGCTGCGTGATATGGGGCTGCACCCCACGCACGCCTTCACTCACCGATGCGGGATAAAACCCGACCCCAAAGATGCGGGGTAACACCCGACCACCACGCAGTGGCCACGCGGGTGGCCAAGGTCCGCCGGGCGCCACTGGGAATTCTATGTCTCTACCAGAGGCGCTCGGCAATGGACGTAGGTGCGGCCGCGGCATTGTGCCGCGGATTTAAAAAAAAAAAACCTAGTATTTCCAAATATCGTAGGTGCGTATGTGTACCCATCAATTTATTTGATTGATTGTTTGTTTTAGGTTTCAGGTTGTGTGTGAAAATATAATTGTTGATTTTATTTCCTACTAGCGTTTTTGTAATCTTTTATCTATATAGTTTATTTTATACGTTTATTTATACGTGAATAAAACAATGTGAATTTAAGTTTATCTTTCTCATCGTATTTCATTTAAAAAAAGTTTTATATGCAATGTCAGCTCCACATTCCTTTTATAACCTTAGCGCACACCGCCGCCTTAGCAGGCGTTCCCCTCGCTCACATGATTATGACCTATAGGTCATAAGTTAGAAATAAAATAAATTGGCGTCTTGACAACTTACTAGACTAGATCTAGTTGCGCGGCTATTGTCATCCCCAAAAATGCCAACCTGCTCAGTTTTTTGTTGCAAAAAAAGGTCAGGCACATCTAGTTTACAAAAAGATAGTATTACCTTCCATAGGTAAGTATTTTTAATCAAATAATAATACAAATTTCTTTTTTTATAATAATCAAAGTCTCATTATTTCGGATTTTTCTATCAACACGAAGTCGGTCGTTTCATACAATTCGCAAATCAGTCAAACATGTCAAACGACTGACATGGGTGTTGCCATGGCAACAAATACACAGTTATAGTGTCTGTATTGGAGTGATCTACCAAGTTAGGTATCGATAAAATACCTTGAAAATGCAAAGAGGTGCAATATAAATTACTGGTTTGAATATTATTTAAATTACGTAGGTCTGTATATTATGATCTTGATTTTAATAAAGGTTTGGATAAGTTTAATAGGTATAATATTGAGTCTTGTTGTATAATTTTTTTATTATACTTTTCTTTTTTTAATTCCGCGGCCCAAGACCGCGGCCGCTCTAACGTCCGTTGCCGGGCGTCTCTGGTTACTAGCAGAGGGTATGTCCAGTGGCGCCCGGCGTCCAGTGGCGCCCGGCGTTTTTTATTATACTTAAGAATTACATTACCTAATAAATACTTCGACGATATTTTTGTTCATTTATTTATTACAGGTTTCCGAAAGATCCGAGAGTAAGGGAATTATGGATATTGTTTTGTAACAATAGACGTTTGACAATGTTAACATCAATCTTGGATGTTGTTTACTTGTTTTATACAAAATTATATGTATCTGCCTTAATGATAAAAAAATCAATTGGATACGTTGAATTTACCGTCCAAAACGTAAGATAGGTAGAAACTGACGTTCCACTTAATGGGCACATGTTGCAACTCATTGAATCTACGACGCGACGTTCCTAGGTCTGGTTATCGATGTCTAAACTACAGTAGAGCCTGACTGACTGAGTGACGTATTTGTAGCGAGTAATTTCAGTTCTGCTACAAATACGTCAGTCATTACATAAAATAAATAGCAAGTAAATAAAATTAGGCATTTGAGTAGCTGTATTAAAATATTTTATTGTACCCGGCTTCCACAGTACAATTTGAATAACTTACAGCATTCTGCTGTGGGATAAATGTGCTGATATAAATGTCCTATTTTCGTTTGACAAAAGCAAGCCGTTAGATCTATAGTATAAACTTGGCCCAGCCACATTCTAACTGTTGTATAATATAGACCGTTTTCATTCAATTGTAAGGTATGGGTACTTGGAGACTATAGTGTTACTTAGACTTAGTTGAGTTAATTATTTCATTACTTTACTATTTTATTTTTATAAAATCGGTGTTGTACTCGAAGTGCCCTTGCCCTCATTTTATTCTCCATCGAGTTGATGCTACTAGATCACTAGTGTTAACGAAAGTGACGAAATTTCATTCAAATGTTTATTTTTATGGGGTAGGTATTTATTATAACTACATACAGAGTGTAATATTTATATGGGCAGCATGGAAAAGTCTGAAACTATAGACATACAAAGATCTGTTCTTAGTAACCATGTAATCGATTGTAGTAAAAATAGAAAACTGAATTATGACATTAAGCATTATAATTTAAAAATAAACTGTATAAATAGTCCACTGTATACAGCTATAGATATACCCTGTATACAGACTCTTCGATTTTATTTAGTTGTTTAGATTTATATGATGTATAGGTTTGATATAATACCTACCCTAAGTTACAAATAGCAAATAAAGTGACACTTTTATAAACAACATCCACCTTGGTATCATTTTTGAAACCTGATTTTAATAGACGATTTTGTCAAATTTATCGATAAAATGTATCGACACTGTTACATCAATAGTGGGCGGTAACTTTTGGTAGTGTCTTTATAGTGTTATGATATAAAATGTATATGTATGTGTTTGTGAAAATGTTAATGTGTTATTCTTATTGTCATGTGTGAGTTTCGTAGTGGCACCCGATTGGGTTTGAGCGACTGAGAATGTGTGCGTGTCGATGACCCCCCCGCACCAAACATGCTAGACTTTTATGTATCGGGAAAATGCATAATGCCTTGTCCCGACGAAGCTCTTGGCTTCGGAGCCCCAACTGCCCAAGGTCTCTACCGCTACGGGCATAAAATTACCTATATAGTATTCGAGTCCAAGATTCCGCGTTGTATTTGTACTGAATCCAATATCTATAGTATTTTTGATCTAAGTCTATCATCATCATTCACTGAGCCTTTTCCCAACTAAAGTTGGGGTCGGCTTTCCAGCCTAACTGCGATTCGGCTGCACATCGATATTTTTCCGTGAAGCGGAAAATTACAATATTTTTGTTTAAGGGCTCCAACTACCCCTAACGACTGCCGTAGATGTTTTATGACAACCGGGACCGACGGCTTAACGTGCTCTCCGAGGCACGGAGGGGTATCAGTGTCTTAAGAAATGGTCACCCATCCTAAGACCGGCCTGACTCGATGTTGCTTAACCTTTGCAATGTGTTAACATTGTCGGTTACCACTATAGTTATAAAAAATCAGGCAACAGGTCGAAGTTTATGTTGACTTATTATGACATAAGACAACAATTGGTAATAGACTTTAGAACCTGACTCTACATGTAATAACCACAAAATATGAAGTATGAAATGTATTCCGTACTTTTCAATGGAAGGCCTCGAAACTTGATAAATCCGTCTGTTATCTTCGTACCAGAACGCATCAGCTATCATAGTAGAATTAGGACGAACCAAGTCTGGATTCAACTTTATTGCTCTATTAGCCTGAAAATAGTAACAATGTTAATGTATATTCTAAGCATAAATCTACTTTTGATTGAATGAGTTATATGGAGTGAAGTTCTCCTTAACGGAAAATTGAGTAAAACAGGTTATAGAGATATGTTTAACATCCCGTTTACTAAGTTTATCTGTAACTACACTATTACTACTACTACTAAATGATTAAGTATACTACTAAAACAATATTATTATTTTAGTAACGCTTCACGAGTTTCTAGATAAGTTAAATAATTTTGCAATATGAATCACAAAAACTATGGTCACAGTTGGACTTGAAACAGCGACTGATCCCTTTTTCAGGAGGAACGTTCTGCTAACTGACCAAGACTAGTCGACGGCGACGACGTCTAATTTTGTGTTCATATACCAGTAATTGAGGGAACTAACTAACCTAAGACTATAGTTTTTGTGCTTCATATTGTAAAATTATTTGAGAATAAGTTAGCATACTCGTTGTTTATCTTCATATAATATAAAAATGAATCGCTGAATGTGTTGCTAAAGCGCAATTGTCGAGAGCAGCGGAACCGATTTCGCTAATTCTTTTTTGTTGTGATCGTTACTATCAGGAGAAGGTTCTTATGGAGGAAAAAAATGTTTAGCGGAACATTAAAAATTTATGCGGTACGAAGTTCGCCGGGACAGCTAGTAAAACATAAAATTAGTTAGTTCCTTACCTGGAAGTATTGCTTTGATCTTGACATTACCAGTTCCTGATCGTATGTAACTTGTTCAGTGGCTGGGTTCACAATTGAGAAGAGGAATTTATTTAGGACCATAACAAACTGTTTGCACCAAACTATGCTCACATGATCTGGCGATGTCCACACGCCTGGGATAGCTGTTGTCTAGAACAAAGAACATTCTGTGAAACGAATAAGCCTTTTACGCCAAAATAAAAACATACATACATATACATGGTCACGCCTCTTTCCCATGGGGGTAGGCAGAGACTATAGAATTCCACTTGCTACGATCCTGGCATACTTCTTTCGCTTCGTCCACTTTCATAACGACTTGGCCTTTGGTCAAAACATCTACGATTTGGTCGAAGTACGTTCGCCTAGGTCGACCCTTACCTGCCTGTCCATTCATGCCTTATGTATCTGTTTCGTCAATCTTCTTTCATCCATCCTTTCTACGTGCCCGAACCATCTAAGCATCCCTTTTTCTATCTTACTCACTACATATTCTGATACACCGCAAAGTTCTCGTATCACGCTGTTCCTCACTTTCTCAACCAATGTCACCCCAGTCATACTTCTCAAAATAAAAACACGTTATACATTAACAAATAACCGACTATAAATTACCGGAATGGGACCAAATAATTGTCGGAATGGGACCATTCGGGAAGCAGTAAGTAGCGCGCTTGTCGGCGGCGGGCACGTCGCCGCCGACAAGCGCGGTTGTGCGAAACCATCGTCTCCTGTTTTGGGGTGGCCATATACCTACGCAAAAATTCTTTAAAACCAGCCAATAGCCGGATCGGAGGAGTTTTCTCGTTGATTAATTTTCAAAATCGGTTCAGTAGTTACGGAACCTATTAAATTTAAACAAACAATAAAATATTTCCTTTTTTTAATATTACTGTAGACTAGCGGACGCCCGCGTGGAAATATTTTTTTTAATAAAAACCTTCCGTGGGACACCCGAAAAAAAATTGCCTAATTGCTTGAACCGTTCTCGGGTTTGCTTGTAGTAACATTCATTTCTATTTATATAGATTTATCGCTCAGGCGCCAGGGGTCTACTTATCAAACTGTCTATTTCTCATTTTGACTACTTTTCGTGGAGACAACTTCGCAAATTGTCTACTATTTTTTTCTGTAATGTCATCTTCGGACAGTTAATAACATAATAGCAATAGAATGCACATTCGTTACCTCTTTGCTAGAGGAAATTACTGTTTGTAAATAACAATTAAAGAATATTTACAAAAAAAAACAGTTTACATGCGATTGAAGTTTCATTAGTTTTGTAAAGTTTTTTTTTGTTGTTACATTACAGTTTAAGTTTAATTTCATTTTAAGTATGTTTGGTTAATAAATAATATAATACACATATATTTAATTTAATTCACTTGGACAGTTTAGAAATGCCCTTGCTAGAGGCAACTCATTACGAAAATCTTGGTTACAAACGTCGTCGTGGACGAAGGGAATTTGTCGCGTGTGGTTGAAATTTGCTGAAATTATGGTAATGTGACAAACAATTTGCTATTTCTCTGTACTTAGGTCGTTCTTTGACAAGAAGGCAGTAGGTATGCAAAGTGGTCTCTTTGAGAGTAGGCTGAATGCGAAATGGACTGTTTTATAAGTAGGCGATTTGCGAAGTAGGAAAACAGAGTAGGTACAAAGAGAAGTTTGATATTTGCGAAGTAGACCCCTGGCGCCTGAGCAAGATTTGTAGATGTAGGTATTACTTACAAGTGCACTTATATAACTGTCTTTCGACGAAGTCAATCCCGACGGCATCAGTACATCGCGGGGTCCATTACCAACACTGATCATCATTTTCTTACTTTTCGTTTCTTGGTCACTGTGGATATACCTATCCCATTCAAGGTTCATGAGCATATAATAATCATCCATTGTTGCATCTACGTTAACCACAGGAGCTTCCAAGGGAGCAGCCAAAGCTATACCGAGATAAGTAGAGTTCAATGTGCTTGGATAGGCTAACAGTCGTTTTACGATAATACCACCCTAAAGAAACACAATAATAAAAACAAATGTTACAAAAAAATATTTATTTATTCAAATAGTATTGATTATATTAAAACCTTTATTCTTTTAGAAAATAATGAATCACTACTTAGTAAGTGAGGGATGAGTGAGTTCACCCTATACCTACTCCATATAAAATATCTTATTGGAGCTAGTAAAAAAATTTGTCATACACTTATATTTAGACGAATTATCTAATCACAACATACCTACAGTACCAGTACCTACAGAATGATAAAAAAAGTAGTTCAGTATAACATACTGATAAGATTAGATTAAGACTATTTAATGACAAATGCACAATCTACGAGACGCCAGTATCAGTCAAAACAACCTGATTCTGACTAGTCATTCTCATTCTCTGCCATGAGTGAACCTTCAGTATTGACATGTCAAATGCTTAATGCTTTAAAGCCCGGTTCTCATGACCCATTGTTTCACAGATCTAATCGCGCCATGACAGACCGACATGCCGTGAGAAAGGTCGCATCCGATAAGGCGGGGCGGTGGTCGCCTGTCTGAAGCTTTGTTCACACCACGCGAATGTCAGCACATAAACAGTAGACTTGCGAACTCTCATTGGCAGACTATCAAATCAGCCAATAAAAGTCCACTCAGTAGCAAAAATCTCATTGGTAGATTCAGGAATCGGCCAATGAGTAATCGCAAGTCTACTGTTTATGGGCGGAGATCCACGTAGTGTGAACAGAGCTTACGGTAGTTGGTAAGGTCAAAGGCACAGCACGATGGTGAGTGTCGCATCCTGGACACATGCATCATTCAGAAAACTGTTTCATCACAATATGTCAGAGTTCTACATCTGAGTGTCTATTTTTGGCACACCAACTAAATATTCCATGAATTCCCCTTACTATCTAAGTTAGGTAATGTTAACTAGAGCAAGCAGTCTTATGTGCGTAGAACTTACCATGGAATGTCCAATAAGTATGACAGAAGTAGGTACCGCCTTTGTATATTTATTGTTTTTATATAAACTCAAAATCTTGTCAATACAGGCTGCAGCAAATTTTGTCTGACTTTGCAAAACACCACCGTATAAGCCAGACAGCTCTTCATTGTAACTAACTGAAGCAAGAAATCTCATCACGACAGGATTAGCCCCAAAGGGTTGCAATATGTACAATTTTTCTAATAACCAATACCAACAGAACTGCTGACTCCTGCTTCGGATCCATCATGGTTCCCTGCATGTTCATGTTTGTGTTGACAAGAGTTGTACTAATTTTACTTATCGTATATTTTGAGTTGGTTAATTTTTTAGCTAACTTCAAACAAAGAAGTACGTTCTCAATTTAACTGTATTTTTTTGGTTAGCTCATCTCTTTCCACTGGGTGAACCGATCGGTCGGATAATCGGTCTAGTATTTTTTTATTTACAATAAGAATTACAATAAACAAAATATACATAATTATATACTAAAACTATTTACTTTACAAAATATCGTTAAAAATCCTCCGCGTCATTGCCGACTGGGAAGGTTCCCAGAATGCTGGCTGTGTCGCCACGTCTTTGTGCTTTCCATGTGGTCCTATTCCGACAATAACTTGGTCCCGTTCCAGTAACTGGAAGTCGGTTTTTGTGTCAATGTTTGACGTGTTTTTTATTAATTTGGATGTACTTAAACAACTACTATTTGAATAAGAACTTACTTGAAAAATAGTCAAAATGGTACTGGTAATTTCCAGAGAGGGATTTCCTTAGAGCAACAGATGCTATAGATCTAGCTTGCATGTGACTGCCTGAGTTTCCAGGCAAGAATAATACTGGTACACCATCAAACCTATTAGAATATGGAAAACAACTTCTTACATGAATGTTAATAACATTAGTAGGTAGTGACTTAGGACTGATATACAACATAATAGTGATCTTATCTTTTTTTAAAGATTATGAGTATGGTCAGGTCTCCCCATCACGCCCCCTGCCGCTTTTTTAGTCAGATTGCTCTAAGACTCTTTCTAGGTTCATAAAAAAAAAAACCATGAAGGTTAAGGATCCTTCTTCTAACGTTACATACCTATACGAGTCGGGGTGCTTTGAGACTTAAATGACCACGAAGACTACACTCTATACATCATAGCTAATCAAAAATGGTTTAAAAATATAAACATACCACATCTTTCTCGCTCTTTCAGTAAATCGTCCTTCACTATACGCGTATAGTCCATATTGCGGAAATAGTTTATTCTCTGATAATGACAACCGCTAGAAATAAGATTTTTATGATTACATAAAAGTAACATAGGTACCTAATAAAAGTTTTATGTTGAATGCATGTTCATTTACATATAAACTTACCACAAACTGTGGATATTCAAACATGTAAGTCATAAGACAATAGTTATTTTTGTCACTAAAATATAGATTTAAACCGCCAAGGAGATAACCCATAACAAAAATCAAAGAAATTATTTGGAATATACTGGAACGTATTATATCTAACCACTTCATTTTCGTACATGTCAGTTTAATTTAAAACGTTATCTAAAAGTTGTGGTTTAGAAGAAAACAAGTACCTATGTAATTTAATTTAAACTTTGTCAATAAATAAATCAAACCTGTTCGACGAGCCCGCATAAAGCGCGTAGCGCATAAAGTTTGCGTGACAAGCTTGTGACGTCATCTTCGGATAACGTCATTTTCCACGGTATTCACGCTTTCATCGAACCGTGGATCATCGAAAGTTCCATTTTGCAGTCACTGTCGGACACAAAATATTAAGAAGTTTAATTATAAAATAAGCTATACTAACTAAATATTAAGGCAAATATCTATATCTGTGTTGTTTACCAAGCTTTTGTGTAAGTCATGGCGTGTTCATATCTAATGCAATAACCCAGATAGTGTTTATTTGTTTAACGTAACATTCAGATTTAATAAAACGTTCTAGTTCCAATATGGAATGATAATTATCTCAGCGGCCGTTCTGTATAAAATGAAAAATGACTGCTTCGGTGGCGTGAAAAATGTATATTAGTATTTATGTGGAGTTGGTGGATAATGTATAATTCTCTTTAGAATTTTACCCAGATAATTATCCCAGAGTCTGGAACTTGTGCCCGGTAAATGGCAATAGGCTCGCCCCCTATTACATGGGACCTAACATAGCTGGCGAGATGTGGATGTGTTTGCACACCTCTGCCTACCCCTTCGGGGAAAAAGGCGTGATGCTATGTATGTATGGTATTAGTATTTATATCAGTTTCTCTAGTACTCATATCGCAAGCTTTGCTTAGTTTGAGACTAGATGGCGTTGTGTGAATTGCCCTAACATATTTATTTATTTATTTATTAAAAGTCATTTAAGATAAACAATTGCCTTATTTTTTTATTTTTTTTAATTCCGCGGCCTATGGTCGCAGCCGCTCTAACGTCCGTTGCCGGGCGTCTCTGGTTACAAGCAGAACGTATTTTCAGTGGCCGCCCACCTCTGTGGTCTCCGCGGGGGCTGGGTCGGGATGAGAATCCCGCGTCGTTGGGGTAGGGTTTTATCCCGCGTCAGTGAGTGAATCTGGTTGCGTGCTATGGGGCAAAGGCCCAGCAGCACGCAACCCTTCTAGCCTGCTTCTGTAATCTGCGCCCTCGCCGCTGACTACGGAACTCGGCGGGAAGGGTACGCTCCCTCTCCCTCTCAGCCGCCTCCTTCGCGAGCATGACTTGCTCGCAGAAGGACACGGCCGCGTTACACCTACTCGCGCTGGAGACCATGGCTTGGAGCATGGTTTCCAGCGAGAGGATATCCACGCCCAGACCCACTACGAGGTCCCGGCGCTGACTCGCCCACGTAAACAAGTGCTTTAGATATATTATGCATAACTAATATCAGCAAAATAGTGTTAACTGTTGAAGAAATACTTATTATGTCCAGCCAACCTAACAATACCTTGAACCCAAACGGGGTCCGTTCAATCACATAGAATATACTTCTTGAGGGTGCTGGAGGAGATTTACTCAACCTGAACTCTTCAAACACACCCTCCTCACAAATCCGGGTGAAAACTGAACCTGGATTCAACGGTAAACGACACTACGATGGGTAATGCCAGCTGATGATGTTCCCAGTTGAAATTTTCCCGTACCCACCCAACTCATCGTCCGCGATTGCCTCGTGGCAGAGCACGAGTACAAAATGGCCAACGACCGTGAAGATTGGCTCTGTGCAAACTCCTCCTCACTTGGCCACTCTCAAGCAACTGGTGTTTCGATCGCAGTCTTTGAACCAATTGCATTGCCGTAACATTTGCTTGCCTTTTGAGCTGCAACTTGTAAAAATCGATATTTCTATTAGTTATCTTACGCTTTTGGGCAAGGCGCCTTTCAGCCACTTTGCCAGTAATACGAAAACGTGACCACAACTTGGATATCACATATTGTTTGGTCACAAGTTCTTCAACAACGACTTGATGGATTGCATCAGCTTGAAGCATACTTCAAGTGATTTTTTACTGAATTTTATTCTTTGTTTGTTTTAAATTTGAATTTACAACATAGACAAAAGTTATCTTAACAAACCCCTATCAATATCTTCTAATTCTAGGCAATATTTTTAAGTTACACAACTCACCCATAAATATCTCTAGACTTTGTTGACGTGTGTATAATATATCTAAGGCACTTGTCCAGCTTAAATTACTTTTGTAATTTATACAGAACGGCCGCAGAGATAATTTTCATTCCATAATGGTACTACCTTTCATTAAAGCTGAATGTTACGTTAAGCAAATAAACACTATTTGACTTATTCCATCAAGTAAGAACACGCCATCACTTACACAAAAGCTTGGTAAACAAGAGAAATATAGACATTGGTCTTTATATTTAGTTAATATCGCTTGTTTTAAAATTATTTTCGCAACTTTGAATTTCAATCGACCACGAAACAAAATGACAGCAGTGTCTGACAGATAAATGCAAAATGGAACTTTCGATGATCCACGGTTCGATGAAAGCGTGGAAACTTTGGAAGATGACGTCATCCGAAGCTCAAAGATGACGTAACACGCTTGTCATGTAAACTTCATGCGCTACGCGCTTTAAACGGGCTCGTCGAATGCGGGGAAAGGCTCAACAAAAAATACTGTACTGCCCATCGAATCCAAATGTCAAACTCAATCAATCAAACCGAATATGACATTGACAGAAGGAAGAGAAAAACAAATCATAAACCCGACTCTACAAGTTCGTCTTTGGACTCCTAAAGCCGGGTCCGCTGCGTCGTGTTTTCGTGTTTGCAAACAGGATAACATGGTTTGCTAACCATAATATACCATAAATATTTAACATTTAACATGTTTGACGCGACGATTGGATGACATCCCCCGCGTTCGCCTGCGGGGAGGGGAAGTGATGCATTTTGTGTTCGCGCTCACCAAAGGAAGACGCCATTATTGCTCGAAATGTGTTGATTGGGTGTGAGCTTCCACGTCTTCTTCGTCGGAACTCATTTTTGAAACAAAACAATAACAACAATAGGCGCAGTGGACTAGCAGTTTTACTAACATGTTTTGGTAACTTGTTTTGCTAACATGTTTTGTTAGAAAATTAGCGCTGCGGACCCGGCTAAAAGCCGGGTCCGCTGCGCCGTGTTTTCGTGTTTGCAAACAGGATAACATGGTTTTCTAACCGAATAGTAGTAGTAGAATACTTCTCAGAGCTTCAACTATTTTTCAAAATAAAAAAATATACATTTTTCACATCGTAAAATCTATTTATACACGTAGCGTTTTTCCGAGTTAAGATACACACGGTGGCAGAAATGTATTTAAAAAAATACCGTCCAACAGTTGGACCGTAAACTGCTTCCCGCTCTTTATTTGACAATTTTGTTGTCAAAATTGTCAAATAAAGAGTTCAAGTTGTTCAAGTGAGTTCAAGTTGTTTATGCGATCAAAATTTTTTGGCCTAAATATGCCTAAATGTGCAATAAAAGTTTGCAGAAACTACACAGGACGATTAAAAACACCTACCATCTGTAAGTAATCATAGTTCATCATAATTTTATTTAATCAATATTTAAATAATGTGTAATTTATAATTGTCATTTTTGTTGGTATTGCCAGTTTCGAATTCAAAATTCCCCGATTTATATTAGCAGAAATAGGTGTTGAACAAGTCATTAGAAAATACAGATACATAAAATAAATAATTTGAAAATGGTCAAGAGTGAGTCGCGAATGTGTAGTAGCGAGTGTATAGTGATGTACCTAGAAAGGATGATACGTTAAGTTTATCCAATAAAAACCGGCCAACTGTCGGGCAAGGTTTTTGTTATGTTAAGTAAGAATTTCGTGTCCATTTCGCAATCCAATATGGCTGTAAAAATAAAAAGTTAAAAATAAAAGTGTAACGAGACTACCACCTACCACCGAAGATTAACAGATTGCGTCACTCGCCATTAGTTCGTACTACTGAGTTAGTACCGAAGACGTAACTAGATGGCGCTACCGGTAACTTTAGAAGTGGGGGTCAAGATTCTCGAAGGGTCAATGACCTCCTCGGTATATTATTGATATTGTTGTGAATTACTTGCTACGAGTAGGGACTAGGAGCGTGTGCTGGATACCTCAACCACTGCTTGAGTATCCATGTGGACCTCTTAGGACTGACTCGAGGACGGTCGACGGCCACCCACCATTGCTGGATGCCTTATACCTACTCGAGTCCGCTCGTAGGAAAGCCGGATGTCAGAGGCTATTTTTTTAATTACTATTATACTTCGTTAAACCACTCTCAGAGTACTTCTTTGTGTACCCCGCTCCACCACCCCGTTCTACAGTGGTGCCCTCCGTGGGGTGGTTATGGTACCAAAGTAGTACCCCGTGCTACAGTGGCGCCCAACGTGGGGCACTTTTGGAACTAAAGCTACGCTAAGTACTACGGTTCTACGTACTGCGGTACTGCAAGCTACGGACTACGTGCTACGGTTCTGCAAGCTACGAGTTTGCGTGCTACGAAGCTACGAACCGCGGTACCACAGAGCTACGTGCTACGTTGCTACGAGTGACTGAGGTACAGAACGTCTCACTTCACATGCAATGAGCGGAGGAGGCGGGTCATCAAAAAAAAGTCCAACCTTTGTTACTCGTGCCGGACGTGTTACCACGATCAAGAAAAGAGTACCAAGGATGCTGACACCGGAGCAATTCTCGCAGCTGTTAGAGAAGATGGCATCAGCGCCACCAGCAAAAAAGGGCTCTTTTATCGCGTGCAAATACAGCTACAGTGGCGAAAAGAATGCCGAAGTTGTAGAAGCCTTCCTGTCAGCGATAAACATATACAAGCAGTCCGCGGATATCGGGGACTTAACTGCTTTGAGCGAATTACCTATCCTGCTGAAAGGTGAAGCCGGGGTTTAGTGGCTAGGCATCAAAGGTGACGTAAGCTCATGGGCAGATGTTGAAACGCGTCTGCGCGAAAATTTTGCCGCTGCGCGTGAAGCTTATCAAATTTACATGGTCATCACGCAGGAAAAGCAGCTCAAGAAAATATCTACAGACGCTTTATATTATATATATTATATTTCCTTCCTGAATCCCATCCTACTTCTGTCTGTACTCCACTCCACCACCCCGTGCAACAAAAGTTAAAAATAAAAATTAAAAATATTAAGTTAATATTAAAAAGTTAAAAATTTAAAATAAAAGGTTAAAAAAAGTTAAAATTAAAAAGTTAAAAATGAAAACTAATAAGTTAAAAGTCAAAGTTAAATATTAAAAATAAAAAGTTAAAAAGTTGGACGCAACTTGTTAACGTTTTATTTACAACTTTTTAATTTGTTTCTTTTCCCCTAAATAAAATAGGAAAATAGGAAAAGTTTCTTTAGCTGGCACCACTATACACCCACACAACGTCAAACAAGGCGACTGAAGTGTTTCTATTGTAGTGATTGCTTGGCGACGCGCCATCTAGTATATAGTCCATCTAAGGCTAGGTAATGCTTTGAATATAAAAATGGCTTAATGTCAACATTGTGCAGTATTTCGTTATGGAACACCGTAGAATCATTATTATTCTTCCTTCCTTTTGCGAGTATTTAAGAAGCTAAGTTGTTTAGTATCAAATAGGAGTTATGATACATTTTCAAAAATCTATGAAAGCAGTTAGGTAAAATTGTTTTAAAAAATTAAATAAAGTCTCCTTTCAGTAAAATTGTCTAACTACAATATTTAGGATACTTTCCTTCCATGTAGCATGGTCCTGGGACAGTAACTATTATGTATACAGGTATACTTCTTAGCCTACTCTTAGCTCTTGAGGACATAAGGGTGATTTTATGTCAACGCGCTAACAACGTGAGTCGTGGGCCGTGGCTACAGTCTATATACCTACTATTTAAATTATTTATTTTAACATGTAAAAAAAATATTGTTAGTATAATATAATTATGTATATTGCAATCTCTATATATAAAAAATAATCCATATTTATTTATTTATTTATTAGGTTAGCCAACAATCATTACACTGATAAAATTACAATTAATGTTACGAGCCGGGGTTCTACGGAATTGAAATGCCGGTAAATCTACCTTAAAACACTTTATTTATTACACCACTAATTTACACTTTACTATAAGCTTCACTGAACACTTTTAATCGCACTTGAACTCGCAGGTATAACTCGTATTATCGCTCCGGAAATACTGATCCGCCACCGAAGTGCTCCGCCTTTATAGTGCGGTCATTACTCTAGATTACTCTGGAATTTTCACGGAAGAAATATCGCGAACATTCCACACCTTCGAGATGCTTCTAGATAACACGTTACATAGAAGTACCTTGACAGAACATTCCCGAAAGACGTTACGTAGTAGTACTGCGATTTGCTACTAGATGGCGCTGAGTTTGGTAGTCTTATTACTCGCTACGAGATGGCGTTACACTGCCCCCTCCTAAGACATGCTCGTCCCGAGCATTGTCAGGCCCATAATATCGCGCCAATCGATCCACATGAACTATCTTTGGCGCACTTCTTGGACTCTTCCGTATTCGGTAAGTGACATCGTTAATCTTGGTCACAACTCGGTATGGTCCATCCCATTTAGCTTGCAGCTTAGGAGACTTCCCTTTACTGCGGACTGGGTTATGTAACCACACTAACGAACCTTCATCGAAGCTCTTATTGTTTGTCTTTCGGTCGTAACGGGTCTTCATCTTTTCAGACATTTGTTGACCTGATTGTCTGACATGCTCATAAATGTCATTCATCCTGCTGCGCAAGTCATTCGCATAATCGGTGATATTGCGTGGAGCGTCAGGTGGTATACCGGTTATTAAGTCGGCAGGCAACCGTAATTCTCTTCCAAACTTCCAAACTTCTTCTCTTCTTGATGAATTAGGGAAATCAATGGGCCAGTTACTTAGTTCATATTTAGAACAAAATGTTACTAACTATTGTATGCCGGGATTAACTTACTGTAACATTATAAAAAAAATTAAAAATTGTAATTTAAACAGCAACTGTACACTTTTAATTTTGGTGGGAGATAGGGGAAATGCAGACAGAAATGCAATTGTAAACTGTTTAGAATTACTGAGCTTATTAGATGTTAAAAACATTATTTTATTCACACTTCCTTATAGCCGTGGCTTGTCACAGGCCGAAAACAATCTTAGATATAAGCTAAATCAAACAATACATACATTGACATTTCATAATCCAAATAAATTCCATCTGATTGACATTAACATGTATTTAGAAAATAAATTGTTATTGACGGAAGATAAATTCTATTTGAATAGATATTTTAGGAGACAGATAGCATCTTCGCTATCATATTTTATTAGTTATTCAGCCAAAAACTTGGCTAAACAATCTGCTTTTATTGAGCAGAAAAGTGACAATGTTTGTCTTGTGACCTTGGAATCTGTTCCTGAAAAGGGTGACAATAATTTAAACTTAGTTGTAGGACAATAGAGGAAATCCCTAGCAAATTAAATTTAAGGACAAAGGAAAAGTCTATGTTCATGAATATAATTCATCAAAATATTGAAGGCTTTTCTGGCAAAGAGTTAGAACTAGAATTATTTTTAAATGAAAAACGTATCCATGTACTTTGTTTAACTGAACACTGGTTAAAAAAACATGAACTCTTAGTTAATATTGATAATTATAAAATCATTAGTGCGTTTACTAGAGATTCCGCTATAAGAGGTGGGTCTCTCATTTTAATTAATGACAAATTAAAATCAAAAGACCGAAAAGACGTAGTAGCACTCACAAGTGAGCGAAATATTGAACTATCATGTGCAGAGCTAGAACAATATATTATTATTAGCGTCTATAGACCTCCTTCTGGAGATTACTACCTGTTTGAGTCCATTATGGAGGAAGCCTTAAAAAAGGTATGTAAATGTAAGAAGACTATAGTTGTATGTGGCGATTTTAATATTAATATTTTAGAAAACTCTCAGAACGCGCTAAGGTTCCTCAACCTTTTTAAATCTTTTAACTTACAAAATCTTTTTTGTGAACCAACACGCACCACAGCCACATCAGCTACCTGCTTAGATAATATTTTTTCTAACAGCGATGTAGATGAGAAATCTATAATACATTTTGTAAATTCAGATCATGCAGGTCAGTTAGCTAGATTTAAGTTCCAACATGTTCCATTATCAAAAAATATTGTTTGTAGACCAATCACAACTTATAGATTAGAAAAATTTAAAGAAAACATTAAGAATAAAGTACCTCTTTTGGAGTTGAATAATGATAAACACCCGAATGATCATTACGGAGATTTGTTCGGAGTAATCAAATACGAATGTGATAACATTTTCACTAAAAAAACAATAAATGTAAATCAATTTAAAATAAAATTTAGTGATTGGGCTACGCCTGGAATCTATAAAAGTAGAAGGAAATTATATGAATTATACGAGACAAAGGCATCTACTAATGAGCCACAAGTAATTGAACAGATTAAAAAGTACTCCAAACTATTCAAAAAAGTATGTTCAACAGCTAAATCTAATTATATACGGGCTAAAATTGAAAAATCTGATAATAAAACGAAGGCAATATGGAATGTTATTAACAAAGAAACTTGTAAAGCAAGGTCACGTGATCGATCCTTCGAGTTAAAAATAGATGATAAACATATTAAAACTGATTCTGAAGTGGCCAATGCATTTGAATCTTTCTTCACAAATGTTCCAATCACCACTACAAATAAGTTAAATTCGTCAAAAAACGTAGCCAATTCTCTTCTTAAATCTAGTGTTGATAAATGTAGAATTAACTTTGATTTTCAGTATATTGACTCTGTCACTATACTTAAAACTTTTAAACAACTAAATATAAAAAATACCGAGGATCTTTGGGGCATTTCAACTAATATAATAAAATCAATAGTGCCCGCTATAGCACCTCACCTTGCATTCATATTCAATAAATGTATAGATGAAAATCAGTTTCCTCATCTTATGAAGTACAGTAAAATCAATCCTTTATTTAAAGCAGGAGACAAAAGTGATCCTTCAAATTTTCGACCTATTTCCATACTCCCATCCCTCAGTAAAATTTTTGAAAAAATAATATTTAATCAATTGCTTTCACATTTTACAGACAATAAGTTACTTCATAACAAACAGTTTGGTTTCACTAAAGGCAGGAACACAACGGATGCAGGAGTTGCACTTGTGAAACATATATTTGATGCTTGGGAGGAAAAGCAGGATGCTATTGGTATATTTTGTGATCTATCAAAAGCTTTTGATTGTGTTGATCATGGGACTTTGCTACTAAAATTAGGTTATTATGGTGTTTCGAACAGCTCACTTGGCTTACTCGAGTCTTACCTCACTGGTAGAGTACAAAAAGTAAACATTAATGGCACCGACTCTTCTGGCGCCTCATTAGTCATGGGAGTACCCCAGGGCTCTATATTAGGACCCCTTTTATTCTTAATATACGTAAACGATCTTCCTTATTTCACTAAAAATCTTTGTGAGATAGTATTATTTGCTGATGACACATCATTAATTTTTAAAAGTGATAGACAAAAAGTAGCACTTGACGATGTAAATAATACCCTTTCGGAAATATTGCATTGGTTCACAAGTAACAACTTGCTGCTCAATGCGAAGAAAACAAAATGTGTAAAATTTACTATGCCCAATGTTAGACAGGTGGATACTCATATTACTATGAATAATGAATTAGTTCAAATAGTCAATACCACAGTTTTTCTTGGGATAACTCTAGATAGTAAACTACAATGGGGTCTTCATATCACAGCCTTGGCAGGAAGACTTAGCTCAGCTGCCTATGCGGTTAGAAAGATAAGGTCTCTGACTGACGAAAAAACGGCACGATTAGTTTATTTTAGCTACTTTCATAGCGTTATGTCATATGGTCTGCTGCTGTGGGGCTCAGCTGCCGATATTGAGACAATATTCATATTACAGAAACGAGCTATACGAGCAATCTATAGACTCGGACCCCGTGACTCGCTGAAAGAATTATTTAAAGAAATTAATATTTTAACAGTTGCTTCTCAATATGTTTACGACAACATCTTATATGTACGGAAGAACATAGATCTATTCAAAAAAAATTCCGATAACCATAATTTTAATACAAGAAATAAAAATAAATTGGCAATGACAAAAATTAGACTTCATAAAGTTGGTAATTCGTTTGTTGGCAAATGTATAAAAATTTATAATAAAATTCCTCAGGATTTGGTTGACATGCCTCTTAATAAGTTTAAAATAGTAGTTAAAAAATGTTTGATGATGAAAGGCTACTATAATGTAGACGAATATCTTAATGATAAAAATGCATGGTCACCCTAATCTTCTGTTGTTGGCCACTCGTATAATACAATAGAAACTAATTGTAACAATGTAAACAAAACAATATTAAAAAAGAAAATGGATAATCTACCTGAGTTTCTTGCTGGTCTCTTCTCAGGAGAACCAAATTACCGAACCAGCGAAAGAATCATTTTCTAATGGTTATTTATGTACTTACTTAATTTAGTATTTTTATAATATTACTTGACAAAATTGTAAAATTTTGACATTCATATGTGCTCTTTATGTGCCTAAACTGAATAAATGAAATTGATTCTTTGATTCTTTGATTCAAAGTTCGCATAAGCTGGTGTCACTGACGTGCTTTCGTGAACCGCACTTCGGTAAGACAAAAGAAACGGTTGGATGTGCTTGTCCCAATCTTTCTGCCTGCTTTCCACAACTTTTGCCAGATATATCTCCAATGTCTGATTAAATCGCTCCACCATTCCATCTGACTGCGGGTGGTAAGAGGTCGTTCTGGTTTTGTGAGTACCCATGACCCGACACATTTCCTGGAACACCTGAGATTCAAAATTTCTTCCTTGATCGCTATGGATTTCTAGAGGCACCCCGAAACGACAGAAGACTTCGTGAACTAATTTATCTGCGACCGTAGTAGCTTCTTGATTAGGTATAGCGAAGACTTCTGGCCACTTCGTGAAATAATCCATCACAACCATGAAGTACTTGTTTCCGCTTTCACTTTCAGGAAACGGTCCCGCAACATCTAGGGCTATCCTTTCCCATGGTGCCCCAACGTTATACAGTTTCAGTGCACCTCTGCTCCGTGTATGAGGTCCTTTCACAGCAGCACAACTCGTACATTTGCGACACCAGTCCTCAACGTCGTCGCGACAGTGGATCCAGTAAAACCGCTCACGTATCTTCAACAGAGTCCTTTTTACTCCCATATGGCCCCCTGAACATTCATTATGGTAGAGCTGTAGCACATCTGGGACCTTAACTTTAGGGTTGGGTTTAGGTTTTTTTTAGTTTTGGGTGCAAAGGGGCTCTACCAACATCTATAGGGCCCCAGCGACCTCACCTGCTAGTGGCGCACCTGCTGATAAACGGACGAGGCTCGTTAATTTACGGTACCTATGGAGTGGCTTCGGCCCCTACGTGGGTACCAGGTGGTACAACAGTGTTGGTCCGGGGGGGTACCACCGTGCAGCTGTGCTAAAGCCCCCCAAGTAACCCAGCCCAGGCTGGGTTGCGTTAGGGGTTCAGCAGCTGCACCGCCGGGCCCGGGGCGATGTATGGTGCAGCAGGCATGGGACCAGTGGGGGCGAAACGGAGTCTAGTGTGGGTGGTGTGGGTCGATTCGCCGGCCAGGGAGACCCTTAGCAACGGCGTTGCCGCGGCCGCCCGCAACACAGTCATGGGGCCCGCCTGGGGCCAACCACCCCAGGTGGCTGCCCCACATGTTGCGCATAATCCTGATGTGGGATCGCCGCTCCGGGTGGTAACCGGTGTGGGGTAGCGGCGGCCTTGCATCAGGGGGGTTTGGGAGCCCTTCCGTCCGGCGAGTCGGCTCCCACCTAACCACACGGTTCTAGACAAAGCTAGCCCCTGCGCTTTGTCACTTACTGCTGCACCAGATGTCGCCCTGTCTTCACGCTTCTTCTTCAAAATCTACAATGGCAGTGCAACAAAAAAGAAATAAACGTTACACAGCGGCCCTAGGAAACCCCACAACTTCACATTTCGAGGTGGAGTTCACTAACGTCCGTGGACTCCATGCGAACCTCGATACCGTCCACCACCACCTTGAGACGGCACGGCCCGCTGTGATGTTTCTCACGGAGACACAAATACGCCGCCCTGACGACACGTCTTACCTGTGTTACCCCGGCTATGTCATCGAGGAACAATTTCGAGACAAAGCCGGGGTGTGCGTGTTCGTTAGGGCGGATGTTTGCTGCCGCCGGTTGCGCTGACTAGAGAATCCCTCCAATTCCGTCCTTTGGCTGCACGTAGACCATGGCTCTATGAGCCAGATCTACGTGTGCGTCTACCGATCCCACACAGGGGATTCTGAGACAACAAAGCTCTTCCAGTACCTCAGCGAGACGGCTGGCCATCACATTGAATGGCTGGGGTCCCTCAAGACTGATCATGCGGGTAGAGCCGCCCATGCGTTCGCTCTCTCCCACGGTCTGACCCAGATGGTATGCGGGATCACCCGGATACCAGACAGGTCAGATCACGCGCCCGCTCTGCTGGATCTACTGCTGACGAGTCGCCCAGCCCAGTACAGTGTTTCGGTAGGAGCCCCACTGGGTAGTTCCGACCACTGTGTTGTTCACGCTGGCATGAAGGTGTCACCTCCTGCACGTCCTGTACAAACGTCACGACGACTATGGCACTACTCGTCAGCGGATTGGGACGGTCTACGCGATTATTATGCGTCCGTCCCCTGGAGCCAGCGCTGCTTTGTAGGAAAGGCTCCTTCGGATAGTGCTTCTGCTATTGCTGGCGAGATCAGTTTAGGGATGGATTATTACATCCCTTTCACTGATGTCGCCAGTATCCGCAGAGCCCGTCCCTGGTTCGGGCGAGATTGTGCCAAAGCTGTTCGACAAAAACAGTCGGCATATCGCGCCTGGATCAGGGCCCGGGCTGTGCGCGACCCAAACGTGGGCCACCTCAAAGCAGCGTACAACCGGGCCACAAAGTCGAGTAAGAGGGCCTTTAAGAGAGCGGATGCCCAGCGCGTCGCGCGGCTTGGTCAGGAGCTCACTTCCCATCCCACGGGCAGCCGTGGATTCTGGCAACTGGCCAAAGCCGTGCAATCTAACTTTTGTCAGCCCTCGCTGCCACCGCTGCGTTACCCAGATGGAACACTGGCTCAAAGCCCGAGAGAAAGCGGATATGCTCGCAGACCTCTTTGCGGCTAATTCCCGGGTCGACGACCGTGGCCTGCAGCCCCCCGCCATCGCCAACTGTGGCCACACAATGCCTGATATTGTTATCAGGCAATGTGATGTGCGGGCAGTGCTGCGGTCACTCGACACGCGGAAAGCCAGTGGCCCTGACGGCATTCCGGCGGTGGTGCTACGAAAATGTGCAGCTGAGTTGTCTCCAGTATTAACGCGTCTGTACCGCCTGTCATACTCTTCAGGGCTCGTGCCGGAGGTCTGGAAGGAGGCGAACGTACAACCGATCCCCAAGAAAGGGGATCGGTCCGATCCAGGCAACTATCGAACCATAGCTGTCACCTCAGTCATTTGCAAGGTGCTTGAGCTCCTTATAAATAAGCAGCTCATGCAATTCCTAGAGGATCACTCGCTAATCAATGATCGACAATACGGCTTCAGGCCAAAGCGATCAACGGGTGATCTTCTGGCATTCGTAACGCATGTCTGGGGTGGGGCTATGGAAAGGCACGGCGAGTCCTTGGCTATTAGCCTGGACATCGCCAAAGCCTTCGATAGGGTCTGGCATGCTTCGCTCCTTTCCAAGCTTCCGGCATATGGTCTACCTCCTCAACTGTGCAGCTGGATTGCCAGCTTTTTAAACGAGCGCCGAGTGCGGGTCCTCTGCGATGGCCAGGCTTCTCGCTTCTTGCAAGTGAATGCCGGGGTACCGCAGGGGTCCGTACTATCACCAACTCTCTTTCTTCTGCATATCAATGATATCTATCCCTCGGGAACATTTATTGCTATGCAGATGACAGCACACTGCACGGGAGTTACTCGGTTCGTCCGACGGCGGGGCGATCTGAGATTGAGGAGGAGAGACGACGACTCGTGGCTGATCTCGACCGTAACCTCGACAGTATCTCTCAATGAGGTACCGAGAACCTGGTCGAGTTCAATGCCCGCAAAACACAGGCGTGTGCATTTACTGCGAAGAAATCCCCTTTCCTTCCCCTACCCTCTCTTCAGAATGCATTATTACCAATGAAGGACAACCTTGATATCCTTGGCATAGACGTTCGTCGAGAGCTCAATAATAAAAACTACATCGAAAGATGTATAGGGCTAGCTTCGCGGAAACTAGGAATACTGAATAAGGTAAAGAGATTCTTTACACCGGACCAGAGGTGTCTGCTGTACAAGACGCAGATTAGACCCTGCGTCGAATACTGCTCTCACCTCTGGGACGGCTCCGCGAAGTATCTGCTGGACGCTCTCGACGCTATGCAGCGACGGGCTATCCGTATTATAGGTTGTCCGGAGGTAACGGGAAGCCTTGAGCCGCTAGCTCAGCGCCGAACAATAGCTTCCTTGGCCGCATTCTACCGTATTTACCACGGCGAGTGTTCTGAAGAGCTCTTCCATCTGATCCCACCCTCTTCCTTCCGATCCCGAACGACTCGTGCCGGGCAGAGATGCCACCCCCACACAGTGGATAGCATGTTCGCGAGAACCGAACGTTTTAAACGTTCGTTTCTCTGCCGAACGATAGTGGCCTGGAACGCCCTGCCTGTGCACGTGTTTCCTCCCACATATAATCCTGGGTTCTTTAAGCGGAGCGTGAAGAGGCACATCAGTAGGTCGTCAAGTTGAGGGCCACTCTCAATAGTAATGTGTGCTGTGAGAGTGGCCCATAATCGCTAGACGTCGTCACGACTTACCACCAGGCGGGCGGCGTCAATTTGGCGAACCAAATATAAAAAAAAAAAAAAAAAAAAAAAGGGACGACCATTTGCAAATGACAGCTGTCTCCTCGAGCATTTTCCCATTTGCGGCACAAGACTCCAACCTGAATAACTAAACTGTCCCATTGCGCCCACTTTTTGTGATTGAACTCATTGAAGCGACGTCACTCCACATGGGTTTAGGAGCACTTGCTTTAATCCACTCAAATATTGGCTTGATGTCCGCGTCGTCCTGTTGAGCATGTTGTAGGATTTCTTTCCATTCGTCGCTCAGATCCGTTTTAAGTATCTTCACAGGTATGGCTACCTTTATCTCCTGTTTGGCACAGTGCTTACGGTCTTCAGGGCAAGGTCTTCTTGACAATGCGTCTGCGTTGCCATGGAATCTGCCATCCTGGGTTTGTGAGATCGAAACCCTTGGGGCTCTTCTAACATCAGCCGGCACCCGCCACGCAGATCTGGCTATTATTCGTTTTCCCTGCTGTTGCTGGGCGGTGACGTTAGCCACCCTATCTTCTTGGGAACGACTTTCTTCTCTTTCAGCAGTCCGCTTTGGCCAACTGGATCGAAGGTGGCCCCTCTCACCACATGTGTAGCACCTAGGGCTATACCTCGTGAAACGGTCGCGAGCCGGTGATGCTACAACTTCCCTGACGCGGTGAGATCGATGATCTTTCCGTACGGCTTCGACCTCCAAAGCATGAGCCAAGGCGTCTTTGAGTCTCATGGTGCCCGAGCCTTACAGCAGCCCTGACTTCCAGGTCGTGGATGCCGTCGATGAATGCTTGCACCAGATTCCCATTGATGAGCGCAGGTACCGACTGGTACGCTTTCCGTACCAGCTTCTCTACTTCCAGGGCCCACTGTTGCAAGTTTTCGCCAGTGCGCTGGACACGATCCTTCAGCTGCGCACGATACACGTGTTCCAGGTGAGCGTCACCGTATCTGGCTTCCAAGGCTTCTAGTAGCTGCTCGTAGGATACATCGTCTCCGAGAGCTTCTAGGATGGTTAACGCCTTGTCTCGCAGACCCAATGTAAGCGCAGTCATGGCCTGGGTTTTGCTCCACCCGTTTGCCTTCTTAACGGCCTCAAACTGCTTTTTATGGGCCGACCATGATGATGTCCCATCGAATGGAGGTACTTTAAATCCACGTGCTGAAGGCACAGCAGGTAAGGAAGTCGCATTCCCATCTCCAGCTTTCAGATTTCCCAGCTCTTTCCTCACATATTCTGTAATCTGGTTTTTTACATCTTCTATCCGTGTTTCGGCTTCCGTGATGCGGTTCTCAACATGATGAACTTGATCCTTCACATTCATCTCCTTGCCAAAAGTCGCCCGAAGATCTTTCATGAGGAGCATCTGTTCCTCCTGGCGGCGTGTCTGTTCCTCCTGGCGGCGTGCCTGCTCCTCCTTGTCACGCAGCAGCTGTTCTTCCAATCGGCGGGCCTGCTCCTCCTGGCGGCATGCCTGCTCCTCCTGGCGGCGTGCCTGCTCCTCCTGGCGGCGTGCCTGCTCCTCCTTGTCACGCAGAAGCTGTTCTTCCAACCGGCGGGTCTGCTCTTCCTGGTGGCAGGCCTGCTCCTCCTTGTCACGCAGCAGCTGTTCTTCCAACCGGCGGGCCTGCTCCTCCTGGCGGCGGGCTTGCTCCTGTAGCATCGCCATCAGCGCAGCAAAGTCTGGAGGTGCTGGCGCTGGAGATACCGTGGACGGGCCAGCTTCCACCGTTGGCTGCTGCTGACCACCCAACCTCTCCGGCGTATTACCTCCGAAGCGCCTGCTGTCCAACTCCTGCTGGCGCTGACCCCTGGTACGGACGCCCTCTGTGTCTTCTTTTGGTAACACCGGCATTGTTCAAATCCCACTTCTGACACCAATTGTTACGAGCCGGGGTTCTACGGAATTGAAATGCCGGTAAACCTTAAAACACTTTATTTATTACACCACTAATTTACACTTTACTATAAGCTTCACTGAACACTTTTAATCGCACTTGAACTCGCAGGTATAACTCGTATTATCGCTCCGGAAATACTGATCCGCCACCGAAGTGCTCCGCTTTTATAGTGCGGTCATTACTCTAGATTACTCTGGAATTTTCACGGAAGAAATATCGCGAACATTCCACACCTTCGAGATGCTTCTAGATAACACGTTACATAGAAGTACCTTGACAGAACATTCCCGAAAGACGTTACGTAGTAGTACTGCGATTTGCTACTAGATGGCGCTGAGTTTGGTAGTCTTATTACTCGCTACGAGATGGCGTTACATTAAAAACAATAAACAACATAAGTAAGTGTAACAATTACTTATAGGCTAACACCACATGCGCAAATAATATCGGTATAAAATAAATTAAATTTATAAAATCAAACCAAACATAAAAAGAAAAACTAAACAAAATTAAATCATATCAAAGCAAACAAATTAAATTGAAACAAAATCAAACAAATTAAATTGAAATAAATTAAAACAGTAGTAATAGTAGTAGTAATTAAAACAATAAATTAAATTTAATTATGTATATTTTGTACATTTTAATTTACAATATATTAACAAAATAAATATGTCACCTTAATACTAAATAAAATAGCTCAATCAAATAACCCGCCCCTGATCGCGCCCGGTGCAAAGGTGCCCATCACACTTGCCGCATTTCCACGTTGGATTGCGACGGCCATCCTCTGCACCAGGAACGACCCGGAGCGAGAGTCACCCGTGGCCTCTATGAGCCTTTGCCCAATCGCCCTTATAAGGCTTTTGGCCTCTTTGCCCCAGCTCCCCAAAGTCTCCACCGCCACTGGCACAAAGTGATACAACGGCTCCAGCTCGGCGTACTTGAGCCTCTTCCTCAAACCGGCATCATCGGCGGCGGCCGACGGAGAGTGGATGGTGCGACTAAGGTGGCTGGCGGCTACAGTGCTGACACAAGTTGCATCCCACAGCAGGCACTTGCCGTTCTTCCAGGGCACCAAAGTCAGCCCGTCCGGTCTCTTACCGTCCGACCTGCTCAGACCCGGAGGCTCAAGCACGCAGGGTACGTTCGCCGACACAAGGGCTCTGCGGATGATTTCGTTCAGAGCGTGGTGTCGCGGAAACCTACTATTCCACCATGGAACCGCAGGTGCATATGTGGGGTTCACACACCTTACAGCCTAGGCGGAGAGCCACCGCCACCCGCAGAGAGTCGTCGTCGAGCAGGGTACCCACGTGAGGCGAAGGTAACGCCTGTAACCACGCTCCGGATTCCGGCTGTGACACAGCCCGCAGCCTAGCCTTATCGGCCCCCGTAGGTCCCTCCAATAGTTGAGCTTGGAGTCGCCTCACCCCCACCTCATCCCACGCCCGCTGAAGATGCCTCAGTTCGGGTATCGATACACCCCCATTGAGGGCCGACCATGCTGATACAGCATCCGACACAAAGGGCATGTTCCCCCCGTCACCGTTAGGGTTTAATAAAATAGTGACGAGGTTACTAACCCCCTGCGCAGGCATGACTCCACTGATTCCCATCTAGGGAGACGTTGAGGACCGACTCTATCACCGACTTCAGGGCATCGTCGAAGGAGGAGACTTCCTCAGGACAGAGCCAAGTTGGGGTAGTCCGCAATAAGTACGCGATCTTCGGGAGGGCGAAGCACATGCGTAACAAGACAATCGCAACGTGCGCGGAAAGTCCTTTCAGTCGTTCGTGAGCGGCAAGAAGAAGCTGCTTTCGAGCAGTGATGGCATCAGGAACTGCAGAGAGAAAAATTGGTGAGCCCAACAGGTTGAAGTCCGAAGGAGAAAGCTTCTTGAGGCCAGGTAGAATGGCACTTAACTGACGAAAGTATGTTTGAGACTCAGTGCCACAGGAGAAAAACTCGCACTTCGAGGGATTCACCTCCAGACCCAGGTCTCTAAGGCTAGGAACTAGGTCCTCCAGATCCTGTAGGACGTCTTCCGGTTTACCCCCGATAGTACCATCGTCCAAGTACCAAACGTTTAGAGAGGATTTGAGACCTCGGATCGCCTTGTGTATAGCCAGGCTAAACACAAGCGGACCGAGTGGATCCCCCTGTTGGGCTCCCACCTTTGAAAGGATGAGGTTATTTTCGTAGATGAGATTGGAAGGAAGTCTATACACTTGATGAAGAAAGGGGTAGAGAGAAGGGATTTTTTCTTTGATCTCACTCAACAGAACGTCTCGCTTTAAGGTGTTAAAAGCGTTGCGAATATCCAGCTTCAGCACAATCGACTCCCCGTTCCTCGGGTCCATAACGAAGGCCCGTGTGGCATGAATGGCGGCCTCGCATCCCAGACGTGTCCCAAAACCCAATTGGTGTGGCTGTAGGTAATCGGCCATTTCCTCTTTGACTGCGCGGCAAGCCAATTTGGCAGTCAAGCGGCGAGAAACGCTTCCGACCGCTATTGGTCTTAAGCCGCTATCTTTTTTGATGAAAGCGAAGAGGGAGGCCCCGTACAGATAGGGACACACCAGAGGGTTCAACTGACCACTGAGCAGGAAATTCACCATCCAGGTCAAGCACCCCAAAAGACGCCTACCGTTCTCCCCCGCCGACACAGACGTCAGTTCCTTGAGGTGCCCCGGCCGAATCCCGTCCAAGCCAGCTGCAGAACCCGCATAAAAAGACCCAACAGCCGAGATCACATCTCCTATCGCAACCTTTGCCGGAGTAAACGGCAGGCCCGGATCCGGTGGAAAGTTGAGCGGTCGTGAAGGACCCGGATGCTTCAGCTCCAGAGCAGCCATTGTACCGGGATCCCACCGTGCGAAGAAATAATACTATATAAAAATAATATAATTTAATTAAATAGCCATACAAGAAACCATCGAACACGCGAACACGGCGCAACCGAGCGAGCCCAACAAACGCCACAAACTGTAAAAACTTGACAGTGAAGTGACAGTGGCAACAGATGATGGATGACACTTGACAGGAAGGAATATGTTTTGTTATTTGGAATTGGAAGAGTATTTTTTGTCCTCTGTCCTCAATTATATCCAAAACGCTAAAATAAAAGCATCTAAGCTGCTAAAAGAAAAGAATCGAACTGTAAAGTAATGTATTTAGTTTACATAATAAAAGAATTACAGAATTATTTGCTTTGAAGACGCAAAAGCTATTATACTCAACAAAACAAAATTTGTCAATCCAACCAAATATACAGTTGTATCGGTGTTCCGCAAAATGGTTGTATTATCCGTTTTCAGTTTTATTTTAATGGTGGTTTTTGTACTATTGCTGTTACGGATAATAAGTTTGCTATACATCATTTTTACAAGTGAATGTACTTTGACAGTTTCGAAGTATCTACGTACCGTTTTGTGCATAGGATCTGGTGGTCATACAACAGAACTATTAAGATTTGCGGGAAGTTTAAATATCAATAGATATAGCCCACGACTTTACATTTTAGCAGATAATGATACGAGTAGTGAAGTTAAGATCCATGACACAGAAAAAGGACCGAAGACATACACAATAACCAGAATACCAAGAAGCCGAAATGTGCAGCAAACTTACTCTTCATCAATCGCCACCACTCTACATGCAACTTTGCACACTATTCCAGTACTGTATAAATTTAAACCAAATATTATATTTTGTAATGGTCCTGGGACATGCATACCAATTTGTGTTGTAGCTTTTCTTATGAGATGCTTATTTTTATTGGATTGTCGAATTGTTTTTATAGAAAGTGTATGTAGAGTCCGTACATTGTCACTAACTGGTAAAATACTAGAACTATTTGCTGATCTTGTTATTGTGCAGTGGCCAGGATTACGAGATGCTTGCTTCAGAGCTAAATACTTTGGTCGGCTAACCTAGATTTAGATTATTAAAATTAAAATAAGCAATTGTAACTTGAAAAAAGTATCAAGGGAGATCATCATCATTCCAGCCTATCTCTGTCCGACACTGAACAAGGCCTTTCCAATGAGGTGTTTGTTTAAGGGAGATAATTTATAAAAATAATCTGTAGTTGTATGTAGTGGCTAGTCTATCAAAATTGTGGGATTCATATAAATGTAAGAAACTAGAATAAATGTAGTACCTACCTAATCAAACAGGTAAAGTAGAATTTATTTTGTAACATTTGTAAACCCCTTACCATTTTATAAGGTGGATGTTAATGTCATTGAATACATGATTATTAATGTTTTATTTATATTGTAGGTATGTTGTGAATGTAATTGTTGACACTATAGAGAATTAAATGTGCTAATGTACACACAATTTGCATTTTCTTAGAAACTTCAAACCTTACTGACTGTAACTCTATATCACGTCCGCATGGTATTGCAATCTCGTTTAGTTGCTCCAGGGCCACCCTTAAGCCCCCCATATATGGTACAATTCATCCTTGCGATCTATCGTAGCGATGGATCGAAACAATTGGTCGTTACGATCGATCATTTATACATTTGAAATGGAACGATAAAGACGTGCTCAAAAATTCAATACGTGTCCTGTAAAATGGAAAACGAACTTCTTTTCTCGTCTGTGACGTAACCTGTTCTGAAGAGCTCTTCAATCTGATCCCACCCTCTTCCTTCCGATCCCGAACAACGCGTGCCGGGCAGACATGCCACTCCCACACACTGGATAGCATGTTCGCGAGAACCCAACGTATTAAACGTTCTTTTCTCTGCCGAACGATAGTGGCCTGGAACGCCCTGCCTGTGCACGTGTTCCCCTCCGGATATAATCCTGGGTTCTTTACGCGGGGCGTGAAGAGGCACATCAGTAGGTCGTCAAGTTGAGGGCCACTCTCTATAGTATTGTGTGCTGTGAGAGTGGTCCACAATTGCTAGACGTCGTCATCACGACTTACCACCAGGCGGGCGGCGTCAATTTGACGAACCCAATATAAAAAAAAAACCTACGACAAACTTATTATTTGCGGTTGGTACAGTAATCGGGTCTAGGGATTGAACCGCAAAATTAAGTTTGTTTTTTATTGTATATTCTTTTCCGGGATAAAAAGTACCCAGGATATTAAAGAATAATTATACCAAGTTTCATCGTAATCGAACCGGTAGTTTATGCGTGATGCCTGAACAGACAGACAGACATTTTTTAATCTCATTTTTGGGTTCGGTGTCGGTCTAGTAACACCCCCTGCCATTTATTTTTTTGATATTTTCAATGTACAGAATTTTTACTTCTACAGATTTATTATAAGTATAGATGAATAAATTAAGGAACAAAAATCGAATCGTTGATCGCAAGAGCCAATACACTATCGATTCATCGTTACGATATTCATGATTGCATGGGTTTTTGTTGCGATCTCCGATCAAGTAAATCGTTAAAGATCGTAACATACATTACAGATCCGTCGTTTCGATCGGTCTAAAGCGATGGATCGTAACGATGAATCGTCCCGTATATGGGGGGCTTTAAAATGACGGTTAAGTAAATTCTTGTAGATTTTCAGACCTACCAAATACTTATGCACAAAAATCCACCGGTCCATACATGCACAAAAAATTTGATTACAATTGGTCATGCCATTTCAGATGAGTTTGGCCACGAACACTGACAAGAATTTTATTTATCATCACTACATAAAATCAAGTCATCCGCCGCGTATCTTCGCGACAATCTTATAAACTGCTGCACCGATTTTCATGCTGTTTTCACCAATGTATAGAGTAGTTCTCGAGGAAGGTTTTTAGTACCTATATAGTTATTTGTACATCGGGCATCTGCTAGTTAATTTTAAATAAAATGCTAGGATATTTCAAACGGCGAACTTGATGCGAAACAGAGACAAAATGTTCCTACCAGGAGGGAGGTTTTTCAAAGGCGCGCATTATTTGTTACTTACTTGATGTCGATGACCGAATCAGCTGACTTTAGCTAGTCTTGTTCAAACAAGAGTATTTTATTAAGTACCTAATGTTTTTTTTGGATGATTTTTTTTTCTTGTTTGGCGGTCGACACATCAAAAGGGGTCTGGTCAACCAGTTGATGGGGGGTCTTCAGGTTGA
Organism: Nudaria mundana; assembly: GCA_963556515.1. NCBI lineage: Eukaryota > Metazoa > Arthropoda > Insecta > Lepidoptera > Erebidae > Nudaria > Nudaria mundana. The sequence continues at coordinate 10,136,918 of OY748294.1, forward strand.
TATAACCCTTATATGTAACACCCTGTATTATAGTCAGGAAATATTTGATTGATTGTTTGCATTGATTAGGCTTTGATACTAGTTTACTAGAACCGTTTTAGAAAATTATTTCATTAGGTAAATAGGTACCTACCTAAAATGTCTACTTTTAAATTTTAAAACTAACTGAGTTGTAACAGGATTTCTATTAATTTCATAATAAAAAACTTTGGATTTTCATGTTTTTACTAATAATTAAAACAAATATATCAATTCCATTACATATGTATTGTTTATCAATCTTATATTCTACAAGAAGCAAAAAATACTTCCTTATGAAAAAAAGGCACATGACATGTTCTTCACCTCAAGGTCATGTTTAAGTTTAAAGATGACCCTCTCTTAGTCTCATAGACTACTACAGCATTCTTCATTAAGGCTTTCTGAAGTTGTGTATTGGTAATCATACCATACCCAATTACACATATTAGACTTTTTAAGCAATCCGTAACAGGAAATTCTGAACTATAATTGCCGAGGCTATACAAAAGTATGCAGAACAAACTAGGTATTATAACAATTAATTAATAATTATATGTATGATCATTTGATCAATCACTGTCCTATCAAATGTACAAAGCCTCTAAATACAAAATCATAGATGCATCCAATAGAAATGCAATATATCAAGAATATTACATAGGTTTCTTTGGCAGTAATTTATTCAATTTTCTTAAATTTTTCGTTAAAAAATGCAAAATATCCAATCGGCATCTTTATAAATGCATCAGTCTTCATAACAATAACAACTGGATGCATAATTGCAACCATGAGAAAGTGGAGTGGAGTTGATAATTAGTTTATTGCTATCTAGATCTACCTACACAATTTACATGTAATATTCTCCCTACTTTTACACTGGGCGTAGTTTACTATTTTTGTCACTTTAGTCTTATAGGCGGTCATTACAATGCTTGGGTGACTGCAACATAGCAGTTATTTTTTTCTTATAGCTTACTTATCCGACAATAACATAACACCAATATCACTTACACTATTTGATAATGGAATTTGAAATTGACTTTTTATGCACCTTTGCAGGGCTGGGGCATCCAATTACTTATTTTTTTAGTGGCGTTGCAGTCACATCAGGAGTGTAGCAACAACTAATATATTTTATAACCAGTGAAGTATGCTAACAATGTTTAACTTTTTGAAATAAAGAATAGCCATTTTGGTTTATTATCTCCTCATGTAAAAAAAATAACTACATATGCGTTTTTAATTTTTAAACAAATTGAAAATAACTAGGTTAAGGAAATATTACACAAATACTCAACAAGTAAAGTTAAATAATACTAGATTAGACATTCACCTCTCATTTATGACCTACATCTACCTACTTTTGTGGTAGTTTACAGTTTATTCATTGACCGTCTCTAAGATGAAAGTTGACGAAACCATTCAGCGAAAAGAAAAACTACTGGAAAACTATATTGGTTATGTTCAATTGTTGGTTAGTATGAGTAGTTGTGTTGTCGATTAATCATACTTCATGGAGATTCTATGAACTGTGTCACGAGTCGCAATCAATAATATAAATAGTTTGACATATTGTAAACCTACATCTGGTCTCATCTCCATGTTTATTTAGTTATATACTAATAACTACATAAAAATTTAAATCACTTGTAACAGAGAAGCTAAAACTATTGATTCAAGATAATAGTAGGTTATGTTATCAGTTTATCACAAATGAGAAGCAATGTTTATACATACAAACAGATCTAAAAAAAAGTCATCTGTCTGGCACAGAGATCACCTCACCAACTGTTTATCTTAAGTAGAAATTAAATTACAGATACCCTTTTACACTGAGATATAATAACAACATAACACTAACAAACCAATATTTTAGGCACATATGAGACTATGTTAAGTGACTATCTAAAAATATAAGTACAAAAGGAAGAATTAAGTTTTCCTTACCATCTAAGTAAACGAGTTTGCATAAGTAATGTTCCATTGTCATAGTAATATACCTCATGGTTTACTATTATCTAAGTTAGAACTAGTTGTCTGACTGCTAGATTCCTGCTTGGAACTTCCATCAGGTTTAATTTCAATGTGCAACTTCTCATCGTCTATAAGATACATTGCTTCATCATAAGTTGGAGGTGGTGGTTCTGAACTGGAAGGTTGTGGTTTGCTTGTTGCACCATTTGATATTAATGCATCATATGAAGGGGGCAATGTGGCACTAGATGCACTACGAGGCACCTGGCCGCTGTAAGCTTGCTCTGCTTGGACTGCAGCCATATCCTGAAAAATACTTAATATTTTAGACAATACTGCAACAAATACTTAAAGTGGGAAATTAGCCACATGATAATGTCTTTATCACAGATCAACTAATAGTTCAAGGTGATACACATAGTTCACTAGTTTTGTATTGTGATAATTATGATGTTATTATCAACACTTGGTTGAACTTCAGAATACTGCAAATAGTAATGTTATCAGAATCTACTGTTTGTAAAGGACATTAAAAGATTAACACAGTTCTTTTATCATAAACACATTTAACTGTGATATTGACCTACTGAAAATGTAGTTCAGTATAGTTTTTGGGTATTTGTCATATTAATAAACATTCCTCAAAAAGTATAAAATGCATCAGTAATTTGTTGAAATGACTACACTTGGACTATAAGTTTATGGGATAAAGAATTAAAAAATCTACCAGCAATTTGATAATAGGAAGGTTAGATTAGATTTTTTGCAAACTGATATAAGAACTGATGCAGTAGAATAAGATTATTAAAATTGTTCTATTACAGCTGCATTATCTACTCACCCTAATAATCGCCCTCTGATGCAACAGCATTTGTATAACACTTTTTCTTCGTAAATATAACATGCTTTTCACGGCAACCATCATTCCAGAACATATAAATATCGGTCCTACTAGCCACATGTGTCCCAAATTGCTGAGAATGTATCCATCAGCATCTCCCAAGGCTAGAACTGTGATCACAGTACCTACAGAAAATAATACCATTGATAGAACAAAATACGAATAGCTGGTACAGTCACATCTTCCAAATCGCTGGTCTTCGTCAAAATCGTAATCCCGTCGCCGAAGTCGATGTAAACGTTGTCTAATGAAAGGACTATCGAATACGGTGGCCATTTTTTAAGTAATGTACACCTCACATCCAACACATATTCCGTGATGAGTTGGTTATTGCACTATAACTATTCTATTAACAATGCTAAGTATCAAATAAACTTTCCTATTCCGGAAAGTAAAGTACGAGCCTGAACATAAAAAAAATACGCAGTCGCTAACAGAAACAGATACAAATACAAATCTGTTTGTGCCTGCTGCTCTCACTTCTCCAAGTTCTCCACCAATTTTTTTTGAGAATATTTGGCATGGCTTCAACGGCCTTCATGCCAAGTCTTTACCAATACAATCAATCAATGTTGCCGTTGTGCAAAAATTTTAAACAGTGTTTAACCCTCTGTTCGGAGAGCCCGCTTAAAGCGTGTAGCGCATGAAGTTTGCGTGACAAGCGTATGACATCATCTTAAGATGATGATGATGACGTAATTTTCCAAGCTATCCACGCTTTCATCAAACCGCGATTCATCGAAAGTTCCATTTTGCATGTATCAGACACTGCTGTAATTTTGTTTCGCGGTCGATATCGGTACATACTTAGTTAGTTTCAATTGTATTGTTTTATAATTTATTATATTTTATAATAAATTATAAAACAATACTTCAGCTGGGTACACCTTGTGTATCCCCGCATCATTGCACCTGTGGAGTAGCTGTCGATAATCTGGGGCACCATGGCCTTTCTAGTAGCTGAAGCGCAGGTCGTATACCTCGGCACGCTATTGTAAACGACATAATTCGTAGGGCTCTTTCCACCGCAGGTCTTCCGGCCGTACGTGAACCAAATGGTTTAGCACGAAGCGATGGAAAGAGACCGGACGGTATGTCGTTGCTACCGTGGAAGATGGGAAGGATTTGGTGTGGGACGCTACATGCGTTGACACCTTAGCCCCTTCACAACTTCCAAGCACATCTGGATGTGTCGGCGCTGCTGCTGCATCGGCTGAAGGCCTTAAACGGCGTAAATATGCTAACCTAGCAGTTGATTACATATTTGAGCCGTTTGGGGTTGAGACACTGGGGTCATGGGGTCACAGTGCTCGCCGCCTTTATAGAGACATTGCTAAACGCCTAATCGATGCTTCTCAGGACCAGAAGGCTGGCTATTTTCTGGCCCAAAGAATAAGTATCGCCATCCAACGTGGCAACACAGCCAGAATTCTGGGAACCTTCCCAGTCGGCAATGTATGTAATGTAAATATTTTTAGTCTATAATTATGTATATTTTGTTTATTGTAATTCTTATTGTAAATAAATATTTTATATATTAATAAATAATAGACAAATAGCAATAAAATAAATATAAAACAATCTATATTAACTAAATATAAAGACCAATGTCTATATCTGTCTTGTTTACCAAGCTTTTCTGTAACGGCTCGGCCACGGGTTTCAGCGGCGGCGGTGGTGGTGACAGTGGAAATTCGCGGCCAGGCCGTTACACGAAAGCTTGGTAATGGAATGTATCCAGAAAAAAATGCGAGTACACCAGAATGAGTGTTGAAACTTTCGATTATATTAGTTTAGATTTATTAGTAAGAGATTATATTAGTAACTAGCTAGTATTTCAGCAATAAAAGTCTCGGTGTGAAACAACTAAACTTGTTTGATCAGTGGCCTAGTCACTGCGACTGCCGCTCGACGCCGTGGCTCGCACCGTACTGATTCATGTATTTGTTTCACTCGCACGCCGCGCCGCCAGTTGCCCGTGCCGTTCGCTCGGTACATTTCACCAGTCGCTCCGCCGTACGCTGCTCCACGTGACTTGATAAATACATTTCTGTTCATTTATTTGAGTAGATAGGCGCTTCACCGTTCGCTCTGCGTGAATTTTCACTATGGCAAAAGTCCCGTGGCCAGGCCGTAAGTGATGGCGTGTTCATACCTAATGGAAAAAGCCATATAGTGTTTATTTGTTAACGTAACCTAATACTTTGGAAAATGACGTCATCCGAAGCTCAAAGATGACGTCACACGCTTGTTACGCAAACTTCATGCACTACTTGCTTTAAGCGGGCTCTCCGAATGCGGGGTAAGTTTAGAGCATAGTGAAGCTCTGTTCATATCTCTCGGATGTCCGTGCAGTAGACTTGCGATCTGTCATTGGCCGATTTCACTCAATTGGCAAAAATCTCATTGGTAGTTTCATGAATAGGCCAATGAGAGATCGCAAGTCTACTGCCTATGCACGGACACCCGAGAGGTATGCACAAAGCTTTAGAGTAGACCATGACAGATTATTTTTTTGTGCCGTTCTGTCTAATGTCAAATGGTTGTCACAGATGACACAAACATTAGGTCACATTCCGTTCATTTCATTCGTTTGGTTCATTCATGTTTATGTGACGACGTGACGAAAAAAATAATAAATTCGCTTTTGTGTACATACATAACTTATTATTTATCTTGTTGTGTGCATGATCTTTATAGAAAGAGAATAAAAGATTGTTCAGATATTTTAACTGCCATGTTTATTAGTTTTAATTAGTAATTTTTCATCAATGTTTGATTCGAGTATGGCCCTTTACCTAACATTTGTTGCGTTATTTTTCTTAGAAACGGGTAATTATATCTTTTGTACTATTAAATCTTTTGTAGCGTACCTGTGTACAAACTTTTTTATGTGTTTAAATTGTTTTTCAGTCTATGCGTCGTTTAATATTGTTATCCTTACAAATAATGGACCTGCAGTGCGTGGTTCCAATGTAACATTTGTTGCTACTGTACTATCAGACTACTCGGGGCAAGAATTTAAATTTATCTTCAGTGACGATGGTGGACCCTTGCATTATAAAGAAGTAAGTACATAACTACTACTTGGGCCAACTAAATGACAGTTGGGAATGTGGGCGTAATATATCCCCTCGCAATCCCGTTGGAGATAGTGCCATAATTTTGAGTGAGGGCAGTTAAGTTAGAAAGAGCAAAGGTTTTCAGTTTATAACTTCCTTAACAAAACTTACTGTAAGATCAGTTCTAGAAAGAACTATAAGTGTTACATAGTATTGGATTTCAATAAGAATTACAATATACATAATTATATACTAAAAATATTTACATTACAATATATCATTTAAAAAATCCTCCGTGTCATTGCCAACTGGGAAGGTCCCCAGAATACTGGCTGTGTTGCCACTTTGGATGGTGATACTTCTTTGGGCCAGAAAATAGCCAGCCTTCTGGTCCTGAGAAGCATCGGTTAAGCGTTTAGCAATGTCTCTATAAAGGCGACGAGCACTCGGACCCCATGACCCCAGTGTCTCAACCCCAAACGGCTCAAATATGTAATCACCTGCTAGGTTAGCATATTTACGCTGTTTGAGGCCTTCAGCCGATGCAGCAGCAGAGCCGGCACGTCCGGATGTGCTTGGAAGGTGTGATGGTGCTAAGGTGTCAACGCATGTAGCGTCCCACACCAAAGGCCTTTCTATCTTCCACGGTAACAACGATATACTGTCCGGTCTTTTTCTATCGCTTCACGCTAAATCATTTGGTTCACGTACTGCCGGAAGACCTGCGGTGGAAAGAGACCGGACGGTATGTCATTTAGAATGGGGTGCCGAGGTATACGACCTGCGCTTCTGCTACAAGAAAGGCCATGGTGTCCCAGATTATCGACGGCTACTCTACAGGTGCAATGATGCGGAGATACACAAGGTGTACCCAGCCGAAGGCAAGTGGCAATGCGGAAGGTTGTGTCGTCCAACATTGTACCGATGTTGGGCGATGGCAGCGCCTGGATCCATAACCCTGACTCCCATTCTCCAACAGCTAGTAGGCATGCACGCTCTGAAATATTGACTGAAGTGTCAATTAGTGTATTAATTCTCAATTTACAGAGCAGCGAATCCCAGTCGCTGTGAGCCTAGGCGTGAGGGCAAGTCAGTGTCGGGACAAGACATCCTTCAAGCATTTATGTCTATATGTATTTTTCCAAAATTGTCCTGAACAGAGGGCATGTGTAAATTTGGGTACGAAAAGACAAAAACGAAGAGTAGTGTAAGCTGAATGAATACTGATATTACATAGACTATCAATAACCTGTTCAAAATTTCGAATGCTTTTCCTCGATAAAAGTGGATACGCCATCTTCTAAAATCGGGGACCCCAGGAGGCGTAGGGAAGTTTTATCTAAAACTTTTATGTTGGGGGCCAAATAGTTAAATTTACATATTGTTGTTAATTCCAGACAGGTCAGATCACGCGCCCGCTCTGCTGGATCTACTGCTGACGAGTCGCCCAGCCCAGTACAGTGTTTCGGTAGGAGCCCCACTGGGTAGTTCCGACCACTGTGTTATTCACGCTGGCATGAAGGTGTCACCTCCTGCACGTCCTGTACAAACGTCACGACGACTATGGCACTACTCGTCAGCGGATTGGGACGGTCTACGCGATTATTATGCGTCCGTCCCCTGGAGCCAGCGCTGCTTTGTAGGAAAGGCTCCTTCGGATAGTGCTTCTGCTATTGCTGGCGAGATCAGTTTAGGGATGGATTATTACATCCCTTTCACTGATGTCGCCAGTATCCGCAGAGCCCGTCCCTGGTTCGGGCGAGATTGTGCCAAAGCTGTTCGACAAAAACAGTCGGCATATCGCGCCTGGATCAGGGCCCGGGCTGTGCGCGACCCAAACGTGGGCCACCTCAAAGCAGCGTACAACCGGGCCACAAAGTCGAGTAAGAGGGCCTTTAAGAGAGCGGATGCCCAGCGCGTCGCGCGGCTTGGTCAGGAGCTCACTTCCCATCCCACGGGCAGCCGTGGATTCTGGCAACTGGCCAAAGCCGTGCAATCTAACTTTTGTCAGCCCTCGCTGCCACCGCTGCGTTACCCAGATGGAACACTGGCTCACAAAGCCCAAGAAAAAGCGGATATGCTCGCAGACCTCTTAGCGGCTAATTCCCGGGTCGACGACCGTGGCCTGCAGCCCCCCGCCATCGCCAACTGTGGCCACACAATGCCTGATATTGTCACTCGACACGCGGAAAGCCAGTGGCCCTGACGGCATTCCGGCGGTGGTGCTACGAAAATGTGTAGCTGAGTTGTCTCCAGTATTAACGCGTCTGTACCGCCTGTCATACTCTTCAGGGCTCGTGCCGGAGGTCTGGAAGGAGGCGAACGTACAACCGATCCCCAAGAAAGGGGATCGGTCCGATCCAGGCAACTATCGACCCATAGCTGTCGCCTCAGTCATTTGCAAGGTGCTTGAGCTCCTTATAAATAAGCAGTCATCAATGATCGACAATACGGCTTCAGGCCAAAGCGATCAACGGGTGATCTTCTGGCATTCGTAACGCATGTCTGGGGTGGGGCTATGGAAAGGCACGGCGAGTCCTTGGCTATTAGCCTGGACATCGCCAAAGCCTTCGATAGGGTCTGGCATGCTTCGCTCCTTTCCAAGCTTCCGGCATATGGTCTACCTCCTCAACTGTGCAGCTGGATTGCCAGCTTTTTAAACGAGCGCCGAGTGCGGGTCCTCTGCGATGGCCAGGCTTCTCGCTTCTTGCAAGTGAATGCCGGGGTACCGCAGGGGTCCGTACTATCACCAACTCTCTTTCTTCTGCATATCAATGATATGCTATCCCTCGGGAACATTCATTGCTATGCAGATGACAGCACACTGCACGGGAGTTACTCGGTTCGTCCGACGGCGGGGCGATCTGAGATTGAGGAAGAGAGACGACGACTCGTGGCTGATCTCGACCGTAACCTCGACAGTATCTCTCAATGGGGTACCGAGAACCTGGTCGAGTTCAATGCCCGCAAAACACAGGCGTGTGCATTTACTGCGTAGAAATCCCCTTTCCTTCCCCTACCCTCTCTTCAGAATGCATTATTACCAATGAAGGACAACCTTGATATCCTTGGCATAGACGTTCGTCGAGAGCTCAATAATAAAAACTACATCGAAAGATGTATAGGGCTAGCTTCGCGGAAACTAGGAATACTGAATAAGGTAAAGAGATTCTTTACACCGGACCAGAGGTGTCTGCTGTACAAGACGCAGATAAGACCCTGCGTCGAATACTGCTCTCACCTCTGAGACGGCTCCGCGAAGTATCTGCTGGACGCTCTCGACGCTATGCAGCGACGGGCTATCCGTATTATAGATTGTCCGGAGGTAACGGGAAGCCTTGAGCCGCTAGTTCAGCGCCGAACAATAGCTTCCTTGGCCGCATTCTACCGTATTTACCACGGCGAGTGTTCTGAAGAGCTCTTCAATCTGATCCCACCCTCTTCCTTCTGATCCCGAACGACTCGTGCCGGGCAGAGATGCCACCCCCACACAGTGGATAGCATGTTCGCGAGAACCGAATGTTTTAAACGTTCGTTTCTCTGCCGAACGATAGTGGCCTGGAACGCCCTGCCTGTGCACGTGTTTCCTCCCACATATAATCCTGGGTTCTTTAAGCGGAGCGTGAAGAGGCACATCAGTAGGTCGTCAAGTTGAGGGCCACTCTCAATAGTAATGTGTGCTGTGAGAGTGGCCCACAATCGCGAGACGTCGTCACGACTTACCACCAGGCGGGCGGCGTCAATTTGGCGATCAAATATACAAAAAAAAAAAAAAATTGAGTGTACAGTATTGAAAGCATCACAGTTAGACTTAAAACCGACTGAGTTGGAAAAAGATTGGTGGATGAATGCATCTTTTAAATATATAAACTTGTCTCAATATCCCACATTGTCCCACACATGGTGCCAGTGCAAAAAGGCAGTTTCTTTTTCACCATAAATCCATTAATTATCTCTATATTTCAGATTCTCAGTACTGAAAGAAGTGTAAATTATACTGCACAGTATGAGAGAGAAAAATATGACCCCGGCAAGTATAAAGTTACTGTAAATGTAAAGCAAAGAATTGCCAGTTGGATAGATGCATGGGAGTACTTTGGAAGAAATAACACCGATTTCTATTTAACAGGTATGTATTTATTATACATATTTTTGAACATTCTTTCACAACATCGACATTTAGCCCAAATTAAGCTTATAAAGCTTGTGCTATAGGCCTTTTTTTTAAATTAACTCACTTGTACATTCCACAATATTTATTTTTTATTATTTAAACTCCTGATCGGTTTCGCCCTATATATGGCATCATCAGAGGTATTCACTTTCACCACATATCACTTAAATTCATCTTGTAGTTACCCGTAGCTGACAATGTCACCTATGGGTAGCTACAAGATGAATTTAAGTTGAATATCTCAGGAATACTAAGTAGAAAGTGATATGTGGTGAAAGTGAATACCTCTGATGATGCCATATACAGGGTGTTACATAAGGGTTATATCAACCTGAAGACACCCCCATCAGCTGATCGCCCAGAACGCCTTTTGATATTTTTCGACCGCGAAACAAGAAAAAAAAGTTCATCATAAAAAAAGTTATAGCGTTATTTTAAATTAAAACAAACGTGTCCCAACACTAGTGCTTGACGTACTTACTAATAAACAATGGTGGGCGAAGCTGGAGGCGGCGTCGCTCACCGACCCACACGCGACCTTGGTGCGAAACAAGAGACAAAATGTTCCAACCAGGAGAGAGATAGGTTTTTCACCGGCGCGCTTTATTTGTACTACTTACTTTGATGTCGATGATCTTATCAGCTGATTTTAGCTAGTGTTGTTCAAACAAGAGTGTTTTATTCGGTAATAGTGTTTTTTTTCTGTATGATTTTTTTTTCTTGTTTGGCGGTCGACACATATCGAAACGGGTTCTGGTCGACCAGCTGATGTGGGTGTCTTCGGGTTGATATAACCCTTACGTAACATCCTGTATTGGGCGAAACTGGTCAGGAGTTAAAATAATAATAATAAAAAAAAATTGTGGAATGTACAAGTGAGTTTATTTAAAATGTATTATTATAAGTTCCACCAAGTGCTGACAATCGAAAGCATAAATAATATTCTGCTATAGCATCTAGTCTAGACGACTGATAGACATACATATATATATATATATCTTAATACTGACTATACCTACATAGATAATGAATCCTTAATTTCACATTGAAAATTATATTTCAGAATACAGATGTTTATTATGAGTGTAATCAAAAGAATTTAATACAAATTTTATATTAATAGTGTCATGACTGATGAATGAATCATGGTGTAAACTAAAAAAATTGCTAAAGACAATGATTGCTTTACGTGTAGGTAAACACAATACAAATGCTAAGCTAAATGCAGGTTGTATAATGTAATAAGCGACACTTGTTGCCTAGTCAAATTAAATATCAAACAGTGTAGAAACTAAATATCTGTTTTCATGTTTTTAAATTTTAATAGTATAAAAGAAGGGATTACATTATTTAGATTACCTCATTGCTCTAAACATATGTTTAAATTATAATTAAAACATAGAAAGTATGCTGCATTATTTTTATTATTATGTTTTAGTTAATAAGATACATAATAATGTCTTTTTCGTTTCAGAGTCTTTAAACGGCAATTTAATATTAAGCCAGAACGAAACAGTGAGACCCAATAACTTTGTAGCCGTCAACAACCCTGTACATCATTTCGTCAAAATCCCTGACAGTGATATGGAGTTTTTAAACGAAAACTCATCATCTATAGTTGTACACTGGCTTATAGATTGTGAGCTTGTCGAGACAACAACGGACTACTTTTTAAATTACACGTATAGTGACGTTATGAGTTCACATGATGTTGAGGCAATAGTTGTCGCTAACAACGAACCCCGAACGACTACGACCACTACGACTACTATGACTACTACCACTACGACTTCTACGACTACGACTACAACTACACCAAAACCAACTACGACCCCTCTTACAACAACAACCTCGCCTAAACCAAATACAACAAGTACTACACCGCCAAATACTTCTACATCATCGACGATTGCACCTAAAGAATTACCTGTCACTTCACCAATTACTACACCTAACAACAAAACGGAGGATATCAATACCTCTTCTGATAATCACAAAGTAAAAAAAAGAGCAATTTCTAACAGAACCGTGAGGAAGGGTTTGAAAAGTACTGAAAGTTTCGCATGTCATCATAATATACCAATTGGTGTGAATTACACGTATGGACGGTATCAACAAACTATCAAGGTGCGAGGTAAGTGTCGAAACTATTCATTTAACATCTGCAATAAATAAAATAAAAAAACTCTTTATCAGACTTCAAACGAAGTCTCTCAGTCTCTCAGAAAATACTTGGGTCTTCTGATGAATTATTGTGGCGACAAATCATTTGCAGTTTGGTCATTTCATGTCCACCACACCTAAATCACTACATATTATAAAACAAAGTCCACTGCAGCTTCTGTCTGTCTGTCTATTGTCTGTTCGCGATAAACTCAAAATCTACTGCACCAATTTTCATGCTGCTTTCACTAATGGATAGATTCTCTGGATTCCAGGTTTTATATAATTTGTCACGGGCGAAGGCGAAGGCTAGTATTATATAAGTGCAAGTATTGTGGTTGTGGAAAAAATCGGTTTTGAGTTTTCCATGAACCCTTTTTTTTGTTTTAATTCCGCATGTCCGGCTCCTATGTCCATTGCTGCGGGCGTCTCTGGTACACATCAGAAGGTATTTCCAGTGGCTTCCATGATCCCTGACCTACCCTGAGTCGAAACAAGTGATTTCTGGAAAATGTATGTACCTACGTATGTACGAAGAGCTACAGCCAAAACCTTTAACGTGTATTTTATTAGTGGGACAACTGATGGGGAAGTTCATTGACATAACTTTACCAGTGCCGGATTAAAGAATGAAAAATCTAAAACAGGTTTCTTTCAATTTTCATCAACTGTGTGTCAACATTAAGTATTAGCGGCATGCAATTTTCCAATGGAAAGTACTACAGTCCCATAACAGTCAATTTATTTTTAATTAACTGACTGTTGGTTGATAACAATAAATAGTAAATACATTATAAATATGTACCTAAATTATTATCTAATATTTCAGAGCCAATATCAACAATCAACATAACGGGAATGGATTGGCTTCAACATGGTGACCTATTAAATATGGTGGTAAAATACTCAGGATCACCACCTTTCAACTATTGTATACAATACAAACTAGGGGAATACAATATCACGGGCCATGAGACATGTGAAGTGAAGACTAGTACTATATCTAACACATTCCCATTGGTGCATTACTTTTCTGATAGCGAACAACACACTGTAGTCGTGATATTAGAAAATGATATTGGAAAGAGAACAGCTACGGCTACTATAAATATTTACAAAGGTAATTGTTTTTTAATCATTTGCTTTCAGTATAAAGTGTGAAAGTTTTACAGGTTGATCTTTGGATTTTTGTAAGCGATATTCCAAACCTACCTTAACTAAACGATGCTTGTGTGAACGTTTCATTTAGTTTCAGTCAAATATAAAAATAGAAAATGTAAGAAAAAATAAGACAGTAAAATATGTAATAACAAATTGTGACAGCAAACGTTTATTTTGTTGTTTTTTTCTTAATACTTTTAGTATTTTCGGGATATTTACTATGTAACGATTGTTTGAGTATTTCATATTTCGTTGCTGTTACAGTAATCGGGCCAAACCCAAAACAAAATCGCGATTGGATACAGTTAGAATTGTGTGCGGAACGGGATCGAGTTCGTGTGTGCAGTGAAACCGATAGTAGTGGTGCGGGTAGTTAGCGAACTAGAAAGAGGGTAGACAGAGATTAAAGATATTCTCCATCCACCGCCAATACTTCACAAATGTGCTTATGTTTTTGTTATAATTTCAGTGACTGTTAATCCTCAACTGTCAGTCATAGTGGTGCCTGTATTCTTCTGTTCTGTCGCCGTTATATTGGTTGTGTTTGGAATCGCCTACTATCAGCATCGTACCAGGTAAGTTAATTTACCTATAAGTAATTACTAATATTATAAAGAAGATATTTTTATTGTTTATTTGCATTGAATAACTAGGCTTTGAAACTACTGAATCGATTTTGAAAATTCTCCTACTAATATTTAGCTACATTATACCTGAGTGCTATAAGCTATTTTTTATCCCGGTAATGTGTTTCCTTTGGAATAGATTTAGATTTAGTAGCTGCGGTTATCTGTTAGTTAGTAGAACAATAAAAAAAAAATTATATTGCATCAAGGCCAATCGATATACATACCTTTCAAACCTCAAACGGTGATAAGTAAAGTAAAGTGATAAATAAAACAAAGTACGAAATGGATTTCCTGACCGGTAGTTACTGATTGAATCTTAAAGAAAGTGTGAAGGTTATAATAGTTTTTAACTAGAAATGCATTTATTAGGTAGTTTATGATTATAGTATAAAACAACTAAACGTAATAGTAGATATCGTTATTTTACATTTTTTTTTTTTTAGAATATTTAGCATGGCTTCAAAGGCCCCATTCCACAAAACTATTACTATTCCTTGCCACAACCCAAAATTGCAAAATTAAATTAAAAAGTTGAATAACTCCTTCTTTGTCTCTGTATTTTTTTTTTTTAAATTTTGTACTCTTCAAAATGTTCAGTCCACCTCACCTTGAAGGTCCGATTTAGATAACCCTAAATTTTTAGGAGGTAAAAATAAGTAACTCACGGGTAGGGATTTTTTTAAATTTATACTTAACCATTAACTTTCCTTGTGAAATATTCCAGGCATACGGTGGAAGTAGCAGACTTCGATTTCGGTCAAGCCCATCTCGACTACAAAACATTCACTGAACGACTTCGTGACAGTTTCCGTAATGCATTCGATTTTCGTCAGCGGGACGACACGGAGGCGCTCACATCGAATACTAGGTACGATTCGATGACGTAAATATATATCCTATAAAAAAAAAAATAGTGTGTTGCCAGCTTTGATCAGGAAAATGGGTAGCTTTGAAAAATAAATTGTTGATCTACAAAGTGAATTATCACAGTCGTAATTTTTTATTATGCTGTGATTATTATGTGTTATATTACAAATAAGATTAAAATTTTAAATGACTATCTATTGGCATATCCTATTGTAAAAATAAAATAAAATTTATTGCCCTTTTCAATGTACTTAGTTCAGTATTAAATTTGTCAGCCTCATTAATTTACTACTCTGGTATTATAACCATAACCATTACCGCTCGCTCACCGCCAGGCGCCACTGGAACCGCCGGGCGCCACTGGAAATACGTTCTGCTTGTAACCAGAGCCCGGCAATGGACGTTAGAGCAGCCGCGGCCTTGGGCCGCAAAAAAATAAATAAAAAAGCCGCTCGCTCAAAACTAAAAACGCGTACGGTTGTGGTTACTGTATAGTTGGATAGAAAATGATATTGTACAAATGCGACAATGTACAAATGAGATGATTTCCTAGCGACGCGGGCGTTTAGAGAGTGTAGATAGTTTTCACGTGGAAAGTAGTCATTGAAATTCGAGTTATAAATTATTCTAGCACTTCGAAACGGGTTCTTTACTAACATGAACTCTTTTTAAAACGATTCAATAACGGCCACGCATGCTCGAATGTCACCAATTCACGTGAAGTAGGTAGTTCAACATTATTGAAAAGGAAGTAAACTGTCCACCTAAATTTGTTCTTGAGGTCTCGATATTCTACAGTATTGCAGTTCCTACTTCAAATAGTTTTTAGAGTTGAAGTGGAGCAAGCCAAAATAATTGTAATATTTCATACAACATTATACAGTAGGTACCTACTCATTTTATAATTTGTGTTCGTGTTTACTGTCTTTTAATAGCTTGTGTCAAATTGATATACAATAATAGCTCTTATGAAAATTATAACACCGAAAGACAAAAGCAGTCACTATTGATAACACAGTTGCAAGTTGGTCTATCTTAGTACTTTCACATGAGATCTATTTTGGATTAGACGTTATGACCACTGAGCAATCAAAAGTGAAAAAAGGCAGGCATGTAAAAACTAGATAGTTAAGTAGTTATGGGAACTAAATATTACCCAGTTGACCGATATTAATCAGTAGTATGTAGTAGAAGTATGAATTTAAAACTACTATTTTTGTCGTTTGACAGATTGTCATTCATTCCATTCACTCTATCAATCTTTTCAAATTACAGTCGTAAGTTATAATTGTCTAAAACAAGAATTTGCATTTTTTGAAACAAAATATATCTCCGATTTACTTACTTATACTTATAGTTCTTTTTGTAGATAATATAATATTTTTAATACCTTTAAAATGAATGTTAATATCCGGAATATCTGTACTAGTCGGGCATACCTAAATTATATAAAACTAACATATTTTATCAATCATAATATTATTAGTATACCTTTAAGAGTAGGTAGGTAGGTAGGTAGGTAGGTACATAGAAATAGAACCATGTTAAAGGTATAATATAATAAATAAATAAATCTGCTGTTGTGTGCCTATCGTGTAACGTGATTGCTTTGGCTTTACTGCTATGACTGATTTATAAAAAGCGTCCGTCATTTCGTCCCTGCAGCAGGCAAATATGACATGGCACCATGGCAACAACCAGCGTCGACTTTAGTTAACTGAAATATTTACCAATGATATCTCAGAAAATTTCATAAATGTCATAATTTCGTCTTGTAATCGAAATTTTCTACACTATGTTGAATATATGCGACACAAACGCTAAGAAAGTTAAAGCAATCAAGTTTGCAAGTGAACGCTCTCGTACTATCCAAGTGTAGACTTAAAAAAATACTGTAGCAATGTATCTGTTAATAAATACTTGTATTTAAATGTATTTTGATCTCTGTTGGACTTTATTGTCTCATTTGAAAATATATGTACCAAAAACAAAAGATTTATATTGTATTTATAAAGTTTATCTAACGGACTGACTCGCACCTATAAAGTTGATTATATATTTTTTTTGGTTATCCTTTTTGTTTTATAAGTAACTACTATTATATTAATTTTACTACACATCTACTACATTATTTTTCTAAATGTTCATTGCACCCGCTTTCTTATTGCTTTCTGTGTAGAAAGTTATATGGCAGAATAAACAAATTATTGTAATAAAATTATAATTAAATAGGAATATTGGATAGAAACAGGCGTTACTTGGCGAAAATCCATGACAAAACAATGGTAAGTAAAATTTTTTTTAAGAAAAAACTTTTTAGCATTAATTAATAGCATTAATTTTTCGCAGAATCAAAAGGACAACAAAACGTCGACAATTGTTTCGCCTCTAAACGAGGCATTATCAAGACTGTCTCAGAGAGAACAGCAAAATTCGTGGTTGGAACGTGTTTGCTTATAAGTAAACGCGTGCAAATTTCATTATCGCGATGTAGGATTCTTTACAATAACCAATGTGGGTAGAAACCTCAGATCATGCTAACTAAGTTCCAAAAATAGGTATTCACCAATACTTGACCTTATCTGTTTGATTTAATTACTGTCTCTTGATAAGTTGCATAGAAAACCCAAATAACACACACAAACCAACAACAGTTAATGTGTCTGTCTGTTCGCAAACAGATTAAGTAAGGGAGATGTGTGAAAATCTATTTGTTCGTTGAGTAAGGTGTCCGCATCTCTTCTAACTATTTCTAGCCTTTCCCAAACACTCGTCATGTACTATTTTAGATATGTGGATGATATTATTATATGTTGGACAGGAACAAAACGTCAGCTCAGTGTCCTTGTCTCCAAGTTGAACTCAGTACACCCTAGAATTGATTTTTCACTAGAGTTGGAGTCAGATTCCACTCTCAATTTCTTGGACCTTTCAATTACTAGAAGGAACGGTGTTCATGAGTTCCGTATCTATAGGAAACCAACAGTTACAGACACAGTTATTCCTTACTCATCCAATCATCCATGGCAACATAAAATGGCAGCTTTCCACAGCTTACTGAGCAGGTTACTGGCGGTACCGTTGAGCCCACAGGCATTTGGTGAAGAATTGTCCATCATTTGCTACATAGCACAAAGTAATGGCTATGACGTAGGAATGGTTCACTCATTATTAAATAAAAAACGTAGAAAGGCTAGTTTTCATTTATTATATCCGATTCAAGATCCACCTAGGAAGTACACGGCCTGTTTGCCGTTCGTGGGGCCCGTCTCGTTGAGTATAGCTAAGATCATGAGGGAAAGTAGTATATTTGTTGCTTTTAGAACTCAGAATGCCTTGAGGGAGCTGTGTAATGGCAAGGATTCGGTGTCGGTCTCACGCAGATCAGGTGTTTATTTGTTGAGTTGTGATGAATGTGGTTTGAAGTATGTGGGACAGACTGGCAGGTCCTTCGATATTAGATATAAGGAACATAGAGCGGCGTCCCGCAATGGTTGTCCTGAAAGGTCCCTCTTCGCGAAGCATCTTCTTGACACTGGTCATTCCTTGAACAATAGTAACACTTTTAAAGTTTTACGGTTATGTGAGAAAGGGTTCAAGTTAAGTGTTTGGGAAAGGCTAGAAATAGTTAGAAGAGATGCGGACACCTTACTCAACGAACAAATAGATTTTCACACATCTCCCTTACTTAATCTGTTTGCGAACAGACAGACACATTAACTGTTGTTGGTTTGTGTGTGTTATTTGGGTTTTCTATGCAACTTATCAAGAGACAGTAATTAAATCAAACAGATAAGGTCAAGTATTGGTGAATACCTATTTTTGGAACTTAGTTAGCATGATCTGAGGTTTCTACCCACATTGGTTATTGTAAAGAATCCTACATCGCGATAATGAAATTTGCACGCGTTTACTTATAAGCAAACACGTTCCAACCACGAATTTTGCTGTTCTCTCTGAGACAGTCTTGATAATGCCTCGTTTAGAGGCGAAACAATTGTCGACGTTTTGTTGTCCTTTTGATTCTGCGAAAAATTAATGCTATTAATTAATGCTAAAAAGTTTTTTCTTAAAAAAAATTTTACTTACCATTGTTTTAAATAGGAATAGTTTGTAACACTGACACTGAACACTGAAGTAAGCTACCAGAATGTATTGCATTGGTTATTGTTATACTTTATGTCTATACCGTCTGCGTCTGGAAGATTAAAAATCCGAAATCAAAACAATTATACTTAATCTACTGCCTAGGTTGCGCAGTGGTATGAGTATGCTACTGCCGTCTCTAAGGTCACAGGTTCGAGTCCAGGTCGAATCAAATTATTTGTGTGATCCACAAAAGTTTGTTTCGGAGTATGGATGTTTTCTATTTAGAAATATATAAGTATAAAGTTAATACTTTCAGGCGTTACTTTTCGGAAGTCCCTAGTTAAATTAAATAAATCTAACTACTTTGGCGGAATATCGCAAAGTAGTTAGATTTATTTAATATGTAAGTATGTTTATCAGTCGTCTAGATCCCATAACACAAGCTTATATTAACTTAATTTGAATGACATTGTGTGAGAATGTCCAAAAATATTTATTATTATCTACGCCATGTTCATGTTTATTCATATTAAACGGTAACAAGTTTAAAAATCTGTAGATAAGTACTAAAAAAGGTAAATTTTGTTTGTTGTGTATGTTTATGTGTTACTTATAGGCTACTTTTTATCCCGTCAATGTTATTACCATGGTAATCGGGAACGAAATAGTAGATTTATGACAAGGGAGTAAAATTATATATTGTTGTCGAAGGCGCTATTTTGAATCCAGAGGGAAGCAATGATCCTAGAGTAGAAAGTACGTCACCTGAGAAAAAATAATTTTACTCTCGAGGCATCAATATTACTTTTCATCGCCCTTTTTATACGAAAAAGAAAAAGAATTGTACTAGCGAAGAAAAAAGTTACAGTTAGTACAATGAAAGATTTATGTTCCAAATTCAAATCTCATTATTGCCCGCTATAAAGTCTGAACTAAAAAGAGCTACTTTAGGCGCACTTATGTAGGAACAAAACTCCACTTTTTGAATAGAAGTGATGAAAAAACCATTTCACGGCACTGGCGGAATAAAAATATTACAAAAGCACAAGCCTTAAAAATCAAAACGCTAAGATATAAGTTTGATTCGGTGGCAACCGAGAGAGAGAGTTGCTCGAACGAAAATATTGATGGTTATATCTTATCTGTTTTGGCAATGCCATATATAATAAAATGCACAACTTTACTATTACTTTAGAAAATAATGTAATAGGTGTTAGTCATTTACGTATTTTATTTTTAGTAACATTAACTATTATTAGTGATACATAGGACTATAGGACTGACGCGCACTACAAGTGGTCAGTCATTGTTTGTGATATATTAAATTTAATTTATATAGTCTTTAGCTTATCATAACATTTAATAAATTTGTTGGCATCACATGAATAATGTACAGAACATACCTACATACAAAACAAATAATCACTCTTTACGTTGGCAGAATTAAGGAATTTATTTTAGGTAAGGACCTATATATCGGGCTTGAGTTGAGCATCCACTAAATACGCTAAATGTCAAAATTCAGGAACAAATTTTGACATTTGACGTGCTCAACGAATGCTTAACTTAAAATTCTCAATTCAGAAAACGGCCGAGTGTTTAAAAAGTGATTCTACAAACCAACAGCAAACTGTGTCTTTCATTACATTTCTTTTAACAATCTTTTGAAATTGTTATATTTATTTTGTAGTTAGCTATAAAGTCTATCATACAAAATAAACGCAACACATTACATTATTATGACTAAAGACTGCCTAGCCTTCTAGCCTATACTATAGACAGTCGTAAGTCATGACCTTACCTACCTGATTATTTAACACTTTCAAAAACTGATTCAAGAACCCAGTCTAGTTCTAATATCTTTTTGTGACGCCAATAAGTTTATGATCATATAGTTTCTAGTTATAATAAACTGTTATATAAAAATATGTGTTTCATTGCTTTAACTCCCATTTTCCTGATGAACGTCATAAGATTTTGACCTTTGTCTAGCTAGCTTCTGGATAAAGGTAATATGGTAATTTGAGACTGTATGGTTTCCATATGAATTATACAACTACCCACTTATTCATAATGAGTTATCAAAATAGGTTGAAGGAAGTTCTGTAGTTAGAACAGACGGATTTTTGATGTAGGGCTCCAACTATCCCTAACGACTGCCATAGATGTTCGTATGACAACCGGGACCGGCGGCTTAACGTGCTCTCCAAGGCACGGAGGGGTCTCAGTGTCTTAAGAAATGGTCAGCCATCCTTAGACCGGCCTGACTAGATGTTGCTTAACCTTTGCAATGTGTTAACATTGTCGGTGTTAACATTGTCAAATAAATATATTTGGAAATTCTCACGCCATGTCATCTAGCCCAAATTAAGCTAATATAAGCTTGTGTTATTGGATCTAGACGACTGATAAACATACTTATATATTTCTTATTCAATATTCAAGGGCTACTGCAAAAAAATTACATTTTGATAGGTTTTTATTACTGTTTTAGACTGCAATATGCCAGTAGGCTGTAATGATTATGCAGCATTTGTAGTTCCCCGATAATAGTCGAGGATGGCCGAGCGCTAAAGTAGGTACAGTATTGTACGGATTATTTCCACTTTCCACTAGGTCAGTAGGTAGCTACTTACGTTATGGGTTACCTAACAATTATTTGTTCTATGTCGAGAACAATCTGAACTAATTAGCTGATAACATTTTAATTTCTTACGCTTTAACTATGGAGTCCATTTCCCGTAAATATAATTTCGAAACTGGTACCTATATACACACTTAAAAGTAAGACGTTTGATTTAAATTGTACCTACGTAGTTTTGCTTAGATGGTAGGTACGTTCTTTTTAGTGCATGATGATACAGTGTGTAGATAAATCTTGTTTTTCTACAGAAGCAATGTATTTATCTCAATATCTACGCAGAGCGGCTCATTAGCCAAAGCGAATCCTCGTCCTGATAAACTTGTTGACCTATGAACTCATTGTACTGATTTGTACTTACGGTGTAATGACTTTGTGAATGATAATCATTATTAATCATTAGCCACTTATGTTTACAAAACACAAACATATCATTATACTTAGGTTTTTTTTTATTTTATTTTTTTATACTTAGGTCGACAAATTGACGCCATCCTCCTGATATTAAGCTGTGGCGACGTCTGGCGATTGTGGGCGACTCTCACAGTACACAGGAATACTATAGAGAGTGGCCCTCAACTTGACGACCCAGTAATGTACCTCTTCACGCGTCGCTTAAGGAACCCAGGGTTATATGTTGGAGGAAACACGTGCGCAGGCAGGGCATTCCAAGCCACCATCGTTCCGCAGAGAAATGAACGTTTAAAACGCTCGGTTCTCGCGAAGACGGTTTCCACGGTATGAGAGTGACATCTCTGGCCGGCACGCGTTGTTCGGGATCGGAAGTTATTAGTGTATTATTAGTGTTAACAACCTAACTACGTGAGCTACATATTACCTACATTGAAAGCGCCACCATACCTACCTGCTACCTGCCTACCTACTTGCGAATTAAGTCCAAATAAGTTTTGATTGTAGTTTTGGGTCCACATTTGACATTAAACACGAAGCTACTCACCTACTCTGAAAACCTCTTAAATTGGTGTTTTAAAGCTGATATTTATAACCACACTAGTGGTCCCGGCGAACTTCGTACCGCCTGAAATTTTGCTTATGAACCTTCCCTGAACCTCCACGAATATTTTAAGACCCAAATTAGCCAAATCGGTCCAGCCGTTCACGCGTGATGTCGGGATCAAGGGAAATAGGGATTCATTTTTATATATATATAGAGATTTGCATTCTTATCCTATAAGTTAAATCGGCAACACTGAACTTCGGAACTAATTTGAACTAGGTCCTCGAAAGCCAACTCCAGCATTAAAAGTCCATACTTTTATTTTACTCATTTCATGAACATTTTAACTCTGTAAGCGCGGTCTGGGCATTTTAAGTATTACACGGGTTACGAGTACCTAAGTCGTTTTAATCGTGTAACGAATACGCCACCACTGTTTTAGTAGGTACAGTGTTTTAAAAGTAGTGGCGTATTCGTTACATCCTTAAGCTTAAAACGCTTAAATTAAGGGCTCAAAGGTAGCTCCAAGCCCTTAATTTACTAGCAGCAGCCTAGTGAGACTACATCAGTTGTCAAGCCAAGCTTTTGTACATTTTTACACTCTGAAGTTTATTGTGTTTTGGGTTTTGGTAGCGCATATAATTTTTCTGCTGGCTGTACCTAGCAATAAATTTAATCCCAATGTCTTGTCTGTTCTAGAAAGCGCTATAAAACAGAAGCAAGTTAATATAAGAATTAACATAATAATGCTTGATTTCAAGAACAAAACTGAATCATCATACCTACTGGCAACACTGGGTCTTTCAGCTAAATTTGATTGGGCGAGCCAAACACGTAAAATGTATTCATAGATACTTATTAGATAGTATTATCTTTCCTATTGTTAATGTAAAGCTAGATATGAAGAGGAAATACATTTAGTTATCGAAAAAATAGAAATAAATATTCAGCGTGTGGATTTTACTGGACCCCCGGGTGTTCAAGGATTAGATAGGAAGAAAATAGGCAGGTACAGAATTAAGTAGGTAGGTAATTAAGTAGGTAGGGACATACATACCTATTTGAAAGTGAGTATAGTCCAATTTTTCTTAGGTAAATTAGGACCGCAGAGACCACAGAGGTGGTCAAAGTCCGCCGGGCGCCACTGGAAATACGTTCTGCCTGTAACCAGAGACGCCCGGCAACGGACGTTAGAGCGGCCGCGGCCTTGGTCGCGGAACTAAAAAAAAAAAAAGAAAAGGTAAATTAGGAATTCCATTCAGTGTTCAAATAAGGGTCTCTAGAGCCCACTTTCTTAGATAACGATTTAATTAGGCCCGCCTGGCACAGTAACGATCTATCATGTAAACTATAGTAGGTACTTAGGTACCTAGGTACTGTGATTGCATTACATTCAGCGTGAAGACCTAATCAGACAGAAGAAGTCGGAGTTACAAAAATTAGGGGTGAGGTACATATCGGGTTTGTCTAAACGGAAGTGCGTTTGTATAAATTCTTCAAACTATCTGCAGGCACAAGTAGCTGGGTATTAGATTAGAGATAGGTACAACAAAGATAATTTAATAATTAATATACATAGGTACCTACTAATTATTCTGAATACTTTGCTCGGCAAGAAGCATAGAGGTTGTATAACACACCAACCAATCGTGATGCAACGAGGCTCGGAAGATGTGATGGATCTGATTTCTCTCGCTTTCAAAATATGTCGAAAATACATATATCTATAATCGACCAAAACAATCAGTAAAGAAGCCCAAATTTTACCTGAACAATCGTGGAATATGGGAATATCAGTAATATGTAGTAGATATAGGTTTCTACTATGATTCATTTTAAAACAAATTAAAATAAACTGGGCACTGAAAAAGATAAAGAGTAAATTTATTTATTTATTCATAAATTATACAAAATATGTCACTAGTTTAATTAGAACGTAGGTATCATTAGTAAATATAGGTACTTACTAGATATTTTTATGTAACTAGTGATTGTAAGGACTACTGGCTTACTACATTATTAATTACTGGTAAATTGGTTCGCCGGCAACGATAGAACTTTCTATACCACAGTGATCTACGCCACGTAGAATCTTGAAGTAACCATTGTCACCCCAATCACTGTTCCATGAGTTAGCAATAAGCCAATATTTGTCCCCATTCTCGACACCCCATCCCAGGATTTTTATCGCATGACCACCAAGCGCATCACCAACGGTGTGCTTGTATACACCAGTTTTGTAATTGACAAAGTCCCCGTATACAGTAAAGGCAGCTTCTACGGGTCCGTTCTTATACAATTCAGCCTTAATATGATCTTCTGTGCCGGATACAGAGAATACATGCTTCGCATACTGTTTGTCCATCTTGTAATCGATGTTGTAACTGTCTTCGCATTTCTTACTGCATTGCGGTGTTTTGTCATCGCCACTGCACGGCATCCTGTTACCGGGAACGTGATGTTCGCAGGGAGGAATCTCGTATGGGCTACAACCTTGACTTGAGTTATAGCTGCCACCCGAAACAATGCCAAAGTGTTTCCAGTACTCCCAAGCTAGTGACGGCATTCCACCATTACATCCGAGACCACAAATAGGGCAGCAACTTAGAAGATCCTCCGCAGAAAAATGGAAATGTTTAGATCCGTTTGAGTATGTACAATAGCGATCAGTCATTGCTTCCACTGCACCGAACGCCCAGCAGCTACCACAAGACCCTTGGTCTCTGATTTCATTCAACGTTGGGCAGTTTGGCCACTTGTCTCGCGGGTCGAAGTTTTCCGGTAGATCTACAATTAACTCAGCGTCGTGTTCCACCTTTGGTAGTTTTACGAAGTGGGTGTCTGGCATAACACCCATTAACTTCTTAATGTGTTTCATAGGCGTATTTATCGGAAAGGAGCGGCCAGCTGTCCACGAATTTTGTTTTGAGTTTATATGAGCAATAAACTCATCAGTGAGTAGTTCGTTGTATTCAATTGAAGCGTGAGCGAGTGCGCACATAAGTGCAACAATAGCTGCACGCGATATCGCCATTATTCACTTAATATTTTCTTTTCACCGATAAGTGGATGTGTAATACGAACGAGTGTAATGCGACGACTGACGGACGTTACTCGGACTTCGATGGATGTATTTGATACTCGCACCCGTGTTATTGGCCGAGGCATAACGCACGATAATGAGGATAACACAGCGGCTGCCCCCACGTGTCAAAGGTTAACAGTACAATCTGTATATATACACACAGATATTAGGTACAGTCTGATTAGCAAAAATTTGTTTGGTGTTGGTTAGACGTCAGTACGTAATTAAACGCCGCCGCTCTGTTTGCTATATATTCGTTTTATCCAGCCATTTACTGTTTTCTTTGATAAGGGTCCCGGTTATTATGTTTGAGAGGAAAGTGTAGGTCCTAATTGAGCGAAGCGAGCCGAAGGCGAGCGGAGCTCTCAACGGGTGACTCAAATAATTTTTCAAACGATTTATGTTAAATTGTTTCTCGGCGAATACTCGGCCGATTTCGGATTTTCTTGCACTCATCAAAAGCTTACAGAATTACCCAGGTTATTACGATGCCAGAATTTTGAATTTAAACTCGCTTCGCTCAAATATATGCTGCAGCGTAACGGTACGTTTCGCGACTGCGGCGACCTAGTTATTTGTGGACTAGTATTGATATCTGACTGTGATATTTATTAGGTAGTTAATTATGTTGATTAATATTACAAAGGTACAGGTATGTTAAAATCATAACGAGATAGCTATTTAATCAGGATATTTAAAACTTTACTTTGTTTTTACATTTTGTAACCAATGGGTAAAACAAGAGTGTATGTGAATGAGTAAAAAAACAGGAGTGATAAAATCTTGTCTCACTTGTTTTTTTGGGTACGGAACCCTAAAAAGAAGTTATTATGTTCTTTTTTTAATTTATTTGTTTCTTCACGCATCACATGAGAACTGAAGATGTTTCATAGCCGAGATACAAACGATTCTATATAACTTTTTGTGACCCTGTTTTATGCATGTTTCATGTATAAATATAACATGCACGTTTAAAATAAATATGCAAGCCAACGCTAGTAACTAACAGCACAGAATAGGCAGTAGCACGTACCTACTAACAGTAAGTATACAAATAAAATGTATCAAGAAAATTGAATTGGATCGAAGAGACTCTAAAATTTTACTACAGCGTTGGGCATGAAAATGAGGACAGATATAATTTTACATGGATCCTGTTCCTTGAGAAATTCTATATTCAATAATATTGTGAAGTTTTATAATCATTTATTTTGAGGGATAGGAACTGTTGAATTCTTCAAATGAGTATTTCGCCAGATATGTATTTCTAATGCATGCAGTTCTTAATATTTATTGTTGTTGCATTTCGCATTGGATCAAATTTCTAGCGTTACTCGAAGGGTTCACTAGCTCTCCAGCTGCCATTCCCAAGACGATATAATATAGCGTAGATTAAATATTTAGTACATTAATAAAAAGAATGGCTTGATTTCACTATCGTTTTGTACTCAACGTTTAATGACCACGTACATTAGTTTATATTAGATATTTCTATTTAACTACTGCTTGCAATTAATTAACGACTACTGGTTACTATGTATATTATTAATTAGATACTGGGGTAAAGTGGTTCGCCGGCAACTATAGAACTTTCTATACCACAGTGATCTTCGCCACGTAGCATCTTGAAGAAACCATTGTCGCCCCAATCAGTGTTCCATGAGTTAGCAATAAGCCAATATTTGTCCCCATTCTCGACACCCCAACCCAAGATTTTTACACCATGCCCACCAAAGCGTTCACCAGCGGTGTGCTTGTAAACACCAGTTTTATAATGAATAAAGTCCTCATATACAGTAAACGAACCTTCGACGGGCCCATTCTTGTACAATTCAGCCCGAATGTGATTTTCAGTGCCGGATACAGAGTATACACGCTTGCCATAATGTTTGTCCTTCTCGTAATCGACGTTGTAACTGTCTTCGCATTTCTTACTGCATTTCGGTTTTTTGGCATGACCAGTGCACTGTGGCCTATTACCGGGGACATCATGTTCACAAGGAGGGATCTCGTAAGGCCTACAACCTTGACTTGAGTTATAACTACCACCCGAAACAATGCCAAAGTCTTTCCAGTACTTCCAACCTAGTGACAGCTGTCCACCGGAACATCCGATACTACAATCAAGGCAACAACTTAGGAGATCATCTGCAGAAAAATGGAAATGTTGAGATCCGTTTGAGTATATACAATAGCGGTCAGTAATTGCTTCCACTGCACCGAACGCCCAGCAGCTGCCACAAGACCCTTGGTCTCTGATTTCATTCAACGTTGGGCAGTTTGGCCACTTGTCTCGCGGATCGAAGCTTTCCGGTAGATCTGCAATTAATTCAGCGTCGTGTTCCACCTTTGGTAGGTTTATAAAGTGCGTGTCTTGCATAACACCCATTAACTGCCTGATGTGTTTCATAGGTGTATTTATTGGAAAGGACCGGCCAGCTTTCCATGAATTTTGTTTTGAGTTTATATGAGCAATAAACTCATCAGTGAGCAGTTCGTTGAATTCAATTGAAGCGTGAGCAAGTGCACACATAAGTGCAACAGTAACTGCATGCGTTATCATCATTATTATTATTATTTATTAGTTCCTTTTCCACCGATAAGTGTGAAAATGATGTGTATTACGATCAAGTGTAACGCGACGACTGACGTTACTCGAACTTAGATCGATGTATTTTATTTGATATTCGCACGCGTTTTAAGCTGAGGCCACACGCTACGGTTGGTGCGGTGCGGTACCGCAGTACAACGTGACAGCTTATACCTAGTAAATTGTGTGTAGGACGCCGTTGCGGCACCGCTGACTGTGTGTCTTCAGTCTAATGGATAGCGGCACAATGCACGATATGAAGATAGCACAGCAGCTGCCCGCCCGTGTATCTGTAGGTCTACGATGAAAGGCCAAAATTTGTTTTGTGTTGGTTAGACGTTAGTAGGTACCTACCTAATAAAACGCCGGTATTTGCTACTTAAGTACTTATTCGTTTTATCTAGCTATTAATTGTTTTGTTATGTTTGAGGGGAAAGTTTAGCTAATTGTAGTCTAGGAGGACCTTTTTAAAGATTAATATCAGAAAGGTATCAGTTCTGTTTAAAAACCAGAGCGAGCTGTTTACGATATAAGTATTAAAAAAAATTCTATGTCAGTCACTGTATCTAAAGCCCAAGGCAATCTCACCTGTATGGATACATACTAAGTCTTGGAGGTTGGATTGAATTACACGTGTACCGCGTACCTTTATAGACCCAGCAAGGAACCAGGGGAAATAATTCCTGTAGTTTTTAAATGAACATACTAAAAGCCCTGAAGTGTAGGGTCTGTGCTAAAAAAGATTTTCAAGGTTAAATGTCAACGTTTTCTGTATTTTGGATTTTTCTCGTAAACGGTGAATTTTAGCAAAAAATTGTCAAGGACAAAGTTGTAACCTATGAAATAATCTACAGTAATAATGCTTCAATTTTTTTCCTGAGTATTACGACTTCTGAGATATTGCGGTTACATAACGTCGAACGAGTTATATTTTATACGCTATTCTGCCGCGCTCCTATTGGTTGTAGCGTGATGTTATAAAACTTATATTACTCTTTAATATTGTAACTTTATATAGATGAAAGAATTGTTCAAATTGGTGGAGTAGTTTCTGAGGAATCACGTGGTAACCAACAAACTTTGCCCTTCTCTTTTACATCCCTTTAAGGGTACAATTTTAAAAATCCTTTTGAACTCATGCCTGGCGTAGGATCTTTGCATGAGCAAAGATCCCACGCCCCAAGTTTCAAGTTTCTACGATCAGCGGTTTAGGCTGGACGTTGATCCGTCAGTCCGGAAAATGAGCAAACTCAGGGGAAATAATTTCTGTAGTTTTGTAATTTGGTACCGTACCTTGGTACCGTTTGTACGTAATTTGTAAGTCATACCTTGCAGAATGTAAGATGAACACACTAAAAGTCCTGAAGCGTGGAGACTGTGCTAAAAGTTATATGAGGTCAAGTGTCAACGTATACTAGATTTTTGATTTTTCTCGTAATAATTTTATTTAAAAAAAAATTGGACTACTGCACCGATTTGAACAACTATTTTACCTATATAAAATTAGAATATAAGAGAGTAATACAGGGTGTTACGAAAGGGTTATATCAACCCGAAGCCAGCATCATCAGCTGGTCGACCATAACCCGTTTCGATATATGGCGACCGCCAAAGAAGAAAAAAAAGTTCATCAAAAAATTTAAAAAGATATTTCAAATCAAAACAAACGTGTGACAATGAGCGCGTGGTACGTATGTACAATGCCCTTGGCGGTGGCGCGGGTGTCACGGCGGTGTGGCCGTCCTTAAAGGATTATTTTTGTTTATGTAAATAAAATTTTGACCAACACATAGTTATGTTTCCCCAGATCCTCGTCCGTGGTTCGACAGGTGCACCACATGCAAGTGATAGTAAAATCTCTGTCCCCAATTTTAGAAAAATCTTACCTGTTTACAGGAAAGGTTAATTTCTTGTGTAACGGTGCTAAATGAAAGAAGAAAGAAAGAAAGAAAGATTTATTACTCCACACAGGTTACAAAAAATACAAAAACTAAAAAATAAATAATACAAAAAAATTATGTACCATAAATAAATACATATAAATACTCGTGTGGAATAAACGGCCGACCTTCAGCGTAATGCTGTCTGCGTGGTGGAGCAAAACAGACAGCGCTGGTTTTCAGGGACGGCCGGATAGTAGCTTACATAATATATTGAAATGAACACATCACGCGAACACAAGCAAACAAAGAGAAAGACAACAAAAGAGAGAAAAAAAAACATTTCAAAAAAACATAGGTATTACAATCAGAACAGTAACATTCAAAACTTATAAATATTATGGCACATCCATGCCAACACAAGAAAAATGCGTTTTACCACCTTCCCTCCGCTTCCATTCAGTGAATGATTGAATTGAATGACAGACAATAATGACACTTGCTTACATAGAAAATATATAGGACATGACGCGCGCTCGATCGAAACGGATGTTTTGACATTCGTCTGTGTCCAGGCTTTTTTGAAAATTCAGCCTATATTGCAGCCAGTGAACCTGTCGACCATTCGTAACAAAAATGCGCATTTGTGTAGTGTACCGCATGTCGTGTCGTATTCCTTGTTGTGTTGCATCGTGTCATGTGCATATTATAAGAAATTGTCTACACTTGCGAGCGGCGCCGACGCGCACAAACTGATTCTGTTAGTATACTACACCGCTACCCATGCATCGGAGACGCGACTCCGCCATCCCAATGGTGAGTATAATCACGTAATCGTTTAAATTCGGATTCGACTCGACTGCGTACACAGTATTTTTATGTATCAAAACTCACGGTACAACTCCCGGGCAAATTGCCTTCTGATGCTCCTACACAAAGCATCATCTCGTAATACTCTTCGTTACTCAGAGCCATTACTACACAACACAATCACTATCACACACAACTCACAAATTAACACACTAAACAATTATTTAGCTACCTCACTGCACAAAGCAAAGAATGCAACTGAACTGACCTATGACCTTGCTAAATGATTTTAAATGAAATCCTAGGAAACTTCGTGACTCGACCGAGCGCTTCGTGTTCGTGAGGACGGCATCGCTTGATGCGAAACAGAGACAAAATGTTCCTACCAGGAGTGAGAAGGAAGGCTTTTCACAAGCGCGCATTATTTGTACCTATTTTGATGTTGATGACCGAAGCAGCTGATTTTAGCTAGTGTTGTTTAAACAAGTGTATATTTTATTCGGTAATAATGTTTTTTTTATGAACTTTTTTTTTCTTTTCTGGCGGTCGCGACATATCGAAACGGGTTCTGGTCGACCAGCTGATGGTGCTGGCTTCGGGTTGATATAACCCTTACGTAACACCCGGTATAGGCTACTAGTGGTTGCCCGCGACTTCGTCCGAGTGGTAATTTGGATTTTTTCCCGTTCCCGTCGCGCCGCGTTTTATTTTGAACAATTCACACAATATCTTTATAAATTGTAGCCTATGTGTTATTCTGATGTATAAGCTATATTATTTTTTTTTGATTATAATACTTTTTATTCAATAAACATAAAATTACAACAGAACAGAACAGCTATATTATTGTAAAGTTTCTTATTTTTAACATCCATTCAGTAGTTTTTACGTGAAAGAGTAACAAACATCCATCCATCCATACATACATACATACTTACATACATACTCACAAACTTTTGCGTTTATAATATTAGTAGGATATATATCGTTATGTAACATTACGCTACAACCAATAGGAGCGGGGCAGCATAGCGTGTAAAATATAATTCGTTCGACATTTTATAACCGCAATATCTCAGAACTGGTAATACTTAGAAAAAAAATAATCATAATTATTGTAGATAATATTATAGGTTACAACTTCGTCTTTGACAATTTTTGATAAAATTCACCGTTTACGAGAAAAATCCGATATACTAAAAACGTTGACCTTTAACATTGAATATCTTTTTTAGTACAGCCCCTACAATTAAGGACTTTTAGTATGTGCATCTACATCCCTAAAGGATTAATTGTATCTATTCAAAAATACTACAGGAATTATTTCCGCTGATTTTTGCTCCTTGCCTGGGTTTTTAAGGGTAAAGCTATTTGTTTCTAGATGTTCTATGAAAAAAAAAATTGTGCCAATTGATCACATGTTAGAACCGCGACTGGGGTTGCTTAACTTGGGTTTATGTGTGGTTCTTTAGATCGATATAACTTTTTTATTTATCAACCGTTTGAAATGAAACAAACACTAAATGTTAAGTTGAATAAACCGCAACGAATTAGTGAAAACCGCATTCAAATCGGTTTAGTCGTTTCTGAGATTAGCGTGTTCAAACATTCAGACAAACAGACAAAAATTCCAACTAGGAGCTGCGAACGCTGCCGTGGTACTGCGCTGCAGCATGCAATTGAGCGAAGCGACTATTGTCATATTTTTGGTCAATAACTTTTTTTGAGGGCCCTAAATCAAAATTCGGTCTCGAACAAAACCTGCTCCTGAGAATGCTTGATTTTTGAGTGAAATGAAAATCGGTTGGGTAGTTGTCGAGAAACAATTTTACATCGAGTTGCATTTGAGTCACCTGATAAGGAGCTCCGCTCGCTTCGCTCAAAGACCAGTGTTTGTACATTTTATTTATGATTGAGATACAATTAAGATTATCAAGTTTAATAATTACATTGTAATTTATTTATTTAGGTACAGTTACTCCGTAACAACTGTTTATAAATGCAATATACTCGTACAATCTGTATAATTTCAACCTTAATAAAATTCATTGGAATCTTACACCTATTTAAAACAGATATTATTATTAATGTATTTTTGCGATATTTAGTGTAAATAACTATAACGGTAATGACTAGCACCTTTAATCACTGGGGTAAAGTGGTTCGCCGGCAACTATTCTATTTTCTATCCCACAGTGATTTTCGCCACGTAGAATTTTGAAGTAACCATTGTCACCCCAATCAGTGTTCCATGAGTTAGCAATAAGCCAATATTTGTCCCCATTCTCGACACCCCAACCCATAATTTTAATCGCATGACCACTAAGAGCTTCACCAGCGGTGTGCCTGTAAACACCTGATTTGTAATTGACAAAGTCCCCGTATACAGTAAAGCCAGCTTGTACGGGTCCATTTTTGTACAATTCAGCCTTAATGTTATCTTCTGTGCCGGATACCCGATATACACGCTTGCCATAATGTTTGTCATTCTTGTAATCGACATTGTAACTGTCTTCGCATTTCGTACTGCATATCGGTGTTTTAGCATCATCAGTGCAGGGTATCCTGTCACCGTGGACGTGATGTTCGCAAGGAGGGATCTCGTAAGGCTTACAACCTTCACTTGAGTTAAAGCTACCACCCGAAACAATGCCATACATTTTCCAGTACTGCCAAGCGTGTGACGGGTATCCACCGTCACATCCGTTACCACAATAAGGGCAGCAACTTAGAAGATCTTCCGCAGAAAAATGAAAATGTTGAGATCCGTTTGAGTATATACAATAGCGGTCAGTCATTGCTTCCACTGCACCGAACGCCCAGCAGCTGCCACAAGACCCTTGGTCTCTGATTTCATTCAACGTTGGGCAGTTTGGCCACTTGTCTCGCGGATCGAAGCTTTCCGGTAGATCTGCAATTAAGTCAGCGTAGTGTTCCACCTTTGGTAGGTTTACGAAGTGTGTGTCTTGCATAGCACCCAATAACTGCCTGATGTGCTTCATAGGTGTATTTATTGGAAAGGAGCGGCCAGCTTTCCACGAATTTTGTTTTGAGTTTATAAGAGCAATAAACTCATCAGTGAGTAATTCGTTGATTTCAATTGAAGCGTGAGCGAGTGCGCACAGGAGTGCAATAACAGCTGCACACCATGTCGCCATTATTATTATTATTATATAATTTTATTTTTACCGATAAGTGGATGTTTATTACGATCGACTGTCGCGACGACTAATGCCACTCGGACTTCGAGGGTTGTATAACATATTTGGGGGCGCAATGCACGATATATGGACGCGCGCCTAGAACATACCTAGAATGTTAACAGTATCTACGATCTAAATACCGACATAAAAACCGACAGTAGGTACACTCTAACGGTCTACAATAATTTAGCAAAATTATTTTTTGTATTGCTTAGACGTAAGTATAACGTCGTAAATAAGAGTCTCTTACGACCGAAATACTAAAACGTCACTCAAATATTTAGGAGCTGTTTAAATGCTTGAGCAGCCCTGAAACTTACTTACTCAAACGTCACTTTTGAGTATCTGAATATTTGAGTGATGTTTCAGCCTATTAATCGGCCGTTAGACGTATTACAAACATATATAAGTACCGTCGTTTAATTACGTACCTACTTGTACTACTGTACTAGTGGGGCGACCAGTAAACCTCGCAAACAGTTAAAACATTTTTTTTGCGATTTTCTAAATCGCAAAACGTTTCACAGTTTCGATTTCAGCTCAAGTGGTTGCCTATTCGATCTCGCCTAAATAATCATGTTCTCTCTCTTCTATACAATATATTGTTCAACCCCTTCCTACTTAAAGGCTCGGTTCGAGTTCCTACACGACATGCATGATAGGTGCTTGAGATCATCAGAAAACCTACGGTTGAGAGGCCCTAGCACTCCAAAAGCTTCTTTGATAAATCCTTTACAGTTGCAGCTATCCGCTTGTGGAATAAATTACCTGTAGAGATAACACGAGCCGAAACATCACAAAAATTTAAATCTTTGGATAGGGACCACTACTTAGCCTTGGAACTTTTATAAACTTCAAGATTGTTATGTACTTGCATTACTCTTTTAAATATGTATGTATAATACAAAAACACATATGTATGTGTTTTTGTATTATACATACATATTAAAAGAGTATGTATATGTATGTATATAATTTTTATTATTTTATTATTTATTTATTATTATTTTACATACATTTTTTGCTTATAACTAAACCAAAGTCCCATAAAACCGTGTTATCGGTTTGACTGTGGGATCAAGCCTCCGTACATTACACATGATATACCTAATCTAAATAAAAATGTAGACAATAACAATTATATACCAGACATTAGCATTAGGTGGGTATAGTAGGTAGGTGCTTACTTATGTTACAGTGTTACAATAACTCGCCGGCAACTATTACAATTGGTTTATATAAAAATTAAATACCTTACGCTTATATTTAACTGGATTTGTTTCGTCCCTGATTTCCTGAGGCAAGCCATTCAGTAGATATGGCAAGCATTTTTTTAATGACCTATCACCATAATAGTATTTGTGGTACAACTAAGGTACCTGTGTCCATAGATCGGGTGTTATAAATACTATTTACCTTCTTTAGATGATGCTCTTGACTGCCATGGTTGTTTACCGCTAGTAGGTATTTATGTTTCAAGGTAATTGGTAGAATTTTGCATAGTTTAAATAATTGTTTATAGTTATTTTTAAAGTCTTCTTTCAACTTTTTATTAACCAATAACTTGATAAATCTTGTTTGAAGTGCTTCTAAGTTGTCTAAATATGTTGTAAAGGTAAGTCCGTAGCAGTCAAGAGCATAACTAAAGATAGGATCTACAAGTGACTTGTACAGCAGTCGCAATGTACCTATAGGGACTTTAAAACTTAAATGAAAGAATTTTCCTAATAAGATTCTAAGTTTACCAGATATGTATTCTATGTGCTGATACCATGAAAAATGTTCGTCTATTTGCATTCCCAGATGGGTTACACGTTAACACTTTCTATTGCCTTACAATTACAGTTAAGTAGATTGTTATGAATACAATCGAATGAGTGAGTGAACAATATGGGTTCTACCGCCGCCGGTCTCAGGTAAGGGGAGTGTATTACAAGCAATTTAGTTTTATCTGAGTTTTGCACAATCCCGTTATCGTGGGACCACTTGACTACTCTGTCGATGTCTTGTTGTACTAGATGGCAAGTGTCGTAGATGTCGGCGCCGCGCCGGGCGGCGCGCAGTACACACAGGTCGTCCGCGAACAGTAATATATATACCTATGTAATATATATATGTATGTATAATACAAAAACACATATGTATGTGTTTTTGCAAATATGTTCCCATACGTAGGTACCATGTAGGAAATTCTGGCCCTTAGGGAGGAAATGTAGTCTTCTCCTAATAGCCGTGCCCAGATGGAGTTGTAGTGGACTGTATTATGAATTAGATAGGGGCAGATCCAGTGAAACAACAGCGTACAACTTTCACACGTCTATATTGAACCACGTACACGAGGGAAGAGAGAACGGATACATATTTCTGCAGTGTTGCCACCACATACGTTCTTATGTACTAACACCGATATGGCTAAAGGTCAATTTGACCATACCGTTGGTAAATTACATGTTGGTTTCCCAACATACTGCCCAACTGAGAAGAATGCTATTCGAGTTATACAAAAAAACAAATGTATTGATCAAAACCGAACAAAATTCTTAACATAAAGCAATCGCTATACATAGAGAAATAGTGGGCATAGAATATACATATGAAAACAAATTGTTTTACATAATGTGGAATTTACAATAGAAAACAAAATAAGCCTAGTACCTTGAACATTAGCTTACTATAGTTATGTTAAGTATATTCTAGAGTAACATGAAACATATATTAACCAAACAATTTTTGATGTTGCTTAGATAAATTGAATGTTGTAAGTAGCAAAACGAACTTAAACTTAAAACAATACATAATATGGATGCATGTAAATTAAACCTGACTATCAGGGTCTACAGGCAATACACATATTTTTACAATTGAACGCTTATGGACGGAGCCATTAGCAGTTTTTACCTCAACTACTCTAACATATATTTATAAGTTTATTTACTTTAACGCCTACTTCCACCTTTTCGTTCTTTTTAAATTCTATCCATTCAAAGGTTGCCTGGTAGAAATTGCTTTATGCGATAAGGCCGTTTATTGTACTGCTAACATAATGTAAGCTCTGTGTATGTAGATATATTAATACTGTATTGGAGTATAATAGTCCACATCTTAATCTTTCTTTTCAACATTATAATCACCCACTGAGCATTTCCCCAATCCACTTGGGGTCGGCTTGCCAGTCTAACTGCGATGCGACTGAGCTACAATAAAACTAAAAATTTCTTTTCTACATAAAACATAAAATTGTAAAAAGAAAATGACGATACATTCAAACTAAAAACTAAACCAGGGCAACTTAACTAAAACCCTACACAAACGACGCGGGATTCTCATCCCGACCAAACCCCCGAAGGAAATACCGTTCCGGGCGCCACTGGAAATACTTTCTGGTGCATACCAGTGACGCCCGGCAATGGATGTAAGAGCGGCCATGCTTGCACGGACTTAAAAAAAGGGCAACTTAATGCCGGGTGCCACTAGTGCTAACCAGAGGCGCTCGGCAATGGACGTAGGGGCGGCCGCGGTCTTGGGCCGCGGAATTATAATAAAAGGGGAACAGAAGGGCAACTAGGTAAATAGGTTGTAACATTATAAATTCACTACTCTCCCAAATAGTCCGGTCAATTTAGACATTCGAAGGTGCATAAAGTCCCAACAAGCTAGTAAAATTGTTCAGAACATAATTATAAATAAAATTTAAAAGTTCCCCATCATTCCCGTGTGTGGAAAAATTTTAATTCGAGGTCAAAGGTCCAAAAAATGACTTTTCGCAATTTTCAGCAAAACGGTAAGTTTTATCATAAAAGTATTCAAAAATTGTAGTACTTAAAATTATCTATAAAAATGTGTCAATACTTTTTTCCTACGAGCCACCGTTTCTGAGATATCTATATATACAAATGGGAAATGTAATTTTTGTCCCCCCCCCCCCTTAGTTCTCGAGAACTGCTTATGCTACAATGATGGTTGAACCCTCTATGGATAGACCTCGATCTGGAGGCAAGCCAAAAATAGAAAATTTGACGTAGCCCGAAGGGGTCCAAAGTTATAGGCCAAATAGATATGGAGAATGTCCCTCTTAGCTCTCGAGAACTGCTTATACTACAGTGATGGTTGACCCCTCTATGGATAGCCCTCGATCTGGAGGCAAGCCATAAAGTAGAAAATTTGACCTATACATAAGGTGTCCAAAGTTATACTGTTTGTAGTTTGACTGCTTCGGTGGCGTGGTTGGTAGTGCATCCGCTTTCGACGCCGGAGTCTCGGGTTCGATTCCCGGTCGTGACAAACTTTGTGTGATGACACATACGTTTGTACCGAAGTCTGGGTGTTTCCTATGTATAATATGTGCGGCAACACAGTCTCGACTCTATTAACGCGTATTAAGGTACAATTCTTTTTGTTCTGTGCAGCAGGTATTATTATTAAAATTTTGTAGGTTAATATAGAGTAGGTATTTTCGCTTTTGTATGGGAGTGATGTATCTGTTACGTAGTAACTATTTATTAATCTGTGGTCGCAGGCCTCTTTTACCTCTCTTTACCTCTTTTGATACACTAGAACCATTGACTTATATGTATAACTAGAACACTATACTTTTGGCAAGCAGTATTATCTCATACGAAGCAATTCCACGTGCAAACAGTTTTTTTTTGCTGATACTTATTAATCGTGTGAAAGTCTAATAAATTCAGAGGACATCCACCCTACAATATTGGGAGTACTTGGAGATTGAGAGGTTATATTTTCAGGCAACTAAAATAAAGTAAGATGATATACTAATCGTATCACCACTGTGAGTATTTAATCTTGAAGCTTGCCATTCTTGCGACGAACTTTCGAAGACTGTATAGTTAAGGAAAATTCAAAGTCATTATGTAAGCAGATCATAGTAAAGACTTTGGTATAAGTAAATACTCGACAAAACCAAAACCGTACAAAATGCGCAATGCAATTTACCGATCTCATTCAGGAAGAACGGTTGTAGTAGATTTATTTGCCTGGGCGGTCGCAGGTCAGCTTCTTTGACCGCAGTCAGTCCTTACACAGAACAGGCGGATTTTCCTATTCTAATGAATTTCCGAACTTTCTGCACTATTGAACCTTTACAGACATTGTACGGTTTTAGGAGACTTTAGAGAAATATGAGTTCCTATGCATGTCTAATTTGTGTTGTTAAATAAAAATACAAGCTTTTAGTTCCGAAGTAGAAGTTTCGGAACCCTTATAGTTTTGTCATGTCCAAATCCATCCTCGGCTTCCTCCCAAACGGTTAGTGCTAGAAACATGAAACGAAGGATATGGTTATATACTACGCCAACAAAGTGCTTAAAGAAAATTTAGAAAAATATTTTTTGGGGTAAGTAGCTCCCCTACATGTGAAGTGGGGTGATATTTTTTACCCATCGTGTGGGGTCTCATTAGATAGGTATTTTGGAAACATTGAAAGGTTGCCACGATGATTTGATGTAAGTATCCTTTTAGATATTTAGCTTTTAAGGGCATGTTTTTGCGAAAACACGGCGTCCCCCTCTCTTAAATCTAAACGGCTGGCGTCAAGAACTTGAAAAAATTCATGATGGTAGTCCCTGTAATAAACCACGAAGAAAAACTATAACGGATGGTATATTTCTATTAGTTCAGTAGTTATAGATGCTTTTATGGGTAACTACGGAACCCTATTTTATACGTGGCTCGACAGGCATTTGGCCGGTACTTTTAACAACGTAAATAATAATCGTTTATCGTGCAAATGCTCATGGACATTTTCTCGCTTTTAGTAATAATAGTCAGTAAACATATTGATGAACATTTAAATACAAATTTATAACCCCATATACGTATCATCATCCATCGCCCTAATCAAAAGTTGCAGTTTTTCAGGTTAAATTTTGCTATCAAATATTAATTGGATCTTTCAACTACACTCTTCATCCAGGTACTAATTAGAATTTCGATGAGTTTGATTGAATTTAGTTTGTTTTGTTCTATTTAGGTATAACAAAATCAACTTTGTGAACTTTTGTAATAAATTGTATGAAAGTAGGCATGTGCTTGGTTTATTTTGGCTAAGCTGCCAAAAAAATATTTGGTATCGTTGTTAAACTTCAGCAGATAGAAAGGAAGGAAAATTAAATGAATCGGTAACATGTCATAGTATTTAATTTTTCATTAAAAATAATGTGTGTTACCTATACAAACAAGCGTTAACGTGCGTGCTTCTATTTATCAGCCGTGAACTGTCTAACGTTCTGAAATTCAGTCTTGAAAATAAATGAATGAAATTTAAGCAATATCCTTGAGGAGAATGGCTGGTACAAACGATTCATGAACCTTCCATTTCCGAAACAAGTTTGGAGTTGCTAACAATAATCATGTACAGTTAGGGCGATGTAAGCATCACAACTGCTAAAGAAATCTTTTAGTCATTTGAATTAAGAGTAGGATTAAGTTACGAAGTTGCTTTAATTTAGTAAAATAGAATATTATATAGGTAATTGAAGTAGGTACTTTGCAAGGCGAATTGGATGCCCAACAATCGATATTTCATTTTTTATCGATTTACCTATTCGGTTTTCCTGTTCTCACTCTCATCTCATCAAAAACCAATTAACAATATATATTTCCAAAATCCTGGACCTGTCCATACCAAATGTTTTCCATCAGTTTAAAAAACCGTCATCCCGGGAATCGAACCTAAGACTCCGGAGTCGAAATCCGATGCACTACCGACCGCGACACCGAACAGGTTTTTACTCTGCAATAAGCAGACACGTAGAAATAAATCATAGGTAGGCATTATTTCAAATATGTAATCAATTCTATATCCTATCCTACTTAATATTATAAATGCGAAAGTTTGTAAGGATGTATGGATGTTTGTTACTCTTTCACGTAAAAACTACTGATCGGATTTTGATGAAACTTTACAATAATATAGCTTATACATCAGAATAACACATGGCTAAAATTTATAAAGATACGGCGACGGGAACAATAATCACGCGGACGAAGTCGCGGGCGACCACTAGTCTTATCTATAACCAATAATATTAAAATTATATAATTTTACAATATGAATCACCGGCTGGACTTGAACCAGCGACTGATCCCTTTCCAGAAGGAACGTTCTACCAACTGACCAAAACACCACTAACCCAAGACATCTATCTAATTTGTGATCACATTGTGTTAATATAGCGACTTACGGCGTATACTCATATTGTACTCGTAAATTATATAAGAAAAAATTTGTATACTTCACTGCTTATAAAATATATTAATACTCGTAATAAAATTATTTTTGGTATTTTGAAGGTACTAAGTAATTAAATACGAGAATTTATGTTATGTGATAATTAAGTAAGGTATTTAAGATTTTAAGTGGGTAAGCCAAGGTCATTAGGCACTGTAAATTTTATGATCGACTATAAAATTTACAGTGCTAAACTATTAAAGGTGTTATCTGGAATGCTATTAACTCTAATAATTGGTATTTACTATAGTAATTGATAAAATTCTTTAAATAAATGTTCTTAACTGATAATGAAAATATTTTTGCAACAACTGGGCATAATTAAATTTGATTATTATATGTACAGTGACGAATACACCGAGGTAACAACCATTGAGAGGTGTAATCACATTAACATGTTAACGTAATGGGATTTGAGCATGGCTTCTACCACACATTGTGCCTACCTACACTTACGTGTACACTATTACATAAACGTTGGCCATTTCCTATAACTCTCATTAAAATAGGTAGGTACATAAAGGAACGAAAAGGCTATCGTAATGTAGACGAATATCTTTTCATATTTCAATTCACATTTCATATTTATTTAATCTCAGAACACAGGTACATATTATATTATCTCCAAGATGGCACAGGATATACAAGCTCGAACCATGTTCTACCTATGCAGGCACGCAGATTACAATTACCCAGCTACATACAAAGAATTACCTAACTAGTCACTAAATTATCGTACTTACTAGCACTATCCAATTCAAATTATAATACCTTACCACATAAATATTTTAATACCAGTTATTTAACCAAAATTGCATATTTAATAATATTAATGTCATAAAGCTACGAGGGTGGATTGAAAAGTAATCGGCCTAACCAAGAAAATAAATACATAATAAATGAAATATATTTTTATTTTTAACGTAATCACCATCAAGTTCAATGCACTTTTGCCATCTTCCCTTCCAAGCATTTAGCCCGTTGAAAAAAAAA
>OY748294.1:10184367-10321458 GCA_963556515.1 Nudaria mundana
GCATCATTAACTGATAAAAAAGGGTCTAAAGGGGATAAAAGATCAATTGGAGACGTGTTGTGTTTTTTTGTATGAGTGATGGTTTTCACTGCATTCCAAAGCTTTTTGGGGTTTTTTTCTGCGGATTTTAATAGACATTTTTCATAGTTATTTTTGGCCTTTTTGAGAATCTTCGCGCAGAAATTTCTATATCTTTTATAGGTAACACTTATGATCTCTTTACTAGGTGATTTTCTGTGTTTAATATGTAGTAGATCTCGGTTCTTCATACATTTGAGAAGTCCAGCAGTTATCCAAGGCTTTGTAATTCGTTTTCTATTTGACACTGGTTTGAGTATATAATTAGAGTCAATGCAACGGTTAAGAGAACTAATGAAGTAATTAGTAGCCTTGGTCACACATTT
Organism: Nudaria mundana; assembly: GCA_963556515.1. NCBI lineage: Eukaryota > Metazoa > Arthropoda > Insecta > Lepidoptera > Erebidae > Nudaria > Nudaria mundana. The sequence goes on from OY748294.1 coordinate 10,184,772, forward strand.
TATGTTGTAAATAGTATTAAAGTCAATTTTCTTTAAGTCTATTTCGGCCTTTGTATAGTCCAGTTGTTTTATTATTTTATTTGGTTTCATTTTAGGCAGTTTATGGGTGGAGCTCAAAAAAAGTATTACAGCGACATGGTCCGTAACTGAGGTCTGAGCAACATAACAATGTGCTATATTATTTGTTTTTAAAAGAACGTGATCTAGGTACATGTAGTTTATCTTTTCGACGCTGACTGCTAATTTGCTCAAATTTGGACATGTTTGTCTTCACAAAGACAGATATTTCGTAAATATATAAAAACGGCATGGTAAGAATCCTCAACTCTTTGAAATGCGATTTGCAGCTATCGATGGGTTGCAAATTACAGATAGCCATAATACATCGCTTTTGGCACCTGAAAACTAGCTCTCTACCCGTTCCATATCCCCAAAATATGATACCATATCGTAAAGTGGATGCCACCAGCCCATGATATGCAGTAAGGACCGTATATTGACTGGATACCCTTCTTAGCTTATATAAAGCAAATAAGTGTTGGTTTATCTTACTACATACTTTATCAATTTGCGTATTCAATTTTAAAGTACTTTCTATGTTAATACCTAAAAATTTTGTGTCATGTGTTTCATGTACTACCATGCCATTATAATTAATATTTAAAGCCATACTTTGATTTTGTCTTTGTGTAAATTCATAATAGAAGTTTTAACTAAAATTTATAACTAAATTATTACTTTGCAACCAATTTATTATTGAAATTATGTTTAAGTTGATATCATCCTCAAATGTGTCCAAATTGTTACTATTGAAAATTAAAGTACTGTCGTCCGCAAACATTACCATTGGAAAAGCCGCTGCCATCGGAAAGTCATTGATGTAGATAATGAAAAGTAGAGGCCCGAGAACGCTACCTTGAGGCACTCCATATTTTATACATTGTTTACTGGATTTGAACGCAGTATCAGTCTTGCCACATATTTATTATTATAATTTATTACTAAGATACGATTCGATTAGTTCTGATGTATTGCTTCTCATGCCATATGTATTACTTTAGTGAGCGCTTTTTATTACTTTAGTGCATATGTCGTCATATTCAGTACTAGCCGTGTTTTTTAGAGACAAGATAATGTCATGTATGTCTTGTGGAATTGTGGGCTGCATTAACATTGAAGACACGCGTTGGCTTATTACTGGTTTCCTGTTTAGAGTTATACCTGTTATTGGTTGTACCTGGTTTACAAATTTATTATTAAAAGCTTCAGCCATTTCTTAGGGATTCGTCAAGATTTTATCATCCAATTTTATTCGCGCTTGATACTCTGGGGGTAATTGCTGTCTATTTCCATTAATAACCTTCCATGCTGCCTTGCAAGTGTTTGCTGAGGATTTAATTAGATGGTCATTTTGTGCCCTCTGGGTTAGGTGAATAATTTTTTTCAACGCCCTAGAAATCCTCTTAAACCTGTTCCTATTTTGTAAAGTAGGTTTCAGCCTATACTTCGATAGTAATTAACGTTTCTTCTTAGAACAAGCCCTAATGCCATGACTTATCCATCTAGGTTTACATACAGTGTTTATACGTACAGTAATCACAGGAAAGCACATATCATAAAAGGATTTAAAAATGTCATAAAATAGATTAAAATACTTATTGGGATCTTTTTCCTCATACACATGCGCGAAGCTCGCAGCACTAAGACAGTCTGTGAACTTATTCATGTTTTTACGGGAATAATTTCGTCTAGTAATACTACTGCTGCAACAAATAAATAAATTGATCAGAGTACCGAGTCTGTTTTAATAAGTCAATATTGAAGTCACCGCACACAACCAGCTTTTTCTTACTATTATATGAATACATAGCTAGAACACTAGGTCGCCGCAGTCGCGAAACGTACCGTTACGCTGCAGCATATATTTGAGCGAAGAGAGTTTAAATTCAAAATTCTGGCATCGTAATAACCTGGGTAATTCTGTAAGCTATTGGTGAGTGCAAGAAAATCCGAAATCGGCCGAGTATTCGCCGAGAAACAATTTAACATAAATCGTTTGAAAAATAATTTGAGTCACCCGTTGAGAGCTCCGCTCGCCTTCGGCTCGCTTCGCTCAATTATCAAATACCCTATAGAAAATGTCAAATTTAGTATTTACCTCTTTATTTTGAGGGGGTGCGCATTGTCTTACATAACTTTTCAACTCCTATCATCTGAGGTCCGAAAATGTTTCTCATACCATTAAAAAAAATTACAAATAAATATTAAAAAACATAATCATTTAAATTCATAATATCACAAATTACATTCATAATACACACTTAGTTTTTATTAATATTTGTTTTAATATATTTGTTTATACTAATGATCGAAACTCATAATCATTCGAATAAATAACTATAATATTCATAAATGTGTTTTATTCTAATATTTGTTTTTATAAATTTCTTAATCATAAGTTTTTTCATCCATATTATTATGTCTATATTCCAGTGAAAATCAAATTGCTACCAGAAACGAGATGCTACCAGACAATAAAAAAATTATAATCACTAACTGTTATGAGTTCCGATGATAGTAATAAAAATGTATGAATAAAAAAAGGATGAATAATAAAATTATGAAGAGTGATGAATATGAACACAAATCGGTAGTAAAAAAAGAATAGGATTAAAAATTTTATGTGAGCCAATATGGACCCATTTTGAGGACATATTATATATTAAATCGTTGTCTATTAGGTATACAGCACAGCACTCAACTAAATTTGATACAGAGTGCTTCTTTACTAATGGCAGGTCTCTATACTTGATTCCGTTACGTATCAGAATATAGGTCCCTCCATTTCGGTCCTTTCTACAAAAGTGTGCACCAATAGAGTAGTTTGGTATGGACAATAAATTAATGTCACTCGCCAACATATTATGCTCGGAAAAACATAGAACATCCACTTTTTTTCCTAAACAAGAAAGTTCATCTAAAGCTACAGAAAAGGCATTTGATTTGTTTATAAGTCCGTCTATGTTCTGATGTAAAATGCCCAAACTCAAATTCTGCAGTATATTTCGAATGATGTTGACACAGCTGTTGACTCCTTTCGTTTTGGATCAGCTGGTGGACTTGACTGTCTGACACCTCAGCACCTTAAGGATCTGTTGTGTCCGAGCGCTGGGGAAGCTGGTGATGCACTTCTGAGGGAGCTAACAGCTCTAGTCAACCTCATGCTCTCAGGCAATGTGGACCGTGGCATCACAGATATTTTGTATGGGGCCAATTTATGTGCCCTTAACAAGAAGGATGGTGGCATTCGTCCCATTGCCGTAGGTAGCACTTTGCGGCGTTTGGCAGCCAAAATTTGTTGTGGTTTTTATAGTACGGAGCTTACTACCAAATGTCAGCCCTTTCAATTAGGTTTTGGTTCAAAAGGAGGTTGTGAGGCCGCAATCCATGCGCTTGCAACATACCTTGACAGTAGCGAAGATGGAGAGGTCTTCTTGAAAGTTGACCTGAAAAACCCCTTCAACTCTGTAAACAGGGATACCTTGCTGACACAGGCGAAATTAGAAACCCCCCAACATTTTTAACTTTCTTTGGCAATGCTATATAGTCAGCCAACAAAATTAATTTATAAAGACCACCTTTTGAATTCAGCTGTTGGATGTCAGCAAGGTGATCCGTTGGGACCAGTCATCTTCAGTTTGGCCATTAACCCAATAATTCAAAAAATAAAATCAAAATTCATCATTTGGTACCTAGATGACGGGACTTTAGGGGGAAAAGTAGAGACAGTTTTACAAGATTTAACCCTAATAAAGAACGAGTTTCAGTCAATTGGCTTAGAACTGAACCCGAATAAATGTGAGATTTTTAAATCTGAAAACACAGATAAATTAACAACTATCTCCAAATTCAACTGTTTGGCCCCTAACAAAAGTTTTGGACAAAACTTCTTTACGCCTCCTGGCGTCCCCGATTTTAGAAGAGAGCTTTTCCACTTTTATCGAGGAAAAAAATCAAAATTTTGATCTGGTTATTGATAGTCTATGTAATATCAGTATTCATTCAGCTTTCACTATTCTTCGTTTTTGTCTTCACGCACCCAAATTTACATGCATGTCCCTCCGTTCAGGACAATTTTGGAAAAATGTAGAAATTTTGGGCAGACTAGACAACTTAATACAAAATTCTTTGTGTAAAATTTTAAATGTAAATAATAATGACTGAGCCAGGGTCCAAGCGTCTCTTCCAGTTCGCTTGGGCGGGTTAGATATTCGTAAAGTCACAGATGTCAGTCTGCCAGCAATTCTGTCGTCGGTCCATAGCACCGAAGAATTAGTCAGGAAAATTTTGTCAAATACACTGATTGATTCCGAGGTTCGATGCAAGACCGATGCCATAAATGCTTGGAGGATGTCTTGCCCCGACACTGACCTGCCCTCACGCCTAGGCTCATAGCGACTGTGGGATTTGCCGCTCTGTAAATTGAGAATTAATACTCTAATAGACACTTCTGTCAATATTGCTGCTGTTGGAGAATGGGAGTCAGGGTTATGGATTCAGGCGCTCCTATCGTCCAAAATCGGTACAATGTTGGACGACACAACCTTCCGCATTGCCACTTGCCTTCGGCTGGGTACACCTTGTGTATCCCCGCATCATTGCACCTGTGGAGTAGCCGTCGATAAACTGGGACACCATGGGCTTTCTTGTAGCAGAAGCGCAGGTCGTATACCTCGGCACGCTACTCTAAACGACATAATTCGTAGGGCTCTTTCCACCGCAGGTCTTCCGGCCGTACGTGAACCAAATGGTTTAGCACGAAGCGATGGAAAGAGACCGGACGGTATGTCGTTGCTACCGTGGAAGATGGGAAGGCCTTTGGTGTGGGACGCTACATGCTTTGACACCTTAGTACCTTCACACCTTCCAAGCACATCCGGATGTGCCGGTGCTTCTGCTGCATCGCCTGAAGACCTCAAACGGCGTAAATATGCTAACCTAGCAGGTGATTACATATTTGAGCCGTTTGGGGTTGAGACACTGGGGTCATGGCGTCCGAGTGCTCGCCGCCTTTATAGAGACATTGCTAAACGCCTAATCGATGCTTCTCAGGACCAGAAGGCTGGCTATTTTCTGGCCCAAAGAATAAGTATCGCCATCCAACGTGGCAACACAGCCAGCATTCTGGGAACCTTCCCAGTCGGCAATGACGTGGAGGATTTTTTAAACGATATTTTGTAATGTAAATATTTTTAGTATATAATTATGTATATTTTGTACATTTCGAATACCATTATCTTAATGATAAAACTGCATGGTCACCCTAATCTTCTGCTGTTAGCCACTCGCACAATTTAAATTGTAACACATTGTAAACAAAACTATATTGAAATAGAAAATGATTAATCTACCTGAGTTTCGGAGTTTCTGAGCGTACCGAATCAGCTTTCGCTTCGTTCAGAAACTCCGAATCATTTTCATATGGTTTATTTATGTACTTAATTTAGTATTTTTATAATTTTGCTTGACATAAAATTGTAAAATGTTGACATATGCAAATGTGCTCTTTCTGTGCCTAAACTGAATAAAAGAAATTGATTCTTTGATTGTTTTTTTGACATGTCACGAACAAAATAATTCAAACTCAACTCAAAAATATTTATTAATATAGGTTATAAAATAACACTTATTAACGTCTGCACATAAGAATTTACATTTAAAGCCAGATTCGCAAAGTAACGGGTGGAGCCAAAGAGAAAAGAACCTGGCAATAAAAACTCCAGGCCACTCTTTTTCAATAAATTTAACAATCATCACATTCATAGTATAATATAATACACACAACGTGTAGCGAAGATAGCTTTCTTCCCTACCAGATTAGGTGATTTCCACTGAATAGTAATAAATAAGAACACTTAGTATGATTTTATACATATAATGTTTGAGATAACAGATTACAAGTAATAATGCCACAGCTTGGGTCGTGGATGATAAATGATTCTAGATAATGTTAGGTATTTAGTTTAGTATAGGTTACAGGTTTCGTCCGCGACAGGTGCTGTATGCATAGGCAAATAGTGAGAAAAAATCAGTACTCAGTCAAGTATCGGTCTGCGTCGACAATATTCATACAACTCGTAAGGAATGTTAGCAAGTAGGTATATATAATTCTTGATATAATTGACGTGAGTTGAGGGCAGTTACTTTACTAGCCGACGCAGTTACTTTACTAGCCGACGCAGTGTTTCGAACCGATTCCGACTGCTACGAGCGAGTTGTTTGCGAAGTGACTTTGGGGTTTCGTAAGTTTAGAAGGAGGTCCCGCAAGTCTTTACTGATTATAATTAATTAATTTTAAATCTTTAGTATGTCATTCGCCTAATGGTTTGTTGGACATATTAGCAAGTTTATAGACCAGTGGTGATTTTACATTTTTTTTTTAAATTTAGGTGCAGGTTTCTTACTAAAATATTTATCTTTCTCACCTAGGTAGAAAGTGCGTTTTAAATTATAAGAATTAGCATTTCGTAGGTAAGCCGCTAGTAACGCTGACCCTTCTCAAAAGTAGAAGATAAGTAGCCCAATGACCCGACATAGCTATCGCGTGGCTCATGGACAATATCAGGGTCAGAATCAATATGGCGTAAACCACCATAATATCAGTTTACAATCAAAAACAAGCAACGCGAGAGAGAGAAATAAAATTGTAGTTTCATTTACGGCGAAGTTCATAGTAAACTGCATTTTAGGTATAAAAGTGTCCCATATACGGTGACCATTTTGAATGAACGTACTCATAATTATAGATACCGTTTGTTGTTGGTTTTTTTTTTTAGTTTTTAGTTATAGCATTTAAATTGCGACTAACTAAACAAAAGCGTAGCTCTCCATTTTTTTTCTTCTTTCCTTCCTTGTTTTAGGCAAGCGGCAAACCCCCGAAAAAGTGCTTAGAAATGAAAATGACTGACAAATCAGTGAAAATGTGATTTCCCCAATACAAATTTGTACTTTTTGTTATCCTTGGACTAAAAGGCGTCGATTGGTAAGAAAACAAAATTTGTGCGGTTGGGCTATTAATTGTTTTAAACAAATTAATTTGTTAATAAAATGTTGGTTTTTATATTGGAAAATGATTTCTAAGGGTAAAACGGGCAAAATAGAACACTTTTTACTTTGTGATTTTTTCGAAAAAATGCGTTTTAAAGAAGTTACAACCATTTTAAAGCGCAAAAATGGTCACATTCAACATTTTTTATCTCGCCGAGTTTTGATCGAATTCAAAAAAATCCTACTAGAATACTTATCAGATCTTAAGCTTCAACTGACTATTTTTCAAAATGAGAAAATTTACATTTTCCACATCGTAAAATCTATTTATACTCGAAGCGTTTTTCCGAGTTAAGATACATTATTATACGCATGTAAAGTCGCGTCAACTGGTATAAAGCGTGTGCAATTTGACAGGATTCAAACGGGCAATCAATAAGGAACTAGAAACTCCAAAAAAAATAAAAAACATTTTTGTTTGTTTTTTTATTTTAATTGGAAATCATTGAAAATATTATCTAAGAACTTTTTTGCTTTGGCAAAAAAGTTTCTCAATGCCTCCGGATTTTGGAACGCTAAAAAAACGCTATGTGTATAAATAGATTTTAAGAAGTGAAAAATGTAAATTTTCTCATTTTGAAAAATATTCAGTTGAAGCTTAAGATCTGATAAGTATTCTGCCGTAGGATTTTTTTGAATTCGATCTAAACTCGGGGAGATAAAAAATGTTGAATGTGACCATTTTTGCGCTTTAAAATGGTTGTAACTTCTTTAAAACGCATTTTTTCGAAAAAATCACATCGTAAAAAGTATTCTATTTTGCCCATTTTACCCTTAGAAATCATTTTCCAATATAAAAACCAGATTTTTATCAGTTAACAATTAATTTGTTTATAACAACTAATAGCCCAACCGCACAAATTTTGTTTTCTTACCAATCGACGCCTTTTGGTCCAAGGTTTACAAAAAGTACAAATTTGTATAGGGGAAATCACATTTTTACTGATTGGTCAGTCATTTTAGTTTTTCAGGGGGTTTTCGCTTGCCTATTTATTTTAGGTATAAAAATGACGGGATTAGACCATAGATTCTCTGAAAGTTCTATCACTTCATCTATCGGAGGATTGACACCAGTGCGGCACTGGTTGGCGGCAATGGTGGATAGGCACTGGCAGTGCCTATCGAGTGAGTTATTGACGAAGTGCGACCCAGACCCCGCTTTTGGTAAGACACATCCGAAAATTGAGAAATAATGTGGTCAACAGTAGCTCTGTGGTCGACGTTTAGAAGTTCAAAAGGTATTGTAATACTAGCGACGTCGGACTTTAATTTTGCAACGCAGGACTCACTATCGTTGGAGACTAGAACCGAGTCTAAATGGTCAGGAAATAGCCCAAAATTTCTCTAGAAATCCATACCAAGTATCAAGGAATGTTTTATTCCTGGTACTATATGAGTGACAAGAGGGATAGTTTTACCCTGAAACTCGAACGGTATAGTAACTGAACCCAGAGAAGAGTATTTATCGCCACCAGAAGTGGTAAACATTGCAGGACAGAGTTTGTTAAATTCCAAGTTATTAAAAAAAAATCTATGTGAACCATTACCTAGGATGGTTACACACGAACCAGAGTCAAATAGACCAACGGTGTGTATTTTGTTCACCGTTACCGGAATATAGGGAGCATCATTTATTTTAATAGAATCTTCGATTGGGGTACGTTTATTAAAATTAAAAAAATTAGAAACATAGTTTACAAGTAGGACAATCGACAGAACGATACCCTTTTAGTCCACATTTAAGACAAATCAGAAAGCGTGGTTGATTGCAACCATATAAAGAGCATTAGATTTAGTAAAACATGGTTTATAATTTTTATAGAAATTATCATTTGGGGAGTTTTTATTTGAATTAGGGATAAAATAGCCGTTATATGCTAGATCAGGAGCCAAGGTATCAGCTGTGGGCCTAGGTGGTTCCACAAATTCTTTACTACGGCTGTGGTATTTTTCGAACCTTTACACACAGTAAGTAATGTAGGAATGTCGTTTATATTGGTAGTTAAAAGTGCATGTATGTAACATGGCCTAATATTGTTTAATAGTATTTCTAGTTTTTCAGCCTCTCTGATAGGAGGAGACGAGAAAATAAACCTTGCATTTAGAAAGATATATAGTTATGTTCTCATTTATCCCCTGAGTTCGCAATCTAATTTCCGCCATTAATTTATAGTTATAGTTATGTGGACTAAAATCACGCTTAAGATATTGGCAAAAATCCTCCCAAGACTGTATACTATCCTTGACAGCTCGATACCAATGTAAGGCATCATCTGAAAATATCTCGAAAGCAAAGGATAGGACTTTGTCCCTAGGAATACCTCTAGAAGCCATAAACTCGTTAAATTTTTGTAAGAACGCGCGCACACAAGTTTTACCATTGTATTTGAATTTACCTACCTCTGCAAACAACGTCAGTGAGTTAATCTGGTTGCGTGCTATGGGCAAAGGCCCCGCAGCAGGCAACCCTTCGAGCCTGCTTCTGTAAGGACGGCAGGTAGCGATCCCGCCGTCCTCAGGCCCCGATCATGGAGGGCGATGGTCTTGGGCGTAGATGAGTCTGCGGCGCCCTCGCCGCTGACTACAGAACTCGACGGGGAGTGTACGCTCCCTCTCCCTCTCAGCCTTCTCCTTCGCGCGCATGACTTGCTCGCAGAAGGACACGGCCGCGTTCCACCAACTTGCGCTGGAGACCATGGCTTGAAGCATGGTCTCCAGCGAGAGGGTATCCACGCCCAGACCCACTACGAGATCCCGGCGCTGACTCGCCCACTCTGAGCACTCAACCAACGTGTGGAGTGCGGTGTCGTCGTCGGAAACCTCGCAGTGTTGACACCGGGGTGTGACCTCACGATGAATGCGAAACAGATAGCCACCGAAGCATCCATGCCCAGTAACGATCTGCGTCGCACGATACGTGAGGTCACCATGCTGCCTCTGCAGCCAATCGTCCATGATCGGTCTCACCGCCGTCATGATGGTGATACCCTACTTGGGTTGCTCAAGTCGCACCCTCCATGAGTCCATGAGATCCTGGCGGAGTTGGGACCGCTGGTGGGTCCAGCGCCTCCTTGCGCCATTGGAACAATGACGCAAGGGCTCTCGCTTCCAGGTCCCATGGAGGGGTCCCGGCTAGGAGACATGTAACCTCTCCGGAGATCGTGCGGTACCCCCGTATGGTTTTGACGGCCAAGATTCGATGTGGTCTGTTTAACAGAGTCACGTTAACCTTGACCGCTAAGCTATCTGCCCATACGGGAGCTCCGTATAGGGCCATACTCCACACGATCCCCAGGTACAGTCTCCTGCAGGAAGCGTTGGGTCCCTTTAGGTTGGGCATCAGTCGCGAAAGCGCGACCGATGCCTGCATCACCTTGGGGAAGGAGATAAATTAAAGGTATAAGTAGCGCTATAGATACATGCCACCAAGCCACTGTGTCAGAGTACTGTCAGAGAATTCAAAAGGTCTAGAGTATAACAAAAAAGTCTAAGAGCTTAACAGCTTAACGTTTGTTGTCTTAATCATTTTTTGCTAGACTAGTAGCATAACTCTACCGAGAAGTAAATACCTCTACATAATTTTATAGGTACCTAATACTACAGAATAGGGAATAGTTTGATAATACTAGCTTCATAAATTCAATTTACATAATAAGTATATTAATGATACCTACAATGATACCAATTCAATAATTAAGGATAAGTAAAATAGCTAAGGATAACTAAGTAGGTGTAACTCTTTGATTTCTACTTTAATGAAAGAAAACAAGGTCCTTCTTAATTGTCAATTTACAAGAGCATTGAAAGGGACAATCACTTGCTAAATTAGCAATCGTCACTCGCTTCAGATAGCAATATTTATTACTTAAAGTTATTCAAAAGCAATTTAAATGTATACTTAATTCTATTTCAGTTTTATGATATTATCATGTGGAAGCGACACCGAAATGTTTATTTTTGTGTTTGTCTTTAATTGATTCAAATAGATATAACTTTTAGCACAGATTTTTTTGTACTCAAAAATATAAAATCTATTATCTTGGCCTATACGAGTACAAATCAGTAAACAAGAGCTGTCAAATAAACACTTTAACAACGATTTTTTTCCCTATAACCTAGTCTGAAGGGTGTTTCTGTGTGTGACATCAACCGTGATGGTACCTGCACTTTACAAAACAAAAATAACAATGACATGAAAAAGGGGAACTCCCTAACAATCTTTTGCCAACAAAACGCCCCACCCACCTTATTACCAACAAAAGAATTTACGTATCTACTTCCTCGTATATTTGTTTAAGAATTGAAGAAAGGCTCCTCTTTTTCGAAAAAATGACGTGTAAAAGAAAAAGATTTTACTAAGCAGACCGTTACTATGGCAACGCCCTTGTTAGAGAGGAGTTAGTGTAGTTATGTAATAAGATTAACTCTTAACGGGTTAACTTTAAATTAGCGGATCACTTCTTGTTCAAATCGTTTTACACAGTTAAAGATTAGACAGGAAATACCATTGTCTTTAAATTAATTAAAGCGAACGAAATACAGGTTTGTACGTACTTAAGAAAAGGATTCAAACATACTCTGATTTAACGTTTTGAAATACGATAGTAGGTACTATTTTAATTTGAAATATGTAATTTACAACTCCAAACCTTCCCGCCCAAATGCGGATAAAGTTAAAAATTACTATTAAAATCTAGTTTATGCCTGCGATTTGCATGTATTTTTGTTCTCGTATCCGACCCTATAGGAATAGAATACCGGGGTAAAAGCGTCGTATGTGCTATTCCAGAAAACTGTATTTAATCTTAAACCAATTCTGTATTTTGGTAGGAACGTGTTAACAATATAAAATAAAGATAAAATACTCTGTATTGTCCATAATGTCACACATGCCTTAAGAATAATGTAAGTAAAGTAAGGTCAATACGGGATGTCATGACAGGGAATAATACCACTTAGCCTCAGTAGACTGTCCTCTGTAGTAATTGTTGCTGATTGTTTGACGACAGAACTTCTTATTTCAGTTAATAACCTTGGAATCAAAAAGGCCTGAACATTCATTTTCATGGAAAATCCTTGACTATAAATTGTCTTGCCGTCGAATTTTGTACTTCTATTTATTCAAAGTTCTTTGTCTAAGACCTTAAGATTTATATACATTTTATAGGCAAGCGTTAAAGGGGTTGTATGGATACGACACACAGTGTTACATCCACCGGGAAATGTCTGCTTCAGTGACGTTTATACGCACTAATATAACTTTTACGGTCACCGCCAATGTGTTTTGTTCAAGTGAAAGCTTCTTGTTTTAGTCTTAGAGCTTTTACTTTTACAAGGAAATTAAATGCTGTATGGACTAAATACGGGATAAATTTCTGTTGTTTAGTTTATTTATCTTCCTTTTTATAGCATAACCAACAGCGCATAATATCTACTTCTTCGGAAAATAGACATGAAAGTAGGAGGTAATTGAAGACATCTGGTAATATTAAGCGAAGCACATAGCTTACTCTACAAATCTGCTTTGAAATGAGACAGTAACACAAGTACCTACAATACTTCTTATCCAACTCCCTACCTGAATACCGAGTGCCAAGGGCGTAGCCAGGATTCCATCAAGGGGGGGGCAGACCTAATCCTAAAATAAATCGGGGGAGGGGGAACACCCAGGGGTAAAGCCTGAAGTCCCCCCCCTCCCCCCTTAAAAAGGGGGGATATTAGAAATATTAAACATAATGTCAAGACCTTTTTCTTTTTTTAAATCTGCGGCCATAGGTCAAGCGCCTCTGGTACGCACTAAAAGAATTTCCAGTAGCGCCCAGCGGGCCATGGCCACCTGTGTGGCCCCTGCGTGGTGGTTGGGTTTTACCTCGCATCCTTGGGGTCGGGTTTTATCCCGCATCGGTGAGTGCACAACGCACTACACATCTTGCCGAGTTGGCCCGAACCAGCTAGGGGAAGTTATGGCCCTCTCGGATAAATATGCCCAGACAATACGACTGAGGTAGAGAGGCAATCCGTGGTAGATCAGTGCCTCTCTAACGCAGCTTCAGGGTAAGGTGTTAAAGGCGTTGGCCATACCACCACCTCGCCCCTGCTTCCTCCGTCAGGGTCTTTGAGCAACACGATCGGCCAGTAGCCGGACGGTGAGTCCGCTGGCCGCCCCGGTTTCCGAATCAGGACCAGTTTCCCTGTCCTCCACACCTTGGGAAACTGGCCCCTTTCGAGGCATGCGCTTAAGAGCCCGCCGAGCAGTCGAGGCCTGAGTTCATTGAGGGCCACGACCCATGCACAGCCCGGAATGCAGTCGGGTCCAGGGGTGGTGTTTTTCCGGCGACTGAGCCGAAGTACCACTGCTCCTAACTCTCTGACTTCGGGTAGGTCGTCTTCGCCGCTTGGTCCGCGTTGGGCGTCTAAGACCGAGCCATGCCCGGAGGGATGTGCTCCTCCGCGCTTGTCGGAAACAGAGAGCCCAAGACCCCCTCCAACTGATCCGGCTGGAGAATCTGGGTCAGTGGGAGCGCCCTAGGTCGGAGTTTACCTCTGACCTCAAGGGACGGGCGCCCCCATGGGTTCAGTGGTGCTTCAGGGTCTCCAGGAGCTCCTCGCGGGCTGATGATGGCAAGACTAAATTGAAAGCATACATTTGAAAAACTTCCATATACCTATCCGATTTTTAATTATTACTGCTCTTCAGACATTGCACAATGATGCAGGTACGCAACGGGCAACACTTGCACCATAGAATCCACAGATGAGAATGAGAAAGAATTTGATTATTTCTTCAACTAAATGTGCTTGCACTTTTGCACTACCCTTCCCGGGCTCGCCTGTCGTGTTCGACACAAGTGCTATACCAGGTGGTGACCCCTACAGAAAGCGCAGTATAGTCATCCCATCCCGCGTAAAAATTCCAGGAAGGAATACATTTTGAGATGATACGGCCGCGTTACTTCCACTCGTATTATTGATTTTTGCTTTTGTCGGTTTCTTATCCTTTCGTATTAGATTTGTTTCAAAATATTAACAAACGGGTTTAAGAGTATTCTAGCTAACTCTATGCTATACTATACTACGCCCATGCCGAGTGCGAAACAACACAACGTTCCCATTTAAACTTATTTGTATTTGTCTTTGCTCAACAATCTGATCGCGATTGGCTTTGAGCTCATACTACACTGTTTCTGACTACTCGGGTTTAACCTTCATTAACCGAACAACTCTAATGTTTGACAAATGTTGGTATGTTGCTTTCTGTAGTTTTAAAATTGAGTAGTGATAGAATCCACATCATACTATATTATCTGCTTGATGTTAGATGTGATTGCATAATGCAATTGCTGTCTTTTGATGCGGCCCAATATTCATATTATAATATTATTATTCAAGTATTCTTGTAAAAGAGAACAGTTTAGAAAAGGAGAGCATCACATCAAAGAATTGGTTAGTACCAGCAAAAGAGAAACGAACAGAATATGAATCGAAAACATTTTTTTTTTCTAAAAATAGAGGTAAGTAATAAACCATGAATAAATATTATTTTCTATGCTATTCATATATCGATGAAATACTTAAATTGCTCAGAGTATTATTTTTAATCCATTTCTTTTTATTTCACCGAAATACATATAAAAAAAGGTCAACAAAATAACCCAGTGAATTCCTATTTGATACAAACAAAGAGTTTATGTTTATACGTTTAGTAGTTTATACAAAACGAACTGACGCAATTTGTTGTTCGCGTGAATTTCGCCCACAGGGACTTCGCGTCTCATACGTACCTTCAACTGGAGTTATGTCTCTTGTTTGCTGGCAATTACTATTAAACATTGTTATTCCCTACATTAGTCAAGATTTATAAATGTTTAGGTAAGTACATGTTGACAGTCGATAAACATTATTTTTAATACAAAATTCGACTTTTTTTTTAACTCCGCCAGACCGCTACCACTGCCATGTCCATTGCTGCGGGCGTCTCTGGTGAAACTAAGGTATTTCCAGTGGCACCCGGCGGACTTTGGCCATGCGTGTGGCCTCATCGTGGGTTTGGTCGGAATGAAAATCCCACGTCGTAGGGGTTGGGTTTTATCCCCGCGTTCGGTGAGTGAATCTGGTTGCGTGCTGTGGGGCAAGGGCCCCGGAGCACGCAACCCTTCTAGCCTGCTTCTGTAAGGACGGCGGGTAGCTATCCTGCCGTCCTCAGGCCCCGATCATGGAGGCGATGGTCCTGGGCGTAGATGAGCCTCCGGCGCCCTGGCCGCTGACTGCGGAACTCAGCGGGGAGGGTACGCTCCCTCTCGCACTAGGCCACCTCCTTCGCGAGCATGACTTGCTCGCAGAAGGACACGGCCGCGTTCCACCTACTTGCGCTGGAGACCATGGCTTAGAGCATGGTTTCCAGGGAGAGGATATCCACGCCCACACCCACTACGAGGTCCCGGCGCTGACTCGCCCACGCTGTGCACTCCACCAACGTGTGGAGTGCAGTGTCGTCGTCGGAAACCTCGCAGTGTTGACGCCGGGGTGTGACCTCACGATGGATGCGAAACAGATAGCTACCGAAGCATCCATGCCCGGTAACGATCTGCGTCGCACGATACGTGAGGTCACCATGCCGCCTCGGCAGCCACTCGTCCATGATCGGTGTCACCGCCGCGATGACGGTGGTTTCCTACTTGGGTTGCTCAAGTCGCACCCTCCAAGTCTCCATGAGATCCTGGCGGAGTTGGGACCTCGATTTCTTGAGTTCAGCGCCTCCTTGTGTCATTGAAACAATGACGCAAGGACTCTCACTCCAGGTCCTATGGAGGGGTCCCGGCTAAGAGACATGCAGCCTCTCCGGAGATCGTGCGTTACCCCCGTATGGTTTTGACGGCCAAGGAAATTATTTGACCTATGTGAATTCGTCAGTCTATACTAAACCAAAATCTATTTACAAAATATATGTTTATTAAATTTGTATTATTGTTATTTGAATTGCCAAATCGTCGAGAAAATAAATTGCATTTTTATTTTGCCTCATTTACGATCGATATTGTAACGAATCTAATTTTCAAGCATTCAAATATTAGTGAGGACTCAGTACTAAACTTAAAAAGAGACTTTAATTACTTATATATTTTCGAATAAAAGTACAGTGCTTCTACTTTTTTAATTTCTCCCACGCAGTCTCGGGAACCATTGTTTTTTCCGAATGCAACCGCATATTAATATCAATGTCCATAAAATATTAAATTTATCTTCTAAAAACTAAAATTTAACTTGAGTTGAGTTGAGAACTAGGTACTTTATTGAGCGGAGCGAAGCGAAGCTCTATCTTAGACGACAAGTGTAAATCGATTGTGTGCCAACTCCTCCGAAACGGCTGGACCGATTTTGACCAAATTTGGCATGCTGGTCGACATCATACCCGGGAGTGCATATCTCTGAAATCATGAAAATAGAGCTGACCACGGAGGAATAATCACCGGAAATGTCCTGGACATCACCGAAAAACCAGATGATTAAATGGTTGCCATGGAAACACGTACGTCAACAATGAAAATTGTTTTTTTTTTTCATTCGATTAATTAATTTAAGTGTTCGACTCTGATTCTGATTTGTAATAAAAACATTTGCTCCACTCAACATTTGCAATTAGCAGCATGCATTGCATACCTATAGTTATCTGTCGTGCCTGTGACTTAAACATCTTTTCCCCCATTAATAATAAAAAGGGTCGGCAATAACATCTCTATTTACTTCCAAACCGATGGATATCCGACGAAGGCCGAAGCATACGAAGAACATAAAGAAGATAGAAGCCCCCGGGCCCTACTAACGTATCTAGAGCCCAACTCATCCTCAATGCAGACGCGGTGCGTATGACGAAGGAGTCTGCGAAGTGTACGAGGCTTTGGCAAAATATATACCCGAAAACGGCACTAAGGTCGCCACCTTTTTCATACGTGAGACCTAAAAGTTGCTAGCTAAATTTAGGCGTGATAAACGCCTCTGTTCACTCCTTGGGGGGTAAAGACGTGATTCAAGGCATATGTGTAAATGAAATGAGTTGCAGTGAACTGACATTTTGTTAACGCCACCGAACTTGAAATCCAATTTATTTTGATTCTGTTCCGAGCTTACAGGCGGCGCTGGCGTTCAAATATCATTATTTCAGCTCGGCACGTGACGTCGCACGTTCGGACAAAACGATTTGTTTCCGAATCAGCGGGGAATTTTACATACATGACCGTTTCTAGTTGAAGAAATTTCCACACTGAAATGGATTTGAAGACATTCAGATAAATGTATCCTTTAAACGTACAAACTTATTGTAATGCTAGTAGTACTTAATGATCTTTGGCTTCAAATGAAAGATATTTTACAGTTCAAGTAAACAAGAGGTGAACCATCTCATAAATGTTCTTTCCTCATTGGTCTACTCTAATTACTTCATAATAGAATAGATTTCAAATTCCCATTACTGCAAATCACCGTAGTTACAACAGCTCTAATAAGTTAGCTAAATCCTCGTTTTATTTTACCACCGTTACCACCAAATGTAATTCCTAAGCATTTAATAATGGTTTAATGTTATGAGCGTAATAAGATCCACAGCGCAAACGAAAGATTAGTAAAGCATGGAATTAAATTAGCTTTACTTGGAAATACATAATAATTTTCCCCAAAGTAAGTTGTACTGCAGTACAACTTGTATTCTCCAGGGAAAGTGTTTCGACTACATTTCCTCTAAAGCAGAGCATCGCTTACAAGACTTTGTCAGAAGTGGTACGACATAACGCGCAGATTGACTCGTAAGTTTAATCCTATGGGAAAATTGTCCAGTCACTCCTTTAAGTGTAACGACGGGGCGTATTCTTCGTTTAACTATGATTAGAAGTTAAAAAATAAGTTGTGATAATGTTACGGTAGTGGTTTTAGTTTGAACTATTGATATAAATACTGGATAATAGTTTAGACAGCCGTGATTACCTGTCGATTACCCTCTAAAAGAAAGTTTTAGATTCATCAGGGTTTTAGTGCTCGATCGCTATTAAGCATATTGAAATTTGTACTTAGCAATATATACAAAAAGCCTTTCAGTCTTTCAGACTGAAATATCATAAAATATGACTTATCGTAAAGCCGAAAAACAAATTTATGTGTAAGAACTGGTACAGCACTCATGTAAATCTTATTGGTTAGTTGTAGGCAACGTAGAAATCTAGAGATTTTATTTTACAGAAGGCAATATGCCTCCGCGTGTGTTAGGTTACAGAAATTCCATGTAGATTTGAGACCTATTATTTCAGAGACGGCAATATACGAAATAGTTTGGCAGTGCGTGTGTGAGATCACAGAGATTCCAAGGAACAACGAAATTTCAAACCCTTTCCGTACCTTCAGCAATACCATTCAAGAACACTTTGATATCGAATTTCTCACTTCTTTGACGAATATTCAGAATATAGCGATGTTTATGATATTTTATTTTCATCCAAATGCCTTGATTTAGTAGCGACAAGCTTTCACGTTAATCTTTGGTTAAATTAGATTTTCACGCTATTTTTGCGTATTTTCATACTCCGTGAAAAGCGCACAGCATTGCCATATCGTTGTAATGGAATTCTCACGAATTCAACGCTATACAATTAATTAAATAGGAAGATAATATCGAAACTAAGATTATAGGAATATATCGATTTTACACAGCATAATATTCCATATTAAACCAATAAGTACAATATATTGGATAATACCAGCTAGCTTAGGTGTGTGATATTCCGTACCGTAATTAGATTTCATGCTGACGGTGGAGTTGATCACAAAATAAGGTTTCATATTCATTACATTACGGCATCTGTAATTTACTCCTGTTCTCAATTTATTCGTTGCGAAAATATAATATTGCTAGGCATAATAAAAGAACCAGCTTCAAATTAAAAGAAACCTTACAGAGAGATTTTTATAAAGGTAGTGGAGCAGTGTCTAGACGTTATCTGTAATAAGGTGCTTCGTGATACGGATTTGTCGCGTGAGAGCTATATATAGTTCTCAGTACACTAGTCTTTAAGGATCTACGCGCCACATAAGAGACTGGTTGTACTTTTGTGTAAAGTAAACTCTACTTTTTGATGGAATCCCAAAAAGAGAGTAGGTTCTCAATTCGACTCGGTTCCGTAGTAAAAGTCTCGGAACCCTTATAGTTTCGTCCGTCTGTCCTCGGCTTTCCTCCTCAACGGTTAGTGCTTGAAACATGAAACTTTGCATGAATATGTATTTTTACTACACCGACAAAGTGCTATAATAAAATTTTTAATCATTTTATTTTTTTAAAAATTTTTACTACCCCTATACATATAAGAGAGAGAGGGGGTTTGGGAGATATTTAGCTTTGAAGAGCATGTTTTTGCGAAAACTGGGCGTCCCTCCCTCTAAATTCTAAACCACTGGCGTGAAGAACCTGATAAAAATCATGTTGGTTATCCATGTAATAAACTTTTAAAGGAAACTGTAACGGATAGTATAACTCTGTCAGTACAGGAGTTATAGAGTATTTTATGGCAGCTACGGAACCCTATTTTATGCGTGGCTGGACACGCCCTTGCCCGGTTTTTGTTTGTTATTGAACCGTTTCAGATTTTTTTTTAATTGAAAGCTACTGCTTCGCCAGTGGTCTAATTTCATTTTGGTCCCATTTGGACAATTATTTGGTCCCATTTCGGTAATTTAAACACGGATTTTGTGTCAACGTTTCACGTGTTTTTGTAGCGTTAAATTTCAGCTAACTTCAGAAGTATATAACTACCTAGCTGAAAGGCGAAGGCCGCGCAGGATTATTTTTAACGACTTCAAAAAAGAAATAGCTCCACGCGACTGTGTTTTTGATATTTTTTTTTTATTTGAAAGATGGTGCTCTAGTGTGTTCCCATTTCATTTTAGTCCAGTTCTGACAATGGCATCTATGAGAAAACCATTAAAATGTTACGAATTAAAATAATTATTTAGTTCGTAATTTCTACGACTCCCGAGATATCAAATTGTGATACATGGGGCACACTAAAAGTTTTGCATTTCAAGCTAATCGGAACTATTTAAATTTCGAATGTTATATTTTTTAAACGTTGCAACCTTCTTAGTAATAAAAAAAAAACAATTGGCGGGAAATCATTTGTCAATTGTTTTTTATCACACATCAAAGTTCTACGTATGCAACGAAAATGGAATTAAGTCGAAAAGATTTTAGAGCGATGATTTTTTATGATTTTAAAAGTTCTCTCTCTCCGCAAGACTGTGCCGCTCGTCTTCAAAATGCTTTTGGGAGAGAAGCACCTTGTTTGAGCACCGTGAGGCGATGGTTTGCTGAATTTGGGAGAGGTCGAGTTTCTTTACATGACGAATTTCGTGAAGGGCGGCCTTCAACTGCTGTCAACGAAAATAATGTGGCTACTGTTAAGCGGTTAATTGAAGAAAACCCGCGCATTACCTATGTGACAATTCGAGGACTATTGGAGTTTGGTATGAGTCAAATCCAAAAAAAATTACACGAAGAATTGAAAGTTCGGAATCTTTGTTGTAGTTGGATCCCTCATGAACTGACAGCGGAGCAGAAGCGGGCTCGCGTGGAATGGTGCTCACAGATGCTCCTTAAGTACGACCACGGACATTCTAATGCTGTTTATGACATTGTCACAGGAGACGAAACGTGGATTTATTGTTTTAAACCCGAAAAAAAACAGCAATCTTGTGAATGAGTGTTTGAAAATGAGAACAAGCCAACAAAAGTAAGGCAGGCGAGAAACGTTGGTAAAAATATGATCGCTTTTTTTTTCTCAGCTACGGGTCCCATCTGTACAATTCCACTTTAAGATCAAAAGAGTGTTAATGCCGAGTGGTATTCTACCATTTGTTTACCCAGGGTGTTAGAAAAAGTTCGCGAAAGACGACCCAAAAGTCGCGTTCTCCTACATCATGACAACGCTTCTTCACACACGGCTAACAAAACAAAGTAATTTTTACCTTCCGAAAAAGTACAACTTGTCACCCATCCTGCGCATAGCCCCGATCTAGCACCCTGTGATTTCTGTATTTTCCCCAAAATCGAAGATTTGATGAGAGGTTTCACTTTTACCAACTCCGAAGAGGCAGTGATAGCGTTCAATCAGCACGTAGAAAACATGCCTTCAGATCTGTGGTCCTCCTGTATTAAAAAATGGTTCGATCGCATGAAATAATGTTTAAAATGTAAAGCAGAGTCTTTTGAAAAGCAATAAATACAATATTTTGGTTTTAACATGTTGTTTTTTTAAGTTACGCTAACTTATAGTGTGACCTACATATTCATAACATGTGATATTCTGAATATTTGTAAAGTTTTTATTAAAATTCATTCAGAGACAAAAATATGGAAATCCTTAATAAGAAAACTTTGACATTTAATAATATTAGTTGGATTAGCTCCTATTAAAAACATTTAAAATACATTAGTTAAAGAAAGTGGCAGTGACATAACTTGTTGATATGGTTTGAACATTTTGATATTATTCATCCTGTTCGTACCGTCAGGTGCGTCTGAAGATGATTTATGTTTCTACTGAAATGGGGGAATTGAATGAGTTTTGACTCGGTTCTGTAATTCGTTTCTTTCAAACCTTAATATGTTATTAAAGCAGACATTTTTGCTTGTGAAATTCCAGTAAGTGAGTCAACATTTTGATTTTCGGATAATTTACTAAATCTTTATTTTAAATTTATGAAAAATTCTGTCTATTTTTATTGCGTGAGTGTAATAATAATTTCAATTTATAATTAACTAGCTAATCATCACGACTCCGCTCGCATGATAGGTATAGTTTTGTCGTTCCCGATTTTCACAACAAATTACCGAGATAAATCCTATGTTACACAGGGATAATGGTAAAAGGTATATATCAGTGAAAGAATTTTCAAAATCAGTTCAATAGTTACAGAACCTATTCAATACAAACAATCAAATCTTTCCTCTTTATAATATGGGTAGTATTTAACTACAAATCAAAAAAACCCTTCGTTTTGTACTAAAAATATCCTTTTCTTAAGCAAAAATACTGACTGCACAGCAAATAATTGCACCTCAAAATATATTAATTTTAGCAGCCATTTAAGTCGTGACGCATAGCATCATGAGTGACTTGGGAGCGTGTAATTTTTTGTTGTGTTTGTTACTGACAGGAGAAATTTCATAGAAACTAAAACGCAGAACATACGTAACCTTAACGACCGCATTAACTTTTTTAATGTTATCTTAATCTTGTATAAAGTGTAACTTGTAAAGGGAGAATGAGAAACTTATATCGCACGGGCGGACCCACAACATCATTTAGTAACTTCTTAAAGTTTTTTTTTGTTTTGTTTAGCTCGCATAACATATTCGATGTTCTTATTTATACATTTCAGCTACCATACAATGTTTGGCAATCAGTTAATGGTGTAGCTAGCTTAGCACAATGTCATTATCATAAAAAACTTCAGGAACCTACTATAAAACCGCTATGACCTTCATTTGCGAGTATGATTTCTAGTGTCATTCTACTTTATTTGATTTAAAAACCTTGAAAAAATTATAAAGACATACCATTTTCATGAAACTTTCAAATAACTTTCAAAGTAAATAAATAGCATATCGTTATGGAGGAGCTTAAACTAGCTAATTACGTGGGATAAAAACTCGCCGACGAAGTATTCAGAAAACTTCTTAGCTTGCCTTTAAAGCTGTCCGCATTAAAACTTAAATGTCTACTATCCAGAAGAAAATGCTCATTAGACGCTTTTTTATACTGAAATGAAGATTTTTTTAACTCTAAGAATTGAACGACTAGTAAGTATGTATATTTCATTCTGATGGGTGGTGAAGTCTAATCTTCAACGCTTTTGCCTCGGTTCATCCATTGAGGTAGGTAGTTACTAATTTACTTTGTACGTAAATTAGCATTTATCTTTACGGGTTCATCTATTTTTAAGTGTTCAAAATCTAGGTGGACAATTTTAGTGTTGGTTATGTATGATTAGTCCACTGAAAAGCGTGGAACTGGGATATGGGATAGTTTAATAAGCACAATTTGATATTCACTACGCTTATGTGCTCAATATTTTCAAAATCTATTTCATGCATTAAATCAAGAAAGAAACCTAACACCCTAAATCGAATTTTTCTACACGGATCCTCTAAGATCCAACAAATATGGATTATTCAATTTTGGCATGGTAAACTAAAAAGGTCTCTACATCTCAAAAAAGTTCGTATAAACCGACCAAATATTTTACCTTATTCTCTTTCACCGTTGAAACAACGGGTCCTCAATACACGAACACTTTTCCCCTAGAGGCAGATCTTGAACTTTATTGACATTTACTTTCCGGGAAACATGGCGACAGGCACTGTCTGTCTCATCCTGACTCATCGTATTATGCTACTCTGTCAACGTCTATAGTTCATAAGTTGGGGGTGTAGACAGGGTATTATTTAATATCCATTCACTCAAACGATATTCTTTCTTTATATTGGATTTTTGTATAAGTGGGTTAAGGAGCGGAGTTGTGTTATGAGTCTTGAGTAGGTACTTCTCATCTTTTTAAAACGATATCATGTTCATTTTCGCTAATATGCTTAGTCAGTATTCTTTACTGCTGTCTATAATAAGTAGTACTGAGATATTATAAGTACGTATGTATCTATAAATCTAAAGGGCTAAGAGATTTATAATTGATGCAGTAGCAAATTGTGTAACTTAAATATTGGGATATCTATGTTGTATGAGTCCCAGAAACGTGTATAAACACCTACGCATTGATCTGTCTAAACTACCAGCTCACATATAAAACAAAGGCCTTATTAAAGCAGGTATCTAAATAGGTAGGTACTAGTTTTTGTTTGAAAACTTTCAGTAAATACTGAGAGTTTTCCACATAGATCTAGTTGTTTATTTATATTCTACTAGTGGTCGCCCGCGACTTCGTCCGCGTGGTAATTTGGATTTGTTCCCGTTCCCGTCGCGCCGCGTCATATTTTGAACAATTCACACAATATCTTTATAAATTGTAGCCTATGTGTTATTCTGATGTATAAGCTATATTATTGTAAAGTTTCATTAAAATCCATTCTGTAGTTTTTACGTGAAAGAGTAACAAACATCCATCCATCCATACATACATACATATATACATACATACTCACAAACATTCGCGTTTATAATATTAGTAGGATATAAGTACCTACAAGTAGTTTATAATAGAATTTTGAGATCGATCTAGTAAGTACCGGTACTTACATAAATACTTAGTGCCAAATATAATAGACATTAAAGTATAATAAGAATTACAATATACATAATTATATACTAAAAATATTTTCATTAAAAACATATCGTTTAAAAAATCCCCCGCGTCATTGCCAACTGGCAAGGTTCCCAGAATGCTGGCTGTGTTGCCACGTTGGATGGCGATACTTATTCTTTGGGCCAGAAAATAGCCAGCCTTTTGGTCCTGAGAAGTATCAATTAAGCGTTTAGCAATGTCTCTATAAAGGCGACGAGCACTCGGACTCCATGACCCCAGTGTCTCAACCCCAAACGGCTCAAATATGTAATCACCTGTAATCAGTGCCAAATGAATAAAAATACAACTAACTTAAAAGAAAACCCACTGTGTTTCCACAAATAGAGCTTTAAGAAACTAATTAAGCTTCACAGGCTACAGCGCACTTCTCAGGATTTGCAACTTTCATTGAATTGATAAAACTTTTTTGTTGATCTTTCGTGTTATTTCAATGGCGGTGAAGATTTTTACTTGGTATTTTATAGTAAAGAACTGAAAGAATGTGTCGGGGATCAGACTAGTCGAAGTCGGTAGCTAATGCAATATGTATCAGCTTACAAGTAGAGAACGACGCTGGCTCGTCGGAAGGAACAACTTTTATTTATCTCAAGTAAGTAGGTATCTATTGAATTTATCCACGCGCGAACCAAGTTTTGAGAAAATCAACTTCTTCGGAAGGTTTCTGATGAATTGCTTTTTTATTGACACCAGCGAGCGTTTCGTCCCGACTTAGCTCACGAGGTAATTTTTTCTAGTTACTCGTGCATATTGTAATCATGAAATAATTTTTGAAACCAGTCTATAATTTTTTATAAAATATTACTTTAATTTTAAGGTCTTTTTATCACGTCATTGTAAATATGGAAAATACTAAATGACCTTATCTGTTTGATTATTATTGTTGGTAATTAAATCAAACAGATAAGGTCAAGTATTGGTGAATACCTATTTTTGGAACTTAGTTAGCATGATCTGAGGTTTCTACCCACATTAGTTATTGTAAAGAATCCTACATCGCGATAATGAAATTTGCACGCGTTTACTTATAAGCAAACACGTTCCAACCACGAATTTTGCTGTTCTCTCTGAGACAGTCTTGATAATGCCTCGTTTAGAGGCGAAACAATTGTCGACGTTTTGTTGTCTTTTTGATTCTGCGAAAAATTAATGCTATTATATAATTTAAAAAGTTTTTTCTTAAAACATTTTACTTACTATTGTTTTATAAATTGTTCCAACAACAAAATGGAATTCTCAAATTGTTTCGAACAAAGTCGTCTTCACAACGATTTAAATTAGGTCAATGGAACTAAAATAACAGTAGGTATGTGTAGGCTTATGCAGGTTGGCATCGAATAGTGATAAAGCCTGGAACCGTTGCCAAATTGCCCTGTTCGCTTATCATCAGGCTTATGTATGTAGGCCGTGTGCTGTGTTTTATATTCCAACTGAAAAATTATTACTCAAATGAGTAGAGACGTATTTATTTCTACATCAACAATTTATCAGGCCTAGAAAATAATACCAATCCTGACACAAGAAATAAGATATCGACGTTAGTAAGGTGGTCATTTACGCGATTTTTGAGATATACACATACCTCTTGATTACCCGACGTTTCGATAAGCCGGGTCGTTACAAGAGTCGTGACTAGAAAATCGCGTCAAAGAACCGTTTGTAAAAACGCGAATGTTTAAAAATCTACATAGGTAAATAGTAAGTAACGCTTCATGATGCATTGTTAGCTAAACTTAAAATACTGCTTGTGTATTTTTTAGATTCTTGCATATTTTTGTGCTAAAGCGCTTAAAAGAATCGATTATTCAGAAAATATTGGTATACTCGCTCGATTTGCATTGGAAATTGATATTTACTTGCTCGCAGGACGGCTATGTTGCGGCTCAAATGTTTACTCATGGCAAACTGTTAGTTAATCACTGTCTACCTCAATGTCGTTAGAACCTTAGGTAAGACCTGCAACATGTGTTCTCAGATTCGATTTCCGGGTCGTATAAATATTTGTATCGGAATATTACACAATATATTTACAAAAAATACACATATTTCGAACAGATATCGCGGCTCGTGGTCAGAGGGGCTCGTGGTCTAGTGGTAACCGACAATGTTAACACATTGCAAAGGTTAAGCAACATCGACTCAGGCCGGTCTTAGGATGGGTGACCATTTCTTAAGACATTGAGACCCCTCCGTGCCTCGGAGAGCACGTTAAGCCGTCGGTCCCGTTATCATACAAACATCTATGGCAGTCGTTAGGGGTAGTTGGAGCCCTAAATCAAAAATCCGACCGGTCTAACTACAGAACTTCGATATCGCCCATGGGTTGTGGAGGTCAGATGGCAGTCGCTTCACGGAAAATATCGATGTTCAGCCGAATCGCAGCTAGACTGGAAAGCCGACCCCAATTTTAGTTGGGAAAAGGCTCGGTGAATGATGATCGCGGCTCGTGGTCTAGTGGTAACCGACAATGTTAACACATTGCAAACGTTAAGCAACATCGACTCAGGTCGGTCTTAGGATGGGTGAGCATTTTATAAGACATGGAGACCCCTCCGTGCCTCGAAGAGCACACTAAGCCGTCGGTCCCTGGTGTCATAAAAACATCTATGGCAGTCTTTAGGGGTAGTTGGAGCCCTAAATATAAAATCCGACCGGTCTAACTTCAGAACTTCGATATCGCCCATGGGTTGTGAAGGTCAGATAGCAGTCGCTTTATGGAAAATATCGAAGTTCAGCTGAATCGCAGTTAGACTGGAAATCCAACCCCAACTGCGTTGGGAAAAGGCTCGGTGAATGAATGATGTTGTTCGAACTCAACTTCATCGAGAAATAGGTACTTAAATATATCTAATTATTTCTAGAATACACAATGACATATGGATAGGTATCCAGAAGTGTTAACCCACGAGAGTCGAGTAAAAGTTTTTGGCACTGTTGTTCCTTTCTATACAACACTTTATGTAAATATTAAAAACTCTAAGAGCTAATTTCTTAGAAAACTTAATACTCTAACATCGTCGTGAGTCATGCTCATGAAACAGTGAAAGTATAGTGTTTACTTGCATATAACGATGTTAACAAAGCCCCTTATGTCTAGATTGCAGCGTTTCATTTGAAGGAGAAAAGCGGGGTCGAGCTTCCGTTGCCAGGAACATAATCGCACTTGCTTTTTGTGCCTTACTAAGCTCGCTTACAACGAAACGCAGGTAAGGCAGGCTCTTAGCTTAGTATCAAATGTAGGCGTGTCACAAGTCTACCTTTAACTTGCATTCATGTGTATTTTTATGCTTTCAAAGACCCGCGGCAGGTATTTTTCCGGAGCTTTAAAATGTAAGTTTATTTTTGCGTTGTTTTCTTTTTTTTAACATATTCGTGTTCGTATTTATTGCTTGTTTATGGGTGATCATTTCTTAAGACATTGAGACCCCTCCGTGCCTTGGAGAGCACGTTAAGCCGGTCCGGCTTAACGTGCTTAACTTTGGACCCCTTAGGGCTAGGTCAAATTTTCTACTTTTTGGCTTGCCTCCAGATCGAGGGCTATCCATAGAGGGGTCAACCATCATTGTAGCATAAGCAGTTCTCGAGAGCTAAGGGGGGACAAGAATTACATTTCCCATTTGTATATATAGATATCTCAGTAACGGTGGCTCGTAGGAAAAAAGTATTGATACATTTTTATAGATAATTTTAAGATCTAACAATTTTTATCTAGAGTACTTTTATGATAAAACTTACCGTTTTGCTGAAAATTGCGAAAAAGTAATTTTGTGGAACTTTGACCTCGAATAAAAAATTTTCCACCAACGGGAATGATGGGAACTTTTAAATTTTATTTATAATTATGTTCTGAACAATTTTACTGATTTTCAGCTTGTTGGGACTTTATGCACCTTCGAATGTCGAAATTGACCGGACTAGTTGGTAGATATTATAGATATATAATAGGTCCAGTAGTACCTAAGTATTTACAGTCGATATTATTTATTTTCTTACCATTTCCTAAGTGTGTCGTAATGATAGCTGTTAATTTCCTTTTATCCTATTGTAGGAGCGGCACGCAGGATACATCGTTTGAAGCATAATATATTGAGGAATACTTCAAGGCTAGACAGCGTCGGCGCGTCATTTCCGACAATCCCTACAGACGAAGGAAGCGAAATAAATCACCGTTTATTGTCATGAGGGGCAGGGGACAAATCTAGAAGTTGCGACAGGCGCAATTGTGATTCTATTATACACCCAAAATCTTTTTACAAAACTGTATTCAGTGCGATAGTAAATAATATTCGTCCCAAGTAATACGGGCGAGTGTATTGTCGCTAATCGGCAACTTTTATGTTTCCCAGAGCCTCGTCTGTTGATCGTCAGGTGCTCGACTTGCTGGTGAGGCTGGTTTGGGACCCTATGAACTTATTCATTGTATTGTTAGGTTTACTCAAGTTTTCAAAGTATTTTTTTTTAAATTTGCCTCCGTGGCGCAGTGGTTCCCTGGTCGAACCAATAATTTGTGTGATCCACAAATGTTTGTTTCGTAGTTCGGGTATTTTCTATGTAAGTACTATACCTCAGACTAAAAGAATAACATAGACGGAACGAATAGAACTAGCGAGTGAAGCCGCCAAAAGGGATACTATATAGCAATGGGATACCATTTCGCTCGCCACTCCTTTGTGAGCAGCGAGTGTGTACGCACGTGCGATCACGGTTGAACAAAATATTATAAATATGCCGTATTGTGTGGTGAAAAGGTGTAAAAACACTTCAATTATTCATAGAAAGAATGCTGGATTATCGTTTCATGAGTAATTAACTATTTCTTATTAGATTTCATAACATTTTTCTAAATATTTTAGTTGCACAAACTAGGAACACAAAACCTCCGCCATATCATACAGAGTTGCCATAATTTTTTCATCATTTCCACAAAATATTTAGCAGTATTTATGGGAATTTATAAAGTACTGAGTAAAAAAAAATCAGTGTCATCAATGTTGACAACCTCGATGTTTCTAATCATCATCATCATCATTCATGCGTTAGTCCCGAACTCCCGATCACATCTGTGTCCGGGATCTACTTAATACGTGGCTTGGTTATTTCGGCAATCTTGGAATTGACCGCTGTCTGACCTCCCAGCCTGTGTTCTGATCCAATATATTTATGTTACTGTGTCAGTAGTTTAATTTCAGTCTAACACTACGAAGGCCTCAGTCTTAACCTAATGACTATTGATATCTACTTCATGTATAGTCAACGACAAAAGTAGCTTAACCAATAATTCTTATCTGTTGATCACTAATAGCTGTTAAACCGATCACAAAATCATAAACAAAACACGAAATATATTAACTTTGTCCTTGGGATTCTAAAATGACTTGTACATTGCTGTGGCACATGCATTGGGATGTAATAAAGAATAATAAATATTTTTGTGCTAATCAACTTTTGTTGTTGACTGTACTTTGTACTTACACTGGAATGAAGCTTTGTTCATTCATCTTAAAAAGGATTATTTTAATGATGAGAAATTTTTTGAAAGCTAGTAATTAAAGTGTGTTTACTCAGTGTTTATCACGTTTTTATTTATTTTAACACTTCCCCATTTTAGGCACTTATCATGATAATCATTTGTGTAAATGACAAAATAATTGCAGATAACATTTACTAAAACAAATATTAATTTTCCATATGTCCACTATATAGAGATTTTTAGGAGATTTTTTCATTTGCTGGCAACATTACGCACACGCCGTTAGTGGTATCGGTACACGGAAATCGGAGTCACACGCACACATTGAAAGTGTCATTTGGCTTCACGTGTTTATTCTACATGTTCCGTCTATGTTATTCTTTTAGTCTGAGTACTATACCTATTTAGTAGGTATAGTACATGGTAGGTCTGTCCATCGTGGTCTAGGTATGTAGGTTGAACTTCCCTCCCTTTTTTTGGGGTGGCCTATGGCCCAGTAGTGGGCGTCAAATGGATTGAGATGATGATGATGATTTTTAAATTATATGATTCGTTTGTCAGGGTGAAATTCAAACCATGTTTTAGATTATTGTAAAAAATTGTGATATATTTCTTTGTTAGACTATGAATATTTAACTGTACAAAATACATGATATTTCTAATTTACAATTAATATTAAATAACAAAATAATATAATTGTATTATATACGTGTATAAAACATTACTCAAGGGCCGGTGACGAACGATCATTGGTCAGTGCTTTCCTTAACTTCACAGTGGCGAACTGCTGCGGCCTGTCGAGATAGCAAACAAATTGTATTACTAACTGGTCATTTACGGCAGTTTTCAATATTCAACCTTGATCCAAATTTTGCAATCCGGGATTGATACTTCATACAAATTGCTAATTTGACATTGATAGGAATTGATGTAATTATCAATCCCGGATAGCAAATATGAATCGAGATTGACATTTCAATACAGCCGTTACCTAAACAAAGGAAATTTAAAGTTTTTATTAACATTTCAAATAATATCGACGTATAATATCAGATTTCATTACTTAACTGGAAAATCTATGTGTGAATCATAAATTATAGACAACTAGGCAAAAGGAAATTAAACTTGCTTTGTGCGTGATATTTTGGAGATTATAACAAACAGGATTTTATAAAGAACAAACCTTCTGATTTTTATTTGTAGACTGCTGTTTCACGTCCCCATAGATCATACCATGGTCCAAATGTATGGCCATCTTCAGGCAGTTCATTCCCGTCTGCTGGTCTTTTTAACAATTTTGTGCGTGGTAGAAGCTGCGGTCTTTGTTGTTTTAAGGCTTCATTAAATTTTTGGTCATCAGATTCGCTGTATGGTCCTTCACTTCTACGCTCAATAAAACGCCTCGCTTCCAGTCGCGCTTCTTCTTGACGAATTTTAGACTTCTCTGCCTTTTTAGAATCAGTTTCATAATCATAACGAGATGTTCGTCGTTCTTGATCACTAAAGTACGATATATTTGACTCATAAAATCTTTCGTCTCTGCGGCCATTGTGTGGCAATGAGCTGTCATCGTAACTTCTGTTAGCTCTGCTTCGTCTTGTCTCCTTGGTCTTTGTATCTGTGTATTCTTTTCTATTTTGCCGTCTGTCTAATGAGTAATCTATCCTTGGCTCACGATTTTGATCAAAAGACCGGCTATCCTTCTTTTGATTTCTCATTTCTACTTGTGGGTATTCTTTCTTATGATTCTTTCCATTTTCAAAATTACTTGGTTGGTGGTTTTTATCTTCCTTGCTTACCCGTTTTTTGTATTTTAATGTGCCCTCATCGTGTCCATTATATATTTCTTCATTGCGCATCTCATTGTTATTTCGTTCAAGAGGAATGCCGTACCGATCAGTTTGCTGCTCGTTGTCCTTGTATTTTAGTGTCTCAGAGGATGCTGAAAACGTTTTAACTTCTTTTGAGCTATCTTTGAACGTTTTGAACTCCATAGCTTTAGGTGGGCTACGTTCGTGTGGTGAATTTTTTGTCTTTTCTGACGACAGTGTGGCACGAACGTGAGGTTTAATTGGGGTTACTTCAATTTCCTCAAATTCGGGAACATATACATTTTCTTTGCGTTTTTTATCATCTTCATCCAAAACTTGGGTTTGGCGACGTCGGTCATTGCCTTGTTGTTTCCGTGATGTCATATGATCATCAACTATAATACAGTCATATGGATCAGTACTCGAGGCAACAGAATTTACATCGGAGCTACTATCATTGTCATATTTCTGTAAAATTTCTCTTCGCTTCACGGTTTTCATGACAAAACCATCACCATTTTCATCATTGTAAAAACTATTTTCAAAATTAGTTTTTATTGTACTTGTGTTTGTCAAATCTGAATGTCTTGATTCATTACGCGGTGCAATATCGTCCAGTTTTTCTTCCATAGCAATTTTTTCCGAAATGCTCTTTTTATTCATTGTTTGAGTCTGTCGGTACTCATCGGGTACTTTACGGTTGCTTTCCTTTCTTTCTTCATTTTGAATTGAGCCTAAACTTTTGGCTTGGCGTATACCATTTACTTTCATTTCTTTCCTATCAATAGTTTCATTTTGTCTCGGCAAATTACCGTTTTCAACAGGTAAGGACAACTTTTCTGGTGTACTCTGTTTGTGTACATCAGGTATTTCAGGGGCTGGTCTCAACTCCTTCTTCATTTTTTCAAAAAGTTTTTTCTTGTATTCGGGAACAGTGTCCACTATGTCACGATGCTGCCAGAGTGACATGCCTGCCATTATTTCCTCCGGAGTTGTGCGTCCAAATTTCCAAAAAGATTTGGTTCTTTTAACTTTTTGAGAGTTATCCATATCCAGCATGCTACGTAACATTAATTGCTGATCGTCGGTCAGATATCCGTTGGCATTGTTGTGTGGTTTAGGACCTCTTTTCAAACTTTGAGTTTTAAGTAAATAAGCCCTTTGGTCGTTGAAATGATGACCAGATTTACTATAAAATGAATAAAAAGAAAAGTGAATAAAACTAGCCTACAACATACAAAGCAACAGAAAAAACAAAGCATACAACAGATACATAACTTTAAGAAACCAATAAGATATTGACTTTTGTTACCTTATTGGTACACGTAGCCTCTGAGCTTCCTCGTCACTATAATCGATATCAGGTTGTGGAGGAGGCTCGTTGGAGAAACCTGAATCATTTGAGCTATGCAGGGAAAGGTTGCCTGCTGCTCCGACAACAGAAACTGCTGTTTTAGCTGGCCCTGCTTTATGCTGAGTTACCTGTGTTGGATAGTATTACTCAGTTAGTAATTGAATTACGCAGACTTCTATCTGTTTTAGTTTTTGATTGAGTAACGGTTTTTTACATTTTTTATTAAAATATGTAGTATGAGTTCCGATTTATCAATTAAATTAGAAGTAACAGTGCCTTTAGCAATGGTAGTAGGGTTTTATGTTACCTGTCCTCTCAAAGGTAGAGTTTGAGGTCCAAAACTTCTGGGTTCTATAACCGCATGAGTTGTGAAGCTTGCCGATGATGTAGAATTCTTTATAGGTCCAGTGGGTGCTGCTACCGGGGTAGATGCATGGAAAGTGGCACTCGCCGAAGAGCTGAGGGCGCTTGGTGATGGCGCCGGCAATGTTGGTGGTAAACCTGGAGATCCATTTCCGAGGCGTCCCTAGAAAGATTTAGTTAAATAAGAATAATTACGGTTTTTTGATAAGAAATATTACACCATATTTTTGTAATAGTACTAACACTTTTCGAGTAGGATAATATATCATATTTTACCTTATTTACATGATGTGCGGTGACAGTGTCACCAAACATACGAGTGGGTGGATGTGAATGGCCGTGGGGTGTTGCTGACGGAGTAGTCTGCGCATGCGCCACTGGTGCTGGCGGGGGCGTTTCACTCGGTGTTTGTACGCTACTCCAACGAGCTGGAGAAGTACTGGAAGGAGTTAAAAGAGTACTATAAAGTAAGACATGATTTATACATGATCTCATTAGATAATTAATAAAATTAAAGTAATATCATAATGAAAGATGAAAATCTGGCATATCGCGATGCAATTTAACTGTTTCGGTGGCGTGGTCGGCAGTGCATCGGTTTTCGACTCCGGAGTCTCGGGTTAGATTCCTGGGTCGAATAAAATATTTGTGGATCCACATTATGTTTTTTTCGGAGTTTGGGTGTTTTCTATGTGTATTATGTATGAATTTAAAAATATATAAGTAGGTTTATCAGTTGATAGATCTAGATCTCATAGGACAAGCTTATAGCTTAGTTCGGGCTAGATGACGTAGTGTGAGAATGTCCAACAATATTTGTAATTATCTCCTTTCACAGTCGCTTCCAATAGTCCCAAAGTTAAACTTTTACTTTATACCATTTTGTTTGTACAACTGTATCATTATGTAATGTTCTTTGATTTCTAATGTTTTTTATGCATTTGTATTGTAATAAATCAAAAACATACAAGGTATATTTACCCGTTTTCATCATTAGCAATTGGTTCAGTGTAAGCAAGAGGGAACCATCCAGCGTGATGAGTACGCAAGTTCTCTCCATATTGCCATCCTTTGGTTCTCTCTCCTAGAAGTGCGAGAACATCTCCTTGTTGGAAGCTTAGTTGATTGTCGCCAGCAGCTGCGTACGCGTATAGAGCGCGTGCCAGTGGAGGATCCCGTGAAGTGCTAGTTGGTGGAGCTAGTGACGATGGTCGAGTAGATGTACGTGAATCAGTTACTGTGGAATAACGTATACCTGTTAAATTCAGTCATTTTTTAGGTCACATGCATAGGAATATTAAAAATATCAATTGCAGCTAACCATCTTCATTGTTTGAGCTAGCTTGAAGATTGAAATCAGATTTAGCTCTTGGTAGACCTTGAGCTGGTGATCCTAAATCTCCAATGGACCTCACGTCAAGACATGATGCATCTACAGATCGAGTTTTGCGTAATGCTGATCCAACTGATGCACGGTCGTCATCATCATCCACGCGGGGACTGGCATAAACGTCTTCATCAGCCCAGAAGGAAACTTGCTGCAACATAAAAAATAATCAATTGACGAATTTTGGAAATTATAAAAAGGAAACAATATATATCGACGGATCCTTTAAAAAAACACTTTTTGAATATTTCTTAGTCAAGCCTTTTCTTCTCTCAGTCTTGGTATAATTTCCAGTTACATTTTTACTTACTCTCATCCTACTAACGAACATGGCTTCAACATTTGGTGGCAGATACTCTCTTGTTCGGGACACTTCCAGCCATTCATCCAGACCCGAGCTGTAGGATGCACCGCCAGCAGTATGGTAAGCTAGCCAGTGTTTTGCAAGCGAACATTGCCGTTCAAGAACAAAACCATATCGACGGCGCTCTTGGGTCATTGCCTAGAAAAATAGACATTATATAACACAGGTTGCTTTTGCTATAATTTTCAATGTAGGTAACTTTGAGTTTGATATTGGGGCCCGAGCGCACGCTGCCTATTCTGTCTGATGATCGCTGCTTCTCAAGACTAGAAGGCTGGTTAGTTTGTGGCTCAGAGGTATTGCTATTCAACGTGACACTTAAAAAGGCCCAGTGTCTTGCAAGTCAGGCGAGGAGGAATTTCGACATGAATCTCTTTAAAATTAAAAAGAATCCAATTTAATTACAAACTACTTACGTTCTTCAGGCTTTGTTCGCAAAATGCATCCAATTTGGTTTTCTCTTCTTCTAATATCTGCATGTTCTGTAAAATAAAAATATTAGTTATCATTATCTATTATTATGATAGAAAGAAGCTTTTGAGTTCCACTTATCAATATTTCATGTTTTTGAGCTTATTTTGATAATCATTGAGTTAAACAAGTCTGACTGGACAGGACTCTGTTGGTTTTAAAATGTTTACTTCGTGATAATTGTATGAGATTTTATTCACACACACATTTTATTTATTTTTATGAAATTTCACATTCAACAAAGTATAAGAAAACCTTATACGAGGGTGGATTGAAAAGTAATCGGCCTAACCAAGAAAATAAATACATAATAAATGAAATATATTTTTATTTTTCAACGTAATCACCATCAAGTTCAATGCACTTTTGCCATCATCCTTCCATTTAGCCCGTTGAAAAAAAATAATTCTTCCTTAGAGTCAAAATATGCGTCTACTGCTGCTTTGACCTCGTCATTTGTCAAAAATCTTTGACCTCCCAAGTGCTTAGGTTAGGGAACAGAAAAAAGTGTGACGGTGACAGATCAGGTGAATAAGGTGGATGTGGTAACAGTTCAAAGCCACAGTTGTGAATTTCTGCCATTGTTTCTTCTGGTCATTCCTGGACGTTTTTCTTTTATTTCCTCTCGTAAACGACGTAGTAAGGTGCAGTAAGAATGAGAGTTTATAGTCTGACCCCTTTCAAGATAATCAACAATAATCACACCCTTCGAGTCCCAGAATACTGAAGCCATCACCTTACTTGCCGACCAAATCGACTTAGCCTTTTTGGGGGGTGGTGAACCAGGTCTTTTCCACTGTTTTGATTGTTGTTTTGTTTCCGGTATACAGTAATGAACCCATGTTTCGTCCATAGTAACAAAACGATTCAAAAAATCACATTCATCAGCTTCAAATAACTCCAAACAGTCGCGTGCAATAGTCAATCGCATCCTTTTTTGCTCAACTGAAAGCAGTCGCGGAACCCACCTCGCAGACACCTTGTGGAAACCCAATACGTTGACCATTATGTTTTGAGTACGTTCATAAGAGATGCCTATAATCTCGGTTATCTCTCTAATTTTCAATCTGCGCTCTCCCATAATTAAGTCGAGTATTTTTTTAACATTTTCGTCAGTAGTGGACGTCGAAGGCCTTCCAGAGCGGGGTTCGTCTTTCACACTCTCTCTACCACGCTTGAATTCTGCTATCCACTTTTTGAGGGATGAAAATGAATCAATCCCGCAATCCCCTAATGTACTGACCATATCATCATGGATGGCTTTTGATGACAGCCCCTTCTTATGGAGGTACTTAATGACGGTACACTGCTCGATTTGCTTCATTTGCGGAAATGATGTCAGATTGCTTTGTTAATAAATTTATAAAATATTAATAATATTTAATTGGTGAAAAACAGAAAAATTTAATTAAGTTAAACAGAGAAACTGCAAAGAGAACTGGCAAATAGTTCCTTTATATAACCAAAAGAGGCTGGGGGGCTATGCCCCCTAGTCTACGTTTCCAAGTGGGAAGGCGCAGGCGTGATTTTAGACAGTGTTATTTATAAAATTAAAACTAATTATCGCACACGTTTCAAACTTCACACAATTAACAGGTCTGAACTGAACTAAATAATGTGGGTAGATTTTATTTTTAGAACTAAATGGATCAGTTTTAGGCCGACTACTTTTCAATCCACCTCGTATTATGACTAAGCAGTATACGTAGGTCACACTATAACTTTTGCGTAACTTAAAAAAACAATATGTTAAAACCAAAATATTATGTTTATTGCTTTTCAAAATACTCTCCTTTACATTTTAAACATTTTTTCATGCGATCGAACCATTTTTTAAAACAGGAGGACCACAGATCCGAAGGCATGTTTTCTACATGCTGATTGAACGCTATCACTGCCTCTTCGGAGTTGGTAAAAGTGAAACCTCTCATCAAATCTTTGATTTTGGGGAAAATACAGAAATTACAGGGTGCTAGGTCGGGGCTATGCGCAGGATGGGTGACGAGTTGTACTGCTGTTGTTGTTGAGTTAAAAAGTGTGAAGCTAAAATGACTTTGTTTTGTTGGCCTTGCGTGAAGAAGCGTAGTTATGATGTAGGAGAACGCGGCTTTTGGGTCGTCTTTCGCGAAATTTTTCTAACACCCTGGGTAAACAAATGGTAGAATACCACTCGGTATTAACACTCTTTTGATCTTCAAGTAGAATTGTACAGATGGGACCTGTAGCTGAGAAAAAAAACGCGATCATTTTTTTACCAACGTTTCTCGCCTGCCTAACTTTTGTTGGCTTGTTCTCATTTTCAAACACCCATTCACAAGATTGCTGTTTTTTTTCGGGTTCAAAACAATAAATCCACGTTTCGTCTCCTGTGACAATGTCATAAACAGCATTAGAATGTCCGTGGTCGTACTTCAGTAGCATCTGTGAGCACCATTCCACGCGAGCCCGCTTTTGCTCCGCTGTCAGTTCATGAGGGATCCAACGACAACAAAGTTTCCGAACTTTCAATTCTTCGTGTAAATTTTTCTGGATTTGTCTCATACCAATCCCCAATAGTCCTCGAATTGTCTCATAGGTAATCCGCGGGTTTTCTTCAATTAACCGCTTAACAGTAGCCACATTATTTTCGTTGACGGCAGTTGAAGGCCGCCCTTCACGAAATTCGTCATGTAAAGAAACTCGACCTCTCTCAAATTCAGCAAACCATAGCCTCACAGTGCCCAAACAAGGTGCTTCTCTACCAAAAGCATTTTGAAGACGAGTGGCACAGTCTTGCGGAGAGAGAGAACTTTTAAAATCATAAAAATTGTCGCTCTAAAATCTTTTCGACTTAATTCCATTTT
Source organism: Nudaria mundana (assembly GCA_963556515.1). Taxonomy (NCBI): domain Eukaryota; kingdom Metazoa; phylum Arthropoda; class Insecta; order Lepidoptera; family Erebidae; genus Nudaria; species Nudaria mundana. The sequence continues at coordinate 10,223,294 of OY748294.1, forward strand.
CGTTACATACTTAGAACATTGATGTGTGATAAAAAACAAATTATTTCCCGCCAATTGTTTTTATTATTACTAAGAAGGTTTAAAAAACTTTTAAAAAAATATAACATTTCTAATTCAAATAGTTCCGATTAGCTAGAAGTGCAAAACTTTTAGTGTGCCCCATGTATTCTGTTCATGGCTTCCGTTTATTAATATTTATATTTACCAACTACCCGTTGCAATACAATATGTTTGTATGGCTGATTACCATTGAATAAATTATTCGTTTCCTATGAATGTAAAGTACAATAAGTAACATTCAATGGTAACTCTACGTTACGTAAGTCATGTTTGGTATCTTATTTCTAAAATGCCTCATAAACAATAGCGAAGATAAAACGCACGTAGGTAGACAGTAGGTGTAGGTATATCATTAGGCCACTGCAACTGAAGCAACTAATTAGGTCTTTACCTATGAAATTGCCATTTTGTATGAACAAAATTAAACGATTTTTTTTTCATGTATTTTTATTTGTATTAATCGAAGTAACCACCCATGCAATCAATGCATCTTTGCCAACGCAGCGGCAGTTTATTGATGCCCTTCTTAAAGAAATCAGCTGGACGGGAGGCAACAAATTCTTCAAAGGCATTTTGTACTGCCTCTCAGGTATTGAATTTCTTTCCCGCCAAGAAGTTATCGAAATTCTGGTAAAAGTAGTAGTCTCTAGGCGCAAGGTCTGGTATGAGGTAAGTATGGCGGATGACGGAGAGCTTCCAACCCCACTTCTTGCAACTTGGAGACCGTCTGCTGTGCAGTATGAGGTCGCGCATTGTCGTGCAGGAGCAGCGGAGACGAGCGATTGACCAATGCTGGGTGGAGATGTGCCAGCTTCTCCATCATTGTGTTCAGTTCTTCACAGTACACATCTGCAGTTATGCTCACCCCGTTTGGTAAGTAGCTGTGATGAATCACACCGGCGCTAGACCACCAAACAGTGACCATCACTTTTCTAGGGGTAAGTTTTCTTTTAGGACATTGTTTAGGTGCTGAACCAGGATCCAACCAACTTGTTGAGCGCTTGATCAAACAGAATCCATTTTTCATCGCAAGTAACAATGCGGTTGAAAATTCCTTCATTTGTGTGTCTATTGAGCAATGCAAGGCATGTCTCGACGCGTACTTCGCGCTGGCGATCCTTGAGTTTGTGGGGCACCCATTTGTCAAGCTTTTTTACCTTGCTAATTTGACGCAAATGGACCAATATTGTTTTGACGCTAACGTCGAAAGCTGCTGCTAATTCAGCCGTAGATTGTGTATCATCAGCTTCCACAATCACCTTTAATTCGTCATTGTCGACCAAAGTCCAAACGGTAATTTCATAGGTAAAGACCTATTATTATGAACAGTATAGTCCAAAAATTATGTTGCCAGATACAAAACTCCACTTGGTCCTATTTCCAAAATGTACGATCAGTTGAATAAACATAAAATAGGTCAGAACTTGGACACACATCGCCACTGCCAGTAGTCTCAAACTAACGAGAGATGAAGAAGAAAGGGCTTCATACGATATCTACGAACTTATATTTTTTGTAAATTATCTCCAGGCTATAAATTAATGAACATTTTGTTTCAACCTTGGGATGTATTACGCCATCGAAGCAATGTGGTAGGTGACTGTCAAATCAAATCACCTTTTTGTAATAAATGTCTAAACGATACGCCTAATAGAAATTTTGTATGAAAAACTCAACAATGACGTCACTAGTATGAATCAGATTAAAAATAAATAAAATAAAGATAATAAAATTAAATATGGGTGAACCAAAAGTCTTTTTATATTTAAAATGATGATTAAAAAAAAATCAACTGCAATTGGTAAAAACTGTTTATTGTTATCAAAACTAGACAAAATGGTAATTTATAAATTTTTTATCAAATTTATCAAAGCAGCGTACAACCGGGCCACAAAATCCAGTAAGAGGGCCTTTAAGAGAGCGGATGCCCAGCGCGTCGCGCGGCTTGGTCAGGAGCTCACTTCCCATCCCACGGGCAGCCGTGGATTCTGGCAACTGGCCAAAGCCGTGCAATCTAACTTTTGTCTGCCCTCGCTGCCACCGCTGCGTTACCCAGATGGAACACTGGCTCACAAAGCCCAAGAGAAAGTGGATATGCAGACCTCTTTGCGGCTAATTCCCGGGTCGACGACCGAGGCCTACAGCCCCCCGCCATCGCCAACTGTGGCCACACTATGCCTGATATTGTTATCAGGCAATTGGATGTACGGGAAGTGCTGCAGTCAATCGACACGCGGAAAGCCAGTGGCCCTGACGGCATTCCGGCGGTGGTTCTACGAAAATGTGCAGCTGAGTTGTCTCCAGTATTAACGCGTCTGTACCGCCTGTCATACTCTACAGGGCTCGTGCCGGAGGTCTGGAAGGAGGCGAACGTACAACCGATCCCCATGAAGGGGAATCGATCCGATTCAGGCAACTATCGACCCATAGCTGTCACCTCAGTCATTTGCAAGGTGCTTGAGCTCCTTATAAATAAGCAGCTCATGCGATACCTAGAGGATCACTCGCTAATCAATGATCGACAATACGGCTTCAGGCCAAAACGATCAACGGGTGATCTTCTGGCATTCGTAGCGCATGTCTGGGGTGGGGCTATGGAAAGGCACGGCGAGTCCTTGGCTATTAGCCTGGACATCGCCAAAGCTTTCGATAGGGTCTGGCATGCTTCGCTCCTTTCCAAGCTTCCGGCATATGGTTTACCTCCTCAACTGTGCAGCTGGATTGCCAGCTTTTTAAACGAGCGCCGAGTGCGGGTCCTCTGCGATGGCCAGGCTTCTCGCTTCTTGCAAGTGAATGCCGGGGTACCGCAGGGGTCCGTACTGTCACCAACTCTCTTTCTTCTGCATATCAATGATATGCTATCCCTCGGGAACATTCATTGTTATGCAGATGACAGCACACTGCACGGGAGTTACTCGGTTCGTCCGACGGCGGGGCGATCTGAGATTGAGGAGGAGAGACGACGACTCGTGACTGATCTCGACCGTAACCTCGACAGTATCTCTCAATGGGGTACTGAGAACCTGGTCGAGTTCAATGCCCGCAAAACACAGGCGTGTGCATTTACTGCGAAGAAATCCCCTTTCCTTCCCCTACCCTCTCTTCAGAATGCATTATTACCAATGAAGGACAACCTCGATATCCTTGGCATAGACGTTCGTCGAGAGTTCAATAATAAAAACTACATCGAAAGATGTATAGGGCTAGCTTCGCGGGAACTAGGAATACTGAATAAGGTAAAGCGATTCTTTACACCGGACCAGAGGTGTCTGCTGTACAAGACGCAGATTAGACCCTGCGTGGAATAGTGCTCTCACCTCTGGGACGGCTCAGCGAAGTATCTGCTGGCCGCTCTCGACGATACGATCTCGAACAATAGCTTCCTTGGAAGAGCTCTTCAATCTGATCCCACCCTCTTCCTTCCGATCCCGAACAACCCGTGCCGGGCAGAGATGCCACTCCCACACAATGGATAGTATGTTCGCGAGAACCGAGCGTTTTAAACGTTCGTTTCTCTGCCGAACGATAGTAGCCTGGAACGCCCTGCCTGTGCTCGTGTTTCCTCCCACATATAATCCTGGGTTCTTTAAGCGGAGCGTGAAGAGGCACATCAGTAGGTCGTCAAGTTGAGGGTCACTCTCTATAGTATTATGTGCTGTGAGAGTGGCCCACAATCGCTAGACGTCGTCACGACTTACCACCAGGCGGGCGGCGTAAATTTGGCGAACCAAATATTAAAAAAAAAAAAAATATCATAATTTCCACTCGAGATTGCAGCAATGCCAGAATAATGAAGGATCGCCTTCATTATTCTGGCTTTGCTGCAATCTCGAGTGGAAATTTTCGATGACAGCTTGACACGTGCTTATTGAAATGATACGCATTTCAGCGCGAATACGATCCTTTAATTCTTCAAGACTCACTGGGTTGGTGTAATAAACTTTATTTGTGAGGTATCCCCCAAAGAAAAAAATCCATTGGGGATAAATCTGGGCTACGAGGCGGCCAATTAATGTCACCTCTCTTCGATATCACTTTTTGGCCAAAAATTACTCGAGCTGCCCTTGAGGAGTCATTGGAGGTGTGGCAAGTGGCACCATCTTGTTGGAACCATGACCGCTGATTAAAACCAGCGAAATCCTGCAGCGCCGGGGCAAAATAGTTTTGTAACATGATGATATACCGCTCTGAATTAAGTGTAACTGCACGTCCCCTTGAATCTTCATAAAAGTATGGACCGATAATGCCTCTTGCTGTTTATCAGCAAGAGGCATTATCGGTCCGTACAGTAACCTTGGGAGAATGCAGGGGTTTCTGGTGTTTTAATTTCGGATTAGTGTCACTCCAATAACGGCAATTTTGTCTGTTAACATGCCTATTTAGGTGGAAGTGTGCTTCGTCTGAGAAAAAAATGTTAGTAAAGCTGGTGAACCGCTCTAACATTTCGTTTGCAAACTGCAACCTAGAGGCATGGTCCTGAGGCCTTAATTCTTAAACCATTTGGATTTTATACGGATGTAGGTGTAAATCTGCCTTGAGAATGCGGTTCAAAGTTGTTCTTGGCACGTTAAGGACACTAGACCGCTTTCGAGTTGAAAGTCCAGGTTGGTCACGAACAGACGCTCTTACTCGCTCCACGTTTTTGGGGTCCCTCGATGTTCTAGGTTAGCCGGATCGAGGTAAATTTATTGTTAAGCCTGTCTCCTCAAACTTGAGCACCCATTTTTTAATCAACGAAACTGATGGAGCTTGATTTTTATGCCGTATGTATGTATTTTATGTGTATTTCCGTTGCGCTAAGGCCGCAGAATCGTTGTTTCGATAGTACTCGCGTACGCAGAGAGCACCTGGGCTACCGTTGAACGACGCCATGGCACTAAATCCCCATTGGCCGCTCTTGCTATGCGTAACCCCCCGCCCCACGCCGCCGTCGCTGCTCGGCGCGACGACCGATTCAAATATAAACGGACTTTTGGTCCATTCTGTATAAAACAATCGAACTATGGAAATTGATAATTATCGGACGGGGTAGTTAACCTGTTTGTTTAACTAGTTCAATATCCTTTGTTGTATTATTTTAGTAGGTATATAAGCGATAAAATATCCGTAAGGTACAGTCATAAAACCCAAAACTATTAGTACAAATACTTAGTAGTGTTATTATCACGTAGGTAGTTGGGCTGGCGTAATTTGAAAAGTCGTTCCTGGGTGGCTCAAATAAAAATAATGAACCTAAAAGTTTTGCTATTGTATTTATGTTAATTTGCGTTGCATGAAATCTAATCCTAACTCATGATTCACTTTTTTTTTTAATTCCGCGTTCCAAGGCCGCGGCCGCTCTAACGTCCGTTGCCGGGCGTCTCTGGTTACAAGCAGAACGTATTTCCAGTGGCGCCCGGCGGACTTTGACCACCTCAGTGGTCTCTGCGGGGGTTTGGTCGGGATGAGAATCCCGTGTCGTTGGGGTAGGGTTTTATCCCGCGTCAGTGAGTGAATCTGGTTACGTGCTATGGGGCAAAGGCCCCGCAGCACGCAACCCTTCTAGCCTGCTTCTGTAAGGACGGCGGGTGGCGATCCCGCCGTCCTCAGGCCCCGATCTTGGAGGTCGATGGTCTTGGCCGTAGATGAGTCAGCGGCGCCCTCACCGCTGACTACGGAACTCTGCGGGGAGGGTACGCTCCCTCTCCCTCTCGGCCGCCTCCTTCGCGAGCATGACTTGCTCGCAGAAGGACACGGCCGCGTTCCACGTACTCGCGCTGGAGAACAAGGCTTGGAGCATGGTTTTCAGCGAGAGGATATCCACGCCCAGACCCACTACGAGGTCCCGGCGCTGACTCGCCCACGCAGAGCACTCCACCAACGTGTGGAGTGCGGTGTCGTCGTCGGAAACCTCGCAGTGTTGACGCCGGGGTGTGACCTCACGATGGATGCGAAACAGATAGCTTCCGAAGCATCCATGCCCGGTAACGATCTGCGTCGCACGATACGTGAGGTCACCATGCTGCCTCTGCAGCCAATCGTCCATGATCGGTCTCACCGCCGCGATGATGGTGGTACCCCACCTGGGTTGCTCAAATCGCACCCTCCATGACTCCATGAGATCCTGGCGGAGTTGGGACCGCTGGTCCTGGATTTCACGAGACGCAGGCCTGTAGTCCCGCTCCAGCGCCTCCTTGCACCATTGGAACAATGACGCAAGGGCTCTCGCTTCCAGGTCCCATGGAGGGGTCCCGGCTAGGAGACATGCAGCCTCTCCGGAGATCGTGCGGTGCCCTCTTATTGTTTTGACGGCCAAGGTCCTCAACGGTCTATTAAGGAACGTTGAGTTGTTGGCCGTCAATCTCGCCGCCCATACGGGAGCCCCGTATAGGGCCATACTCCGCAACTCATGATTCACTAGACTTATCTGGTAATAACGAGGTTCTAAGATTATCTGTTCCTCCTTTTTTGTGACAACAAGACGTTGCTTCAATAGAATGTATCTAACATTGCAGATTGGTTAAGCTTCTTTGATATCAGAAAATCTTTTCTCTAATCAAAAAGGTGTTATTAACATAACATTAAGAATTACAATATACATAATTATGTACTAAAAATATTAACACAACAAAATATCGTTTAAAAAATCCTCCGCGTCATTGCCGACTGGGCACGTTCCTAGAATGCTGGCTGTGTTGCCCACGTTATCAAAAAGTAATGTTTCGGGGTATCGTTTCAGAAGGTCCAGGTATGTTAAAATGTTAAAGCAAATAATTATGAAGGTTATTGGTTAATAATTCATTTTCAAGGCCTTAAATAGGTACTTATAGTCAATGAAAGATGCCCATATTATTTATTTAATTTCTTCAATTAAGTTGACACGCATTTTTTGTACCTGTTGTTAGTTTAGCTTTTATTGTAAGTTATGTTGAGCTTCCCTTTCAAGGAACAATCGTTTCAGAAAGTAACCGCTGTTCTGTATCACGTAAAGTACGATAGAATGGCTATCGATCGATAGAGTGTTAAACCAAGTCGTAAGATTCAAACACTTACCTTCATCTCTTTATCCATAGCGGATCCAACTTTGGTAACATTAGGTTTCTTCTTGCGTTGTTTTTTTATTGTTGCTGCAGCCTTACTGTAACTCTCTGATCGCAGTTTATGCTGTTGCAGAAATCTTTTTTGTTCAGACTGTAACAAACAATATACCATTCACTAAACCAATATAAGCCTTTAATTAATATTCAATTGTTCTCGTATATCGTTCAAAGTAGGTACGCCACCGAAATAAAAGCATTGTGTTATCATATTTATGTGTGTATGGGTAAAAATTGTGTCTGCATCAAATTATTATTGTGCTTAACTTTTATAATATTATATAACTTATGTGCGAGTAAATACTGAACAATTTTGAACTAATAGAGTGTTGTACCCAACTGAAAAATATTGATGTATGTGAGTAGTCTGTACAAATTACATTGAAAACAGCTTTGATTAAAACGAAATGAATAATAGGGTCTCGCTACATGAGTTATGTGGTTAAACCAGCTTCATTATCTGCGACATTTATCAAGATGCTACTACCAACGACCAACGGGGCTCGGTGCCGCCCACCATCACACCACATTCTATCGATGTAGTACTTAGGGCACGTTCAGAGCAGTGAATACCAATGAGTAGGCATGTTTTAACTAAGTTCTAATTCAATTAAAAATATTACCTACTATCAACTATGTAATCTTTTTGTTTATTTATTTATTTAGAACAGTTATCATTATGCTAAAAATTATTTTGGTTTGAATAAAGTTATTTAGCTGCTTCATTTATAAACGCCTTTTACACTTTGATTAGTGTTAAGAGCGAGTTCATACATTTTCTACTTGCAACTGTAAAGTGATCAGTAAAATCAGTTACACTTGCACTTAACACTTAAATAAATGTAAACGAGACAGTAGACCATCAATATACTAGGTATGCAATGTATTCTGCTGTTGCAATAATTGAGCTGAGTTTGTCGATCCGGGTCGAACTCCTAAACGACTGGACCGATCTTTATGAATTCAGATATATGCATTCACGGTGATGGTCACTATGACCATGCCAAATTTCAAAAAGATCGGTCTTGTCGTTTAGGAGGAGTTCGATCACGAACGAAATACACGAGTCGTCTAAGAAAGAGCTTCGTAAACTCCGCTCAATGAAGTCCAACCTATCCTTTATATATAATATTTAAAGTTGATTTAATCTTAAGATTAAATCAACTTTAAATTAATCTGTAAAATGTCATCATTCACCGAGCCTTTCCCCAACTTAGTTGGGGTCGGCTTTCAAGTCTAACTGTGATTCGGCTGAACTTCGATATTTTCCGTGAAGTGACTGCCATCTGACCTCCACAGACCACAACCCGTGGGCGCTGTCGAAGTTCTGTAGTTAGACCGGTCGGATTTTTGATGGGCTCCAACTACCCCTAACCACTGCCATAGATGTTCGTATGACAACCGGGACCGACGGCTTAACGTGCTCTCCGAGACACGGAGGAGTCTCAGTGTCTTAAGAAATGGTCACCCATCCTAAGACCGGCCTGACTAGATGTTGCTTAACCTTTGCAATGTGTTAACATTGTCGGTTACCACTAGAACACGAGCCCCTCCTATCCGAGCGCCTAAAATGTAAACAGCATAATAGTTTTTTGGAATCTAATGGACAAAGTCCAGGTAACAAGTTGGAAATTATAGTAAGCAAGTAATAACCACTAACACGTAATCGTATTATCTTTCTAAAAATAAATGTCACGTATGTTATAACCGGTTGAATGTTCTCTTCCAAACAAACAAACTGTTACATTCATAGCAAACATTTGTTTTCACTATCGAAAAAGTTTCTTAATATAAACTCCTTACTTATTAGTTATTATATCAATTTCCTTTCCTCCTGTAAACATTCAAAGTATCGACATAAAGGATTATGAAGAGAATAATGTTATTGAGTTACCTGTACTACTTTTGTATCTTTCTCCAGATTAGTTTCTAAGGGGACCAGGAGATCAACGTAGAACGCCTTTAACTGGAACAAACAAACAAGTTAATAGATCATCGACGACGTAATACACTTGATACGACGTAATACATTCTTCGTAATATTGTAGTTCATGGAAAACTGTAACTAGGACTTGGGCATGTAGGTTTTGGCAATAATTCTTGGTAGTTAAGTACTAGGTAGACAATTATATCGTAAGTTTAACCGTATACGTAATACCACTTATCACGTAAAACTATATAACGCGGGCGGAGACGCGGCGATCTGCTAGTTTCATCATAAAGTGGATTCCCGTGGGAATACATTACCGGGATAAAACATAGTCTATGTTACTCATCAGGGATAATGTGCTACACATCAATGAAAGAATTTTCAAAATCGGATCTGCAGTTACCCAGCCTATTCGCTTCAAACAAACAAATTATTAAGTAAGTATAGATGGTGGGGTTGGTTGGTATTGTAAGTTATGGTTGCTAAAAATATTGTAGTTTGGAAATCATCCCACTAATATTTGTACACTAATGCGCAGTTCGCGAGGCGTAAGCGTAGCTTTGCATTTGTGTAAGTGCAGTGTACGTGAACGTATATGTGACCTCTTTTACACACACGTGTTGTACACACAGCAACAAAAAGAGTTTTTACTCTACTTTTCGTGGTCACTCACACAAATGCAAAGCTCCGCTTACGCCTCGGGACCTGTACAATAAACAGTAGTTACTTAATATTTGAACGGTTAATCATTGTTTCAACTTGCAGACTGGGGAGAATTTCTTTCGTCTTTACACATCCCTACATCTACGGGTTCTGTCAGATCATGTTTGCGGCCGTATTTATCAACCGATTTTCATGAAACTTTACAAACACTCCTTGCTTACAATGAATAACATGTGAATAATATTTATTGGATTGGATGAAAAATTAAAGAGTAATAAAGAAAATTGAAAAATAATCTATTTATTTAATACGACAATTTGTCTATCCGTCCGTCGCGTTTTTCAATTATAATTAATAATACATACATTTGCATGAAATATTATTATTTTATTTTTTTTTTTATATTTGAGGCGATACAAAGTTCGCCGTGATAACTAGTTTTTCTAAACAAAGCTCCCGAAGTCTCCGGTTCACAGAACCACTAGTCATAACTTTGTTGTTTATTTTTTTAATGCAGATGTCATTATACACTAGCCTAGGCATGGTTCATAGTTATCCCACTAAGATGTAGGTAGGTAATAAAGAGAACCTATATGCACTTGAGGCATTTCTTTGTGAAGAAGGTTCATCTATTTATATGTGAGTGTTAATTACATTACAAAATCGTGCTGTCTCGTATTATTTTAGTTCTGGCGTCTAACATAAAGGCTTATTATACTTTGAAAATATAACAGGAATATTTATACAAATGTTAGAAGCAAATATAACACTCCTATGAATATATTCATGTTATGAGAATCACCAACAATAAATTTTACAGTCGAACTTAACAACAACAAGACTTTAAAACCTTTCGCACATCTTCGTAAACTATAATTTTAATAGGACTTACAATATTCATTTGTTGATCTTGTATCTCCCGGTATACCTCCACGACTTTCATTAGAGCGGTCCCTGAAATAAATATTAGTTATAGCATTACGGGTAATTATCTGATCTGAAGTCTCTCCACAATAATCAAAATGAATTTTCTTAGGCAATAGTAGTTACATTTTATGATACTAGCTACGGCACCTAATTAATGTTAATAACAAATAGCATATCTTCTATATTTATACAATTATTAGAATTAATTTTGAGCGTAATTTTTGTTGCATAATGGTCGTAGCAACTGCGGTAGGTAGCAAATAAGTTGTAAAATAGTATGTCTAGCTGTTTTTTTTACAATACAAATCCCAAAACCGATAGACCAGTATGGATTCCCATTCAGGGGAATGCTCTGACGAATGAAACCAAAACCGCCGAAGCCATTGAAAATGCGATTTATTTTGTAGTTATTAGTACTTGGGTGATATCTTTGGATATTTATTTACCTATATCGGCGCATCCTCCCCATGTGCCTTGCTGGGCTTGCCTCCCGAGTTTACCCACAGCATCTACGTAGAGTCGGGATGCCGCTGCCGCACCTGAGGTGTAAAAATATAATGACATTAGAAGATCACTACGTCATCATTACAAAGTATTAGATATAAGTGTACGAGTAACGCGCTTCTACATTTGTATACCTTAACGGAATATGCGCACTTATGTCCTAAGATACTAGATATATTTTATTTTATTAATTAATTTCCATTTCAACATCAATCTTTACAGGGTAAACCCTAATACAATACAGTCAAATGTATATCGTCATCATAATTTTCAGCTTATCTCTGTTCACTGCTGAATATGGCATATGTTTAGCAGCGGACTCCAATGAGTTTCCAGTGTGACCTGTCCAATGAGACCCAGCGGTTTTTACTAGGACATCGGTCCAGCTTGTAGGTGGACGTCGCACACTGCGTTAATATATAGGTAGGTACTTTTTTTTTTTTTTTTTTTTTTTTTTTTATAATTCCGCGGCCCAAGGCCGCGGCCGCTCTAACGTCCGTTGCCGGGCGTCCCTGGTTACTAGCAGAGGGTATGTCCAGTGGCGTCCGGCGGACTTTGACCACCCCTGTGGTCTCTGCGGGTGTTTGGTCGGGACGAGAATCCCGCGTCATTGGGGTCGGGTTTTATCCCGCGTCAGTGAGTGAATCTGGTTGCGTGCTATGGGGCAAAGGCCCCGCAGCACGCAACCCTTCTAGCCTGCTTCTGTAAGGACGGTGGGTGGCGATCCCGCCGTCCTCAGGCCCCGATCATGGAGGACGATAGTCTTGGGCGTAGTCGCGTAGTCTGGGGCGGCCTGGCCGCCGACTACGGAACTCGGCGGGGAGGGTACGCTCCCTCTCCCTCCCGGCCGCCTCCTTCGCGAGCATGACTTGCTCGCAGAAGGACACGGCCGCGTTCCACCTACTCCCATAGGTAGGTACTGCAATACGATAAATGCATTTATTCACCATTAATAGGTATTGTTAACAATGCGTTTTGCCTCGGAGAGTACGTTTTAAACCGTCGGTCTCGGTTGTGATACGAACATCTATGGCAGTAGTTACGGGTATTTGGAGCCCTAAACAAAAATCCGACTGGTCTAACTAGAGCTTCGATATATTCGCCCATGGGTTGTGAAGTTCAGATGGCAGTCGCTTCACAGAAAATATCGAAGTTCAGCCGCGTTGCAGTTAGACTGGAAAGCCGATACCTCAACTCAGTTGAGAAAAGGCTCTCGGTGGATAAGTAAAGGTATTGTTAATGTTAATGTACATATGTATTTGTTTACCTACTTATATTGTACCGAACACTTTACGAATGAAATATCATAGAGCAATGACCTCTTGCTGTCAAGTACAATATCTCTGTTATTTTACATGGTGGTTATCTGATTGCTATTGTGTTTTAATTATTAGCCCTCATTTGACTATACATTGGTATGTTTTACGCACCTATTTTGTAGCTCCGACGTGTGTCTAAACTCAATGCCTGATTTGATTTGACAGGCGTTAAGTACCTATCTCTTTTTTTTTGTAAAGAATACTTGTTCTTTTTCTCTTATACATACTCGTACTTAGGTATATTAATTTAAGAAGGAAATAAGTGGGCATTGACACAGAAGATAGTAATTGGTTAACTACGTGCTATTATAGTACGTAGGTACATTTGTGTAATAAAAATTTTGACATTATTATTTTAAAGCTCTCGTTGAAAGCCATAATGATATAAACATACTTTGTTTTACATTTCCCAAGTGCGATAAAGTTGACTGACGGGCGTGTAAGCCCACGAGGGATCTCTTGAAGAAGGCAGTGCTTCCTTATACTCGTAGTCCCTTGCTCTTTATATTTACTTACTAAAAATATTTGGTAAAGCAAATTGAAATATTTTAAAAAAGAAATCCCTAATGACATTTCATATTTTTTGTTCAGAAGTAGTAATTAATTAACGTACATTTAATTTATGAAATTAAATTCATTTAAAACAATTAATTCTCTAATTAACCCGTTGGCTGTCTGAGAACAAAACTTGCAAGTTAAATTTAATATATATATTTTTTTTATTTACAAGAAATATATTGTGATTTCGAAAATTTCTGCTGATGCTGGAGCTGGGCGGTGGTCATAGAACTTTCCATTGAACACAATGTTACCGTGACTCAGACCTACCAAAAAATAAAAACTAGGGTAGAAATATTAAATGTGGTTCCGTAAGTAATAATAGGTATTTTCCAACAAAAATTAACTCTTCAATTATCAGACACATGGTGCCAAATGCACATCAAACCAACAAATATATCATCATATCGTCATAGGAAGTTGGTGTTTTAATTCGAATACAGTGTGTTCGTAAAACAGTCGAGGGGTTAATCATATCATTACAGAGCGCACAAGCATAAAGCAACCGAACTTCGGACCCTGCGCTGCGGTCCTAGCGCACAAGCCTCCAGAACAGTTATTGTTTTAAATTTAATGCCTAGTTATTTCAATTCATAGTACACAACGTATTCTTTGTTATTATGTATATGTTATTTATAAACTGACGTAAAATACATTAACTAATTGTTATGTAGGTTAACGGCATTGCAATTGCATAAGTAAGACTCAGCAATTAACTAGCATTAGTGATGTGGTTATGGTAAGACTTCGAGAGTTATTTCCTTTCATACAACTTATGTCTGGCCTTAAAGTAAGCCACACGTGATGTTAGATGGCAGCTTAAAGTGAATTACACGTCGCGGCAATTTAATAAAGTACTTAATCGTCTTGTAATAATATAGGTAAGTGTGTAATTGTTCGTGGGTATACGATTTTTGTTTGACTATTACGATATTGATATCGTAATAGTCAAACAAAATATCGGATTTCTAAATGGTTACAACTAAGTATGTTAATAAACACAGGTTTTTTTTGTCGTAAATATTATCACAGTTTTTAGGGTTCCATAGTTCAAGTTTCGGAACCCTTATAGTTTCGTCATGTCTGTCAGTCCGTCTGTCCTTGGTTTTCCTCCTACACGGTGAGTGCTAGAAACATGAAACTTGCATGAATATGTGTATTTAATACATTGACAAAGTTCTAAAAGAAAACTATGAAAAAAATTTATTTTTTGGAGTTCGTCCCCTACAAGTAAACAAAATTTAAATTTTTTTTCATACACCCCGGTGCGTGGGAAATCATTGTATCATGTACGATTTTTTGATTTAAGCATTCGGTTGCGAGATATTCCACTATAAAGCATATTTTTGATATAACAGAGCCCCCCCTCCTCTCTAAATGTAAACTACTGGCTCGATAAACCTAAAAATGTTATGATGGTAGTCCATGTAATGAACATTCAAGGAAAACTATAACGGATTAGACAACTTTGTTTCTTCAGGAGTTATAGATGCTAATATAGGTGACTACGCAAACCTATTCTATGCGTGGCCCGACACGCACTTGGCCGGTATTTTTTCTATTTTCTACATTATTATAAAATTATGTAGGTATTTTCGTTGTTTTTCGTCTACCTATGTTTTTTCGTTGGACTAGCACGTATGGTGAGATTTAGTACCTACGGATCGTGTACATAGACAGGCATTATATACCGTTCCCGTGGGTAATGGGAAACCTATTACACATATTAGGTAATTTCACACTGTTTAATTTTTTTAATGAGTCCAAGTGAGGGTGTCTATATTTGATCGTTGACTTGGCCAAAATTGTCTGACCTAGAGAGATTAGAATGCGGTTAGACTAGTAACTAACAAAAAAAAAACAAAATTGGTAGTAAACAAGCAATGGCGAAGTAGCCAATGCAAAAAATAATGCCAAAAAAAATATGACCATGGCATATTCATTTGATCGGTTTAAACAAAGACCACGTTCAATTAAGTATTGAGACACCTGTATCTTATAATAATACTATTTTGACATATCACGCACGCAAGATTTAAGTAGGTATTTAATAACAGATCGAGTCGTCCGTACTAAGTCCGTAGCCTGCTGGCGGTCACCACACTACTGAAGTGAAATAACTCTTCACAGATACAGTTTTAGCTTAGGTACAAGGACGAGGAAATGCTAATAACTCTTTTATTTTCTGGTATAAAAATATGAATATAAAAAAGAAGAACGCTGAGGAGGGGTCCCATCATGATTCTAGAGCCTCAAGTCAAATTCAACAGCAAGTAGGTAGTGCTTGTGTCGATCAATGGACGAAGTATTGGCAAATATCCTATACATTTCCAGTAAACGGCAATATACATGATCCCTATTACGTGGGACCAACGAAGATGTAACCAAGAGTGGTCGTTCGAAATACCTCTGCTTACCTTTGCGGGGAAACAGATGATTACATGTAAATGAACCGTTATACATGCATGTTTCTTTTTTTCTTTCATGGGTTTTATAAAATAAATAGCTTCTTTGAAGCATTTAAAATTAACAAAATCTAATTTCTTCCATGGATGTAATTTAACTCATCAACAATTCTCGTAACAAAATTATGCGTGTATAAATTATTCCATAGAAGGCCCAAAAGTTCATTAGATTAACTAAAACGAGTTAGTTATGGTACAGATGTTATTTGGCACAAGTCAATAACATACATACAAGTATTTGGGTAAATGCCGAAAGTTGTCGTCCCAAAACTGTATGCAAAGTTCCACCGACATTTTTGGTGTTTTGATTAAAAATATTAAAGCCTTATAAAAGGAGGCCGATGAATTCCACGAATCAGTACAGAGCCATAAAAATGTTAAGTACTTTTAGAACATTTGCAATCAGGGGAGTTGTGGATGACGTTCAATTATAATGGTCTTAAATATGTATAAGTATGATAAGATTGATGTAAATTTATGAATTGTAATTACTTCAATAAACTATATATATATATACTATATATATATATCCATATATGTAAGTAGGGTATTATTAGAAATGCGTGATTCTAGATTTGGAACAATAATACCTACAGTTTTCCCGGCAAATAATACAATAATAAATATATTAGATAAGTACTTAGGTGGCAGTAATTTTTGTCTGTGAAAACTATTTGGTTCTGTGATCAGTAGGGAGTCGTATTTATCTCAGATAATACATTCGTAAAACTTTGGACAATGACAAGAAAGTGAAACACAAACGTGTTATAAACAAACATGCTACTATTTATTCGAACCAAAGCGTGAGATAAAGGAAAATTAACCGCAGAGCATAACATCGAAACATAGAGACTTCGAGAGCGATACATCGCGGAGTAACACCCAAGTTTATTGCTGTTAGTGTGCGGGCCATAATGTTCTAGATAAGCCAGCAGAGACAATTTGGCACAAACCACGCCCCAGTTCTGTAGCCAAGCAAGTAGGGAACACAGAGCTTTTGCATACAGATGCGCCCATTTGGCTTACACTCCATAAATTAATTGTATACGTTTCACTGAATATGCGTCACCAGTAGATTTATTATTGTCGCGACAAGAGTTTCACTTTCTTATACATATAAATAATTTCAGTGTACTCTCTAAAAAGGGAAACCATGCAAATATTCTACGCAAGAATAGTCTGGTCTTGTAAACTGATAATGACTACAGAAGAGACTATTAGGTTGAAGATAATTTAATGCAAAATAATGGTACCCAGCAAGGGTCAGATTTGCAACTCTACTATCCAATTTAAAAAGTACTTACCATGTAAAGCTTTTAAGTAGGCTTTTCCGGCCGTTATCATCTGTCGAGCACCTGGATTAAATTTGTCCAGGATGTTCTGAAACAACAGAAACACAATTATAATGTCTGTTTTATATACGTAATTTGCATACATTTGCCTATTTTAAAATTAAAAAAATAATTTAGCTTGAAGTTTTTGATGGTTGATCTTCATTAGGAGTCATTCCTAGATAAAAGGACTCATTCCAGGCAATAAGTTCAACCTCCATAAACTCGCAGAAGATAGCGTATTATTGCAATTTCAAAGCTTAGTTAAGGGTTACAATAAACTTCGAGACAAGAAAATTAGATGGCATTAAACTTTGATTAATTTGCTATTCAATAGTTTGTAGTAACATATTATTTAATTAGCAACAAATTAGGATCAATGAACCGATTTATTACTTTGCATGCAAGTGACACTGTTACATTAGAAACAAGTTAGACAGCTACCATTTGCGATGTTTCGTATTGATAAGGGCCATTCATTTGCGATGGAAAATGAGGTCTTAGACCGTAAATAGACTTTGATGTTGGAATGTGGCCTCTCAAGGATGCTGCAGCTATGTCGGCCTCGTTACCGAGGTGTGGCAGGCTTAGTACTTGGCGGCATTCCTTTACAAATACACCTTGCTTTTTCGCCTTCTTTGAACGAAGGAGCCATGAATAATATCAAATATATACAAACAAATCTAGAAATTAATACCTATAATTAATAATCTAGAAACTAATAATTAATTACAAAAGTTACTTACAATATTTATATGTCATAACAATTTTTTTAAGGTCGCAATATCACAGATAAAAATATACTAGGCAATTTTCACTTAATTAACTCTTTGAGAAAACAGCAAAATTTGGTTGACTTTGATATTTTGACATAAGTAATTATATTTCTCACTAGCCTTTAAGTTTTACTAGTTATCCCGGCGAACTTCGTATCGCCTCAAATATAATAAAAAAAAAAAAAAAAAAAAATTTAATATTTCATGCAAATGTATGTATTATTAATTATAATTGAAAAACGTGACGGACGGACAGACAGACAAATTGTCGTATTAAATATATAGATGCCATTTCAGTTGCATTGAAGCAAGCATTGAATTTTATTTTTGTATTTCAAAGCAATAAGTATGCTTAAACTATTCTTAAAATATTAAGAAAGAAATTATAAACACTCACTCCCCCTGTTAGGGAAAGGCCGTGGGTTCGAGTCCCGTTGATGACATAGGTTTTTGTGATCTATTTATATATATATATTTTTCTTAATATTTGTAGTACTGTAAAATAGTAACTGTAAAGAACAGACGGTAATAATTCTATGCAAGCTACTCTAACGACGACTAAATGCATTTAGCTGCTGTAAAACTTACACCTTTCTAAGCATTTACTGGAACATCTATACACAACATTCACCGAGACTTTTCCCAACTCAGTTGGGGTCGGCCTTCCAGTCT
The DNA here is from genome assembly GCA_963556515.1 of Nudaria mundana. Classification (NCBI taxonomy): domain Eukaryota; kingdom Metazoa; phylum Arthropoda; class Insecta; order Lepidoptera; family Erebidae; genus Nudaria; species Nudaria mundana. The sequence goes on from OY748294.1 coordinate 10,241,575, forward strand.
AACTGTGATTCGGCTGAACTTCGATATTTTCCGTGAAGCGACTGCCATCTGACCTCCACAACCCATGGGCGATATCGAAGTTTTGTAGTTAGACCGGTCGGATTTTTAAGGGCTCCAACTCCCCCTAACGACTGCCATAGATGTTCGTATGACAACCGGGACCGACGGCTAAACGTGCTCTCCGAGGCACGGAGGGGTCTCAGTATCTTAAGAAATGGTCACCCATCCTAAGACCGGCCTGACTAGATGTGGTTAAATAATATACTAACTATATACTTGAACATCTATAGGTGTGGTTAAATAAATTATCTGCACTTACACTTGAAGCTGTGTATTTTCAATGTACTACAAGTGAGACGATAAAGTTTGTTGTGATTGGTAGTTTGTGCTGAGCCGTTGTATTGCTAATCTACGAGTATACTACTACGAGTATTATAAAGAGGAAAGATTTGTATTTTTGTATGTTTGTAATGAATAAACTCAAAAACTAATGTGCCGATTTCAAAAATTCTTTCACCATTGGTAAGCTACATTCACCCTGAGTAACATGGCTACTTTTCATCCCGGTAATGTGTTCCCACGGAACCGGGTACGAGTATAGTATAATTTAACTTAGGGTATGTTACAAAAGTATTCGTATTTTTTAACTAGGTGAACAGTGAGCTGTTTATTTAAAATATTTAATATAAATACCGGCTTACGAAGGGGTTAACCAAGTTATTTATTCCGTCTAGATATTAGCTTAATACATACTTATAATAATTTAATTATAAGTATTTAATGACTGGAGTGACATTGGTTTATAAAGTAAGGAACAGCGTGATACGATAACGTTGCGGTGTGTCAGAAGATGTAGTGAGTAAGATAGAAAAAGGGATGCTTAGATGGTTTGGGCACGTAGAAAGGATGGATGAAAGAAGATTGACGAAACAGATACATAAGGCGGGCGTGAATGGACAGGCAGGTATGGGCCAACCTAGGGAATGTACTTCGATCAAATCGGAGATGTTTCGACCAAAAGCCAGGTCAAGAGTACCCATAACCGGAGAGCGTGTAAAGAAGATAGTTATGAAAGTGGAAGAAGCGAAAGAAGTATGCCAGGATCGTAGCAAGTGAAATTCCATAGTCACTGCCTACCGTGGCGTGAGGCGTGACAATATGTATGTATGTGTATATTATAACAATTTTATAAGTAACAAAATCTCTGGCAAATATATCTACCGATAAAAATGTAACGGCACTTTGTTGATTGCCTAATCAACAAAGTGATCAACCGAATACTAAACTTTGAGAATATGTGTGGCGTTTTTGTTTACCAGAGTAATACTTCTGTATGTATGCTCTTCTGTGTGTGTTATTCTGTGGTGGCGTGGTACTAAGTGTGCTGACTACGAGAGCTATAATTAGAGAACTATTTATAGAAGAAATCTTAAGTGACAACTTAACCTTTCGTACTGGAACAAGTTACATGTAAAAGGTTAACTTGGCATTTAAAAACTACTACTATTATTAATTTTTACGCCGTAACTATTTTTATTATTTTTCTTAAGCATGTGGACTGGTTTATTCCGTTTGGTTATCTTTAATATGCCAGTAGGTTATGTTTGTTTCATTTTGTTTTGAGTTTAGAGCAGTTTAGGTTGTTTTTGTTCAATGCATGTTTCTCTCTTCTTCTTATGGGGTATGTAGACAGTGGCTTTATGTCACACATGTTATATGTAAACTCGAAAAAGTTTTTCTGAAAAGACATTTCTTTTATCATTCATAGACAGCATCATTTTTAAAACAACACACGTCGATGTTATGGTATCTAAAATAAACTGTACGTCGTTTCACATTACATACTAATTTTGGGGCATCTTAATATACTCATACGTTTAGCTACCTATAGCGACGACCCCGACGTTAAAGATTCTCTGTCGTAAGCATGTTAGGGGTAAAAGCAAGTGCGTGGAAAAGAAAATGGCCGAATATTCCGGCACCGACCGTCCTAATCCTCCGGTTATTGCCATATTATAAAAAGCCAATGCATTTTTCTTCTGTTCCAATATCCATTGTAAGTAGGCGTGCGTTTAAATACGTGGCAATTTGTTTTTTGATAATACAATATTGAGTGAGTATTTTTGTCCTGTGTTTTAGTAGTTTTGTTATTGCACTTACCTAATTCTATATGTTACTGACATATAAGTTGGCAGAATAATATTAAGCACTGTTAACGCAATTAAATGTGACCAAATCTCAGTATATTAATTTAAAGATACTCGTATAAGATCTGCCTTCATTTTGTTATTAAGATACATAACAGATTTACTTACTAATAAATTCGAAAGTAATTATATTCGCGTGTCGCGGTTTTAATTAAATTGGTTACAAAGATATACTAGAATTACAGATTAGGGTATGTAAGTACTTCAGGAATTTCACGCGTTTAATGGCTATAATCCAATAGCTGTTGCATAAAAACGTTACAAAATTGTTGATAATTATACATTATTGAATAGTATGTATGGCAAAATGCTTCTGATGAATAATATTTCATTACATTGGAATTTTCATCAGAACCTGGTTGACTGCTTTTGTTATGGAATTTTATTCATTACACCTATAAGTAGATAATGTTTTTTACTTCCATTCATGTTGTAATCTTTCTACAGTTATATTGCATGGCTACAATAAAAATAAATGTAAATAAATCTATCTTCTACTAGACATTACCTATTTTATATTAATTTAATTGTAGCAGACGCCTGCGGCTTCGCCCGCTTGACAAAGTTAATACACAAAAACCCTTCCTCGAGAACCACTCTGTCCATTGATGAACACCACATCAAAATCCGTTGCGTAGTTTTAAAGATCTAAGCATACATACGGACGGAAGCGACTTTTTTTTATAATTAGTGATGATAAAATATTTGACGTTATCTAAAAGTAATGGACTAAACATACGAGTACATAAGATAATCTTAAACGCTTCGAAGGTTTATCAAAACACTTAACGCCTTAAACAAGTTATCTGGTTCCCATCTTCATGGAGGTTCAATACACGAAGATGACTTAAATATAGCGTTTCTCAGTTGGGGTGGGTGGAAGGCAATTTTTCACCGGATTCAGACGTACCTTTTTAAAATATCGAACAGGCTGTACGTAGCGCGCTTATTGCTCGCGTCGAGAGCGTAAATCTTGAGGGAGATTCCGTATACAAGTAACGGCCAAGGGTGAAAAATAGATTCGCACTTACAAAAATTAAGCAACTTGTAAAGGGGAGCCAATGGCTATATTTTTGGGGTGATAATTTACAGTTAAGGCATTTTTTATGGTACAACGCATATTTGTTTTACTATAATAGAAATAACAAAAAATGTTCTTTCTTTACAATCATACGCGTTGTTCCAATTTAAACTGAATTTTCTAAAATATGCAACGGATAAATTGAAAATGAAGTCAGAAAACTCAATTTGAATACCTGCCTACCTGCCTACAAATACTTACCGACAGCCTGCAAACTAAGGAATCGTTTATCATGCCGAATCTCTTTAGATAACGTCACGTCCGTCAGAAAAAGATGACTTCCTTTTGACATAGGTAAAATACGCATAATGATATTGTATTGTAAGCTACGAGTAGCTATTCTAATGTGATTCTGTGACTTTATCCCATCCTCTTTATTTGTTGAGCACGTAGCGCACGACATTTGGTACAAAATTGCTTGGGGTGGACTTCGTGACAGTGCCGGCTTGCCTACCCTTCTCGAGCCTAATGTCGTACGCACGTCCAATATTTTTTTTGCTATCTCTACCTCTAGTATGAGCCATTGAAATTCATATAGAATTTTATGATAGTGTCGGTCGTTTTACTCTATTTTGTAGAAGTTGTCGCCATGTTATCGCATCTTATACTAAAATCGGTACGATATTGCAGTAATAAGCAGTAACTCTGTTACCATCCGAATTATAACTCTGTTACCCGATTATCGCATAGTATCTACAAAATACCTTTCACGTAGGCTGGCCATAATAAGCGCCTCTGTCTACTCCTTTGGGGAAACAGACGTGATTTTATAGATAAACGTGAAATTTATAAACATTTCCCATAGGTTCGTAATACTTATACGAGTATACGCATAAATTCAATTTAATAACTCACATGAGCGGCGATGTGAAGTACTTACATTACTGATGTTAATCACTAACTTTAATGACATAACATTCTGTAGATTGTTATTTTAATCGTTTTATAACCATATTATAGTATTATGTGTATTTGTTGTTTGGTTTACAAAGTGAAAATTTTATGTATTTAATTACCATATATGTACAACTAAATTATTAATTTATGGATGTAATTAAAGTAAATATAAATAAATAATATTAATGTATTAATATATAGTATTAATGTATATAATACCATGTTCGACAGCTACAAATTGATTTTATGATAATGGTTGACGATGCACCAGTAAATGAAAAAGTGAGAAGCGAACGGCTATCATGGTATGGACATGTTATGAGAAGAGAGGAAAGTAACGTAGTAGGAAAGGTGCAAAGTATGAATGTAGAGGTCTTGAGGAATCGAGGTTGGCCCAAGAAAATATGGATGGAATGCGTGAAAGGGGATATGATCAGGAAAGGAGTGACTGAGGAGATGACGTGTGACAGGGATGTATGGAAAATGAAAACATGTTGCGCCGAACCCAATTTATTTGGGATAAGGGCAGGCAGGTGATGATGGTTTAAAATAAAGTAATTTTAATTTTAAAATGACTTGTAGCGATAAATAATGTTTAGTGCCATGAGTTGCTTTTGACAGAATAGAGAGTAGTATTTACAAACAGAACTTGCACTCCGACGTTAATTAAAGCACATCAGAGAACATAATTCGAAAGTTAGGGATATCAGTAAAGTAAAATATATACCAGCATAATTTGACCAATAATGATGACGTTAATGCCTCAATATCAACTCTATGGTCCATGCCGTGTCACAAACAAGAGACAACCCTTACTGACTTACAACTTAAAGTTGTAGCTGACGTCACGTAATTTTTGCAATTGTTAGACGAGTGACATAGGCCTGCAATAGGTAAGTATATAAATTACTAGCTGAATGCTGCGTGATATAGTTATCTCGTTTCCAATTCCCATAGGAACAATTACCGGAATTAAAAGTGTCAATCGGGGATAATGTGGCAACTTAATAGTGAATTTTTTTTTTATTGGTTTTTCGGTTCAAACAAACATTAAAATCTTTCGTCTTTATAATACTAGTTTAGATGATTATGATTTCGTTAATTACCTTTACTTTAAACACTTATACTATTGGAATTTGACATTCATAAAGAAATCATGATAATCCTAAATTACATGCGAACAAACGTAGGACTAAATTATTCATCTTAGGGATTAAACTATTTATTATTTTTATTCTTTCTTTATTATTTATATTCTATTATTATATATAAACTACTATTCTTTCGAGTGAGCCGGGTAAACTCGTGACTTGATGATAAAACCTTGTTCTAAAAGTGTGACAAATTAGAGAACGTTGATTACTTACAAGTGCTCAAGTGACCTCAAGCACTGCGATGGTAAAGTCGTGATTGCAACTTTACATCGCAAATATGACCTGATACCTGTAACACAAGGCAAGTAATCTCAGGTCCTAAACTGCAAATAAATGTTTGCAATAAACATATAAAATGCAAGTTATAAAGGCATGTTTACATAGAACACTTGTTGCCACAAGAAGCTACGGGGACTACGTTGTTTACATGTCTGCAAGCGAAGTTTACTATGAAAATAAAAACATGAACTATTTTTTCAGACAAGCTTTAAGTCTCTAGTACTTGGAAGCTTACTTTGAGCGTAAAGCCAAATGTAAGCAATGATTCTCAGAAGTTGGACACCTTATAGTATTAGATCTCAACAGAATGCTCAATGCGAAAAGAAACGGGACATTATCTTTATATTTTCTCTATTTCAGTGTCTATCTAATCGATTTCAAAGAAATCCAATTAATTATCTCTATAATTTCCAATTTTAAATTCATTTGCAATCGGACAGATAACTGCTAAGTTCCAATCTAAACTTAAGGCGGAGACGGCAAGTTCTTAACGTAATCACGACCGTGCAATTTGTTACGGATTCAACAATGCACCTCTTAAGTTCTTTGCTGGGTAAAAATAAAAAAAGAGTTTCTTTAAGTTCGCTAAAATGAAGTCGACTACAAAAGGCGGAGCCGGGAGTAATTCAAATGAACGCGAGCGGTCGGCTCTACTCGCTTTGATTCTGTACTTTTGAAAACTTTAATTTTTGCCAAGTTTCACTTGCAGGACTTAGCAAATACTTTTACATCTCGTTCGAACTTTAAAATCTGACTCAGTGATTTCGCTTGAAAGCCCTTGATGTCAATGCTGATAATCAATCACGGTTTGTTTATCTCCTTAATGAAAAAGGATTTTTTGAAAGTTTTGGTATACAATGAGTTGAAAGGTGCATTGTTCTAAATCAGCGAAGACAAATCAAACGGCAATTAGTTATAATGACGGAAATAATTAGTCGGTAATGTAAGTGGTACTTAGGTATGTTATATACGAGTACATTATATAGATATATACTTAGTAGCTATGCCAAGGCCGACGACTAAGAATTTAGCATTTATTGTTTATGTACCTACTTATGTGGACTGTTCAATTTACTATGCGAGACCTCATTGTTAGATAGTAGGTATGTACTATGTAGATGTTGGTATATGTATATTACCATTCACTGGTTGTCTTATAAATAGGACATCACAAGGTTAGTGTTATAAGAAATCGCCTATTGTGGTTGAACTTTTTTAACAAGTGATGTGTCAAAGATTTGTATTTGAAAAAAGAATAAAACTAGTCTCAAATAGCTTCACATTGAATTCAATTATAGTTTTATACAAAGAAAGAGCTCCCCCTTATGCGATATGTAAACATACTTCCAATAAGCTCCGTGTGCAGCAAAACGTATGCTCTCTTCAATAATAATACTCGTTAGTTCTTCTGCTAGCTCAAGAGTTTGTTGAACGAACTCATAGTACGTGTGCGCCTACAGCATTTCGCAATCATTAGTAAAGCAACCTCAACCTAAATGATTCTATTATTTAAACGTTCATTCTGTTAATGTTTGTATGTCTGTATTATATTAGTAGTAATGCGAATTATGCTGTGATACCCAATTCTATAATATATATCTATCGATGTTATAAGTTATGTAACTTGTATCATAATTTTGTATTCCATTAGTACCTTTATTCAAAAATACGTATATTGCATACCACAGTGCATGATGCATACACACACTATATGTAAATTGATAAATGATATTAGTGTAAGTAGGTATTAATACACGAATCTAATTAAAATAGGTACTTTTAAAAACACTGGTATATGGTACCTATATCTTTCGTATCGCTTAGAGTAGGTACTAGGTTTCAGATGCCAATCTCAGCTGCCGCATTCCTTAACTCCGTACTGCAATCGTTTCTTTATGCAATATATGAAGTGATGAAACACGGAAGAGTATTAAATTATCTAAGAGTAATAATAAAAGTACTTAATATTGTACTTCAAATAGAAAGATGATTCAGCTGAGCTATTTTCAATTTAATATCCATGCATGCATTTTTCACGTAATATCGTTTATTTATAACGGTCTAACTACAGAACTTTGATATCTCCCATAGGTTGTGGAGGTCAGATGGCAGTCGCTTTACGGAAAATATCTCAGTTGAGCCAAATCGCAGTTAGACTGTAAAGCCGACGATAACTGGATTGGGAAGCCTACCTAATGATAGGAACCGTAATGACGGGAAAGTAGTTTTATTCTTATAGCTCTAGGAGAGATATTTGATCGAAGGCTCTAGGTTAGTTTATTTTTGATCTAGAGGATGCAGAAGTAAATTACAGATTTATTTACAATAAGAATTACAATATACATAATACGCATTTACAATTAATATTTACATTCTCAAAAATCTTAAAACAAAATCTAGAGGATACTATTCATGACGTTAATCCTACTGTTATGTAATCAGTGTAAAATCTATATATTTAATACAACAATTTGTCTGTCTGTCTGTCCGTCCGTGGCATACATACACTTGCATGAAATTTTTTTATTTTTTTCATTTATTTTTGAGGCGATACAAAGTTTGCAAAGTAGTTGTTTTTCTGTTGTTAAATAATATCATCAGGAGAATATTCTTCGTAAAAAGGTAAGCAATTATAAACATTATTGTACCTACATGATAAGAATCCCAGTAAGATGAAGGACCCCCAAGCCAAAGCCACCTGCAAACAATGCACCTGTTGCAAAAATAAAAGCCCCAAATCGGCAAAAGGTTTGTTCCATATTGCATAGTTGCAACAATTTATAATTGACGAAAAATGACGTAATAAGTATTTTTTTTTTTTTTTTTTTTTTTTTTTTAGTTCCGCGACCAAGGCCGCGGCCTCTCTAACGTCCGTTAACGGGCGTCTCTGGTTACAAGCAGAACGTATTTCCAGTGGCGCCCGGCGGCGTAATAAGTATTAAAGTATATTATGTCTCTACTCATTCGTGAGATCAGATGTATTATATATAATATAGGAACCTAAGTTCATGAGTCCGAGACGACCAGGACTGATAGGCTGTGCCATAGCGGCTGGCACGTAAGATTTTCTTGCCTTTCATCAACATTTCATCGCAAGGCAACGGGTTTCAAATTTAGTTTTCAAAATTATAATAATGCTGTTTATTTTATTAAATTAATTCGGCCATATTGGACATAACCCACTTTCTAGAGTGCCTGGTGACGGCAAGAGGCTTGCCCCCTATTACGTAGGACTAAAAATACTGGCAAATTATGGGTGTGTAATGCGCCTCTGCTTATCCCTTCGGGGATATAGGCGTGATATGTGTGTGTGTAAGTGCATGATATAATTAAAACGTTCTATGTCCCAATCTGCGAATCTATGGAATAAACATGCAGCTACACAGTCTGGGGACCCATTTATCGTTTGTAGGTTATAATGAAAATAGCCGCAACGTATTTCATTGCGGTCAATAATTATGTGCAGTATTTTGCATCGGCACATAAGTACGGAATTTATTGTAACCACCAAATTAATTGGTACATGATTTTAAAGTAGTTTTTATGTGAAGATTCTGCGATATATGAACTACATAAATATACAGGGTTATTTTAAAAGTACCACAGACCTTTTAGGTACCGTTTCTTAAGGTCATATGTAGCAAGTTTTCTTTTACGAGTTTGTCAAATTTTGAAAGTCTTATAAAATAACATTTTTGCCCCAAAAAAACAATAGACGAGGCATTTATTGCGCCTATATTTCGCCAGACAATATCTCACGTATAGGAAGTCAGCCTCTTGCCGTTTTTGGGGCACCAAGCTAAGAATCTTAGGGATGGTTTTAACCTCCAACAATACAAGTATGGCTTAAACTATAGGCACAGATTACTAAATAGTTAAGGTATTTCGCCTCTGTTTCATGACGTCATGCTATTAAATTGTTACTTCATGTGAACCACTTGAGCATTGATTGAATGTGCATACGGATCCAATTACTACCGTGTACGCAATTTGATCTACGGATACGTTTACTACCTGAGTAAATACCTGATAAATTAATACTATAAATTCACGCTTATTTCTCTTAAGGTGTAGGTAGAGGTAACCTTTCTCTCTCTCTCTCATATAACAGGGACACTTTTAGGAAAATATTTATTAACTTTTTTTAAATATCGTAATACCTCGCATAACCTATGCTGTTGATTGGGAATTTTGGTATTTGTTAGAACATCGTCCGTTGATAGGCAGGTGCACTTTCAAATCTTAGTAGGACCTCTGATCTCTATGAACCTACAGAAAATAATACAATGACATAGGAATGTCTTTGCGCGTCTCAAAATTTGGAACTCGTTTTCCTTAATTAAGGTTTCTGATCGGTACCAACACTACACACCAAAAAGGAACGTGAAAAATTTAAAAATATATCTTAGCTCTCAAGGTAGTAGCTGTCAATGTCTAAGTTATAATTTTACACACACACACACACACACACATACATACCACGCCTATATCCTCGAAGGGGTAGGCAGAGGTGCAATACACACCCACAATTTGCCAGTATTTTTAGTCCCACGTAATAGGGGGCAAGCCTATTGCTGTCACCGGGCACACATATAATGGGTTATGTCCAAAATGGCCGAATGTATTTAATAAAACGTAGCAGCTATATAGCAATTTTGAAACCCGTTTGCCTTGCGATGAAATATTGTTTAAAGGCACCAAATCTTACGTGCCAGCCGCTAAAGTCCTGGGCGTCTCGGACTATTTTATTGTAAAATTATTGTTATTCTTGTTTAGAAAGTCGAAATCCGCTAGAAGTTTCATATTTTCATTTCTCGATACTACCACTATTTAGATTTTAGACAAGGAAATTGCTGCTATCTGGTTTGTACTCGTATGTAGGAGTTTAACTCTAGATTAGGTATACGTTCAATTGGTTTGACGTACTCGTAGTCCTATTATTAAACCTTTTGTTGATAGTATCCTTCTATCTAACCCTTCGTAGACTCAGGTAGGACTATGAAAACGAGTTATTAAAATAACACTAAATTTCTATTTACTCAAACATGAAAACGGACTCCGAACTCAAAAAACTGTTATTGTTATATCAAATTTTTGTAGACACAAATAAAAAACTTTTTGCCCTATGATTATAGTACATTATATCACACCAGTCTTGCACAGGAATGACAAAGAATGCTGATAAAGTTTGACCTTGAAACGGTTTGACTGCGCACTACGCAGACTAATCTCAGGAGTCACGAATTCTAAGTTCGCAGCCGCATTCCATTCCATGCACACTTTAGCAACATACACATACAAACATTTAGTGTAATGAATGACAGAATAATATAAGTTGTAACCACTTTTGATTTAATGCTGAACAAATATATTTAATATCTTTTTAGAGGTAAGTATGTAAGCAAACAGTGTTTAAAGGCTTTGCGTTAGATGATATCGGGAATAACGCTCTGATAGAAAAGATTTGCTTTTCCCACACGTTGCTTCCGTTTCCTTCTAGTATCTTCCATGCCGACATTAAATTCTCTGCTCAATGAGATGAAGGCCGAAAAGATTTCCACATATTTGTAAAAAAAGTGTCACAACTAAAGAAATGAAATACTTCGTTTAAAGTAGACCAAACTAAGCGTTACAACATACAGTTAGTGTCATAATAGACACACTTTATGCTTACCGAGAACCTGTCAGAACACCGTATTCAATTACAAAACATAAACGTAACCATAAACTTTAAAAGATGAATAGCAAAAAATTCTCAATAAATACATAACTTGCATCTATTTACAATCTTCTAAAAATAACGCTTTCTTTTACAATATATAAGTATATAAGGAATAATATAAGGATATAAGTAATTCTAAGTACGGTTTAGTCTGAGTCTGAAAGGAATGAATTCCAACGCCAGTCCTGGAAGAGTTTCATAATGAAATTCTCCAAATATCACCCCTCACCCAGTAAGGATTAAAATTCATGTAATTGCGCGTGCGGTTTCCGATGTAGGGAGCTTACTGAGGCAAAATTATTCCGAATAATGTTAAAAGAAAAACTAATAGTGGAAGAAAATGCTTTTGTGCAGAACGAAAAAGGATTAAATGATTTGTTTTACATTTTATTTGCTGCAGATGTAAGTTTGTTGTATGTTTTGTACGTGCCCGTCGAAATATTCGTTGGTTTTCTTTAGAGATTGTTACGACAGCATTTTTGTTTTTACAAATGCTTTGACTAACATAACATAGGTACTAGGTCGCCGCAGTCGCGAAACGTACCGTTACGCTGCAGCATATATTTGAGCGAAGCGAGTTTAAATTCAAAATTCTGGCTTCGTAAGAACCTGGGTAATTCTGTAAGCTTTTGATGAGTGCAAGAAAATCCGAAATCGGTCGAGTATTCGCCGAGAAACAATTTAACATAAATCGTAACAAAAATAATTTGAGTCACCCGTTGAGAGCTCCGCTCCCCTTCGGCTCGCTTCGCTCAACAATATTTACCTACTTTAGTTGCTAGGTATATTTAACTTTATAGTTGTGTACGTGAATTGGTTTTATATGCCATAATAATTGGTTATGAACTGAAATAATTTTAAATAATACTTAATCAAATTAGCTATGAAAACGAATATATCATTTCCATACGCAAAATAATTAACAATAAAGTGCATTCCATTTAAATTATTTGCACATAATAATGGACACCGAATCGTACATAAAATTTACTAGGACTTGTGCAATTAGGTGTATTTGTCGTTAGAATAGGTTGAGCAACAATACAAAAATATATAAGTTTATAAAAATGTATAGTTAAGCCTGATTTTATTAGGTACACAAAAAAGAACATTTACATGAGAAGATAATACTAACTACATAGATTGTACCTACTAATAATGAAATACTAAAATTACATCTCAAATCTACACTATTTAAAGGCGTTAAAAAACTCCTTCACCTCGTCTGGCAATGTTCCCAGAAGACTGGCAGCATTGCCGTGTTATAAAAACTAACCAGCCTTCTGGTCTTTTTTTGTTTTGTTTTTAATTTCGCGGCACGCGGCCGCTCTAACGTCCATTGCCGGGCGTCTCTGGTTCACACGCAGGAGGTATTTCCAGTGGCGCCGAGAAGAGTCGATCATAAGTTTCGCGATGGTTTTAAAAAGGCCGCAGGCGTTTGCACCTTAACGTCTCTACCTAAAAGAGCTCAAATAAGAAATAAGTACCTATATAGTCTCCTGATTTAAATAAAAAAAATTAGAATGAACGTTTTTGGTAATAATTGATATGTTAAGCACATACCTTCACAACACGGCCGAGTAACTGTGACAATGCTATTACATCTCCGGGCACGTTCAGCTTACAACCTGTCGTGTAAATATTTATCCACATCGGATTTACGTGTTAAACACCCGGAATTGTAATCAGGTTTGATTGGGAACAGACTACGCCTCGTATTATTAATCTAATGGTATTGCTATTTACTCCATCAGTCTGAAGGGCTGCAGAGGAACACTTTACAAGTACATCTATAATAACTTAATACTATTTAGTAATATGTGCTTAAATGTTGTATGTTTTATTTTGTTATTATTTTGCTAAACACGTACATATGATTGTACCCATGTATAAAAATGAATCCCGAAAATTAGGAAAGGTGGAACCATAACAAAAATTAACGATCACTTTTTCATTATTTTTATTCAATATTCATAGTTTAAGATAGAACGATGTTTGGCAGTAAACTAGTTTAAGGTAATTGCAATTACTTACTAGTAATATTGCAGAATATAAGAAATTGCAAGGCACAAGGCAAACTTAGAAGGTATAGACGTGATTGAGTATAATAAAATACGCATTTTGAACGGTCGAGTTCCTTCAAGACTCTCACGTATCGCAGTTCTATCTGATAACATTTCATGGACGGGGCATGACATGAACTAGGCTAGAATGCTTCACAAGTAGTGGATAGCCACATTAAAATCTTTGTCACGCTTCTCTTCAGGGCCGCTACCGTACAGTGGAATAAATTGTGTGTTGCGCCAAAACAGTGTCACGTTCTTGCAACCGCAATACTTTTGTATAATTCAAATTTCACGCTGATCAGTAGGTTACTGTCTGTTTCTTTTAGAAAGTAAAGTAAAAACAATAGGTAATCTAGTTAAAAGTCTAATTGTTACACCAGCGACATCGATATTCCTCACTGGTAAATGGATTAATAATGAAAACTGCTTAATAAGGGGTTCTTTTCTGTATGAGCCTTGCAGGATTGTATTGTATTGTTATGATAGGTGTTGGTTTTTAACTTGTTTTTATTTATCTTTTCATACCTAATCGATTTCAGATTGATTTGTGTGGTTCCGTGTTATAATGTTCGCTAGCTTCCCATTATACAAATCTTACGGCCGGTTTCTAAATTGAGAATTTGAAGATGAGCACGTCAAATGTCAAAATTTGTTCTTGATTTTGACATTTGGCGTACTCAGTGGAAGCTCAACTTCAAATTCTCAATTCAGAAAACAGCCGTTTTTCGTGAAAACCTGTTATTGGCCTAGTTATTATTGACTGTTGGTTCCTTATATAAATAAATACTTTGTTATGTTCTCATTAAAGTTTTAACCAGGTTTTCAAGACGAAATTTTCAAACAAAATGGCTGTAGAGTAAATACTTGCTCGCTTCCAGGTTACGTCATAATCTGTTACACTGAAAATGTTTTGTTACTCGTCGTACAATTACAGAGATATTTCTTGTACTTTGAATAACTAATTTGTGATGGCTTGTAGACGAAGAGATTTAGCGGTAATGTCCCAGAATGTAAGCAATTACTTGTAAGACAATTAACAAAATAAGGACGTAAGTTATGTAAAGCGGTGTGATAAATATTTATGTTACATTACAGATATAAAATTGTAACAGAATATCGAAGCGTTACATAAAGAAGGTAAAACAGTAACTGAATAACACAACAGTAAATTCTCATGTTGCTTTAAATCTAGAATAGCGGATGCCCGTGGTTTCGCCCACTTGACATATAGTATACGAAAACCTTCCTCGAAAACCACTCTATCTATTGGTGATATTCATATCAAAATCCGTTGCGTAGTTTTAAAGATATAAGCGTACATAGGGACAGACAGGCTTTGTTTTAAAGTTATTATTATTATGATGGCAAATTAAAACCCTGTATTGCAACGGTTGTGACAGCACGCGTGGAGTAATAACGGCATAATTATAAATCATTAAAATCCGTTAAAAATCACGCTCTCATTCACGCGCCCATTTTGTTGTGATATATGCGTGAACATCATGGTAACGTCTTATCAGATTGGCAAGCTTCTTGGTAGAGGAAGAAATGATGAACTAACTAAGTACTGAGTGTATGATCTCATTCGCATGAGTTTCGTATTGTATGCATATATGAATGTCAACTAGACTGGTGTCTGTATGTAGAGTAAAAGTTACTACTTACGAAATCTGCTAAAACATCCTGAGCAAAGCGATGTATCTGATTTGTAAGACAGTGACAGTATTTTTATTATAAAGAGGTAATAAAAAACTTTTTATTATATTATGTGCATATTTATATCCTCCCGCATAAAGATAACGAAATTTTACTCAGTTTTTTAAATCTTTAAAACATTTTATATAATTTTACAAAAACTATATCACAAAAGCTATAGTTTTGGGCTGTACGCGAACCAGCGACTGTTCCCTTTCCAGGAGAAACGTTCTACCAACTGACCAAGACACCACTAGCCCATGAAGTCTAATTTTGTGATCATATTGTGTTAATATCGCGATTTATGGCGTCGCCAGAGCGCCATCTACCTCTCTCTCTTGTGATTCATTTTTCTTTTAATTTTCCAATTTACACAGTTATATACACTAAGCATATATGGTGTCCCATACTACGAAGACCTTACAGTTTATCTGTATATTGTAAAGTTAGCATTTTTTTTTAATCCCGCGGTTTAAGAGCCGCGGCCGTTCTAACGTCCGTTGCCGGGCGTCTCTGGCTGGCAAGTATTTCCAGCTTTTGCATGAGAAAAAGTTAACATACTTCATTACCTATAAAAATATATACGTTTAGTTAACAATGTTAATATTTGAATTAAGAAACCAGATGTTTCCAACAGAAAAGTAACAGAATGGTTGTCGTCGGATAAATAAATTGATCTTTCCAACGTAATGCAATTAACTCGGAGCGTTAGCGTTCCTACTCTGATAAAACAATTACGCATACTGGAGCGCTCACAACGTAATTCTGTATTTCAACATCGCCCGATGATGGCAGCGAGGGCAATAAGCGTTAATGTAATTTGTACAAATATGAAAATGGCTGAGTTTACCCTTATTAGTTGAACGTTCCAGTTGTGCGTCTCGTATTCTGGCCCTTAATACGAACAGACAATCACATTTGATTTGAACGCCATCTGTTCACGGACTATTTTACTTACACGCGCATTCCAGCGTAATGGGGACATTGCAGAAAAAGGTTTGGCCTTTTTAAATTGGTAGCATTTAGGTCGTAGGTACTAAGTTAAGTTCTGTATTTTATAGGACTTGAAAAAATATAGCTACACGGAACAATGAAGTAAGGAATATATCTAATACCAACCTGTAGTAGGTACTGCAGCACTGAGAATTTTAGGAGAACTGCATATATTTAAAAATTTAAGTTAGAATGTAAGTAGTTAGTTACAGTAACAGCAATTCATAATTTTAATTTGTAGAAAAAAAAATATTTTCTTAATTTTTATATTCTTATAGTATTAAAATACAATTTTATTTTTAAAGATTAAATTTCCCGAGTTTTATATTAAGCGGATTGTAAAACGAAATTTATATCTGTTTACACAAAGTATTTTAGGGTACCCTTTGCAAAAAACACTAATGTATAATATCATATTTTTATTTTGTAGATACCAAATGACTTCAATAGGTCTAAGAACGATTCTAATTACACCTACTTACATAATTATACTCTTTTTGGGAAAAATAATTTCGGACATGCAAACTGACAACTTTAGGAAAAAAACTAACACAATCTCTACGTTTAAAATAATTCACGTAGGTATACCTTCTGGTGTGTACTAGAGAAGCCCGCAGCGATGGACATGGGAAAAATGGAGGGGCCGAATTAAAAAAAACGTAGGTAAGTATGCCACTGTCAACTTATAGTGATGATGATTAATTAAAAACAATAAAAAAAAACGTTTTCCTTTAATCACATAGAGCTACACGGATCGAACGTTGCAGGGACCAAATTCGTTGCTCTATGAACTAAGCCATTAATAGTGAACAATTGACATTTAATACTAACCAAGAATTCGCACAATAATCAGACATACGAGAACAAAGTAAATAATATTTTGCTTGCGGGGTCCTTTTAACCCATAATGGTACGCTTCCACCTGAGGGATAGGAAGAACAGTATTTATTTACATACAACGGGGAAGCTAGACAGACGGTTATAAAATAAATTTTCATTATTTTCTACTGGGGTGGTGCTGTTAGGGAGTGTTTTTAAGGTCGAGTCACACAAATCAGTGACGCCTCTGGCACAGTTCAGTATCAATGATTTATCAGTGCAAAATATTATTTCATACTCTTACTATGAACGCGTCCCCACATGTCAGTGTCAAATACGACTCAGTCATCACTGTGCCGGTACTGTCGGACGGTTTCACTGATATGTCTGAATCGACCTTTATCCGCTTTTTTTAAATTTAATTCCACGGCTCGAGGTCGCAGCCGCTCTCACTTCCGTTGCCGGGCGTCACTGGCACGCAGAAGGTATTTCCAGTGGACTTTGACCACCTGTGTGGCCTCCTCGGGGGTTTAGTCGGGATGAGAATCCCACGTCGATGGGGTAGGGTTTTATCCCGCGTCGGTGAGCAACCCTTTATCCGCTCTTGTTTAATCTTGCAAAGAGTCTTAATATTGTAATACTCAAGCGTCTACTATTTTGCAACCTTTGACTGCAGTGACGATAATTGCGCGACACTCGCAGTTGCTTCTTTGTCTTTTATGACAAAACCAGTGCAACGATGTGTTATGTTGGCATGTTGCGTACAGAATAATGCATTCTATACGAAAAATTAGTGCTTATATTCCATGGAACGGTGCCAATGTGAAATTTTAGGCGTTTCATGCATTTTATATGTTATTGTCGAGTAGCACGCATGTATACTGGATACTCTAAGTATCAATTCTTTTCGACAATACCGTTGATGTAGATTTTTATTTTATAATATTTTTTTATGGGACATCATATTTTTTTAACTTATATTTAAGTTAACATCCGCCGTATGCCACACGGCGGTCCTAATAAATGTCATCCAGATTTAATATCACATCTCACGGTTCTGCTGAAAGGCAATTTCCTTCCTAAAATTGTGTTTGGACAAATACGCGTAAACTTAATACATATGCGACCCGAAAGACAAATTTTATTTATGTCTTCGTGCCATAGACTCGCCTATGCGCCTCTGTGTTTTACGACGCCGTTTTATACTTATTGATGGTTTTATGTCCCACTTTAGCGTTGTATGACCCAAATATTGTATTTCATAACCCGAATGCTTATATAATATTGTATACCTAGTACATACTCGTATACTATATATACTTAATAACGAGTTTTTAATAAATATTAGATACCTACTTTCATCTAAGTATTAGATACCGAAAAAATATGCTAACTAACTAGCATAGGAAATGGTTTATCTAATATAAAGTACTTCAACATGAGCTTGATTGTAACTATCTGGATTGGTTATGTTTATATAACTCATTAGTGTATAAAGTGAAGGGCACTTTGTAGTTTCATAAAACATGAGCCGAACTATTTATAAACCTGATTTATTTTATTATTAAATAACAAAACCCTACTAATCAATCCAAAGTGCATTCTTAGTACTGAGGAAGGTTCATATAACGGATAATACTGATACCAAAGAATAAAAGGCAGAGCTATTTCAATCAAATGTAGTTATAGATAATGATGTCTTTCAAACAACCTTTATACTCATAGATGTGAGTATAACTAAATGTGCTATCGAAGTACGATCAATTTAGCATTTACTGAATGCATGACTGGATGATGTATTATAACGTGACTAATACAATACATAAAATATTATTCTCAGAGCTAATACCTGTACCTACTAATATTGTATAGCATATAATCTCAGAAGAAGTTCGAAGAGAAAAATTATTTTTGCGTTGAATAGTTTATTTATGGAGTTTAGATATCGGATTGATTATCTACTAAGCATAAAGCGAGGACATAATATTTTGGCAAGTAAGAATTCAACGCGTAGGTACAATTGGGCATACGATAGCTAAGCTACTTATATTCATTGTATTAGCAGAATAAACATGCTGTTTAGCGTGCTCATTCTAATTCGTCAGGCTGCACGTCAATATAGTATTTGTCATTTATCATAACGATTATATATACTTAGTTATTGCCGGTAGCGCAGTAAGCTTTCACCTTGGAGGTTGAGGAGTGTCCGTTTGATATTTGCTATTCAAAAACTATAAGAACAGTTGGAGTCAAATTTCTATAGTTAAAGTTGAAGAAGAGTGTCGTCTATTGTTGAACTAGTAATGGGTATTTAGAAACAAACATACCTACTACCTAAAAGCAATTTATATAAGTAAGTACTAGCTGTTGCCTGCAGTTCCGCCTGCGTGTTATAGTTTTCTTGATCACCAGTTACTGATTTATTATGTATAGCTGTTGCCCGCAGCTCCGCCTGCTTGGTACTTTAGATCGACATAACTTTTTTATTTATGTACCGATTGAAATAAAACAAACCTTAAATGTTAAGTTGAATAAACCACAACGCATTACTAAAAACCGCATTCAAATCGGTTAAGCCGTTTCTGAGATTAGCGTGTTCAAACATTCAGACAAACATACAAACAGACACACAGACAAAAATTCTAAAAACCATTGTTTTGGATACTATTGCGTTCATAAAGCCCCCCTACAACAGTTTCTCTATTATATCTTCGATGTACAGACATCGATCACTTACAATTTTATTATTTGTATTGATATTGATATTGATATTCAGGGGTGTCAATCTAACCTTCCCTGCAAGTGCTGTACCTGTTAAATCACATAAAAGATAATAGCTAAAGCGATTTAGATCAAAATGTCAATACCTATTTTGAATCGGCTACGAGAAATTTAATCCAACCAGACGAAGCTGTGGACATTTCCTGGTACGTGATGTTGATGGTAATATGAAAATAGTTCCATAACCTTTCGACACCTTCAGAAATACTGTTATCCATTCATTCTGATTGATTGACGAAACAAACAATAGTTTCATGATATGACTCGGATATGATACGAGTACAAGGCTGATATAAAGCTTCCTGCACAAGATGTGTCCTTAGATGTAAGTTGCTTAAATATCCGGCCATCAACAGGGTCGGACCGATCGCTTGGCCTAACAAATCGACCTCTTTCGCTGAAAAGGCACGGTCGTTACTCAATCTAACTTCCTCCTCCTATGTAAGGGAAACTTGACGAATATACCCTATATCCAAAGGGTGAAGTGGTCAAGTTTTACTTATCAGTCACTGACTATGCATAGAGGATATTATCTTTGTGTAGGATAAGAATACTGTTATTGCTTGTTATTTTTTATCGACTATCAGACATTTTTTATAACATAGATATATTTGAGAATCAACCCTTCTTCTTTTGATAGTATGGTTAGAAGCCAAGCGTGTGTCAGAGTTTTTCAGATCACATAGTTACTTAATTTTTTGACTCGTCTTAATAACTGTAGAGCAGTTTATTAAGTCTATGTACAAGTTTATATAAAGTTTTTAAAATAATAAACTTGTATCACATAGCATGATTACCCTCTGTTGAAACACTAAGTACTTTTTGGTTAACCTTAATTGTTCAAAGATCTGATCAGTGATTTAACGTGCCACTAATTCCCAAATTGACACAACAATGTCTTTCACAACCAAAGTGCCACGAGTACCTACACAAAACAGACGCATTATAATTTTCGATGACCGCAAAGACACGATAACTCAGTGGGTATCTGTCTAGTCCAGAATCACAACACGTATTTTAGTACTTAATATACTAGATTGCTGACTGCATAACGTGGAGGGTGTTTCAAGTATGGTAACTAAGGTGGTAGCAGAAATACAGTCAGTTCCGGTCCCGTGAGACAATTCGGGTGTCTCGGCTATTCTTATTCAAATAAGTGGAGCCCCGGGAAATGTGATAACCGATGCAGTGGTCTCTTTAGAAACACTCTCGTCCGCACAAATGTTTGAATAGAATAATAGTAGTGAACTCAGAGAGTTGATCCGACTTACAATGGTGGAGAAATTATGTTTGTAACGTTAATGACTTTGTAGACAGTTCCTATAGGTACTACACAAGAGGTTTCCTGTTGGCCTGTACTGAGAAACTAACTCATATAGCGTGGTTTTAATGTAACACTGGTCTGTCGGCAAACTTTATATAAATTGATAGATTCACGAAACGATCACTGGGGCCACAGTGAATTACTGATAAGCTTGTTGTGTTGACACCTTTACTTCCAAAATGAACAGATTATGTTGTGACATAAAGGTGTTTTGTGATTAACACTAAATCATTTTCAGATTACAATCATAGAAACACGCATATTATTTGTGAACAGAATCGATGATTGTTGTTGTTGATCTCGCATCTCGTGAGTACTTTTACTGTACGATGTAGGCATCCTAATTAAGTTCAGCCGACACTTTTGCTTTTTATAGGCTTGTGCAGAATAATGGTTAAGTGTGAAGCGTATTTATTGATTTCGTACCTTCTGGTTTTATCATTGTTTAGTGATATTATTAAGTTTGTATTTACAGTTAAAATCCTGTTTAAATAACTAACATTCCTACTCATGTTTGTCAAAGATGATCTGGAATCTTATATTAAACAACAAATAAAAAGATCCGTTTTAATTTACTGAAAATTATCACAATATGAAACAACATGCTTACGAAAGGAAATCAAATTAATAATTAATATAAATATCGTACATAAAACCAAATGAACCTATTACGGAACCCATTGTGTTCCATATTACATTATTCTTTAAGGGTACGCAGGGTCCCATATGAACATCTTTACATTGACCGAGCGAAATCACGCAATACATGAACGCAGCTACGAACAAACAGATGCAAAGTAACAACGAAAATTTACATCGGCTCGGTTTAATGTCGCAAGGCAATCTCATTTTGGGGAGGAAACGGAGCAATTCTCAACCAACACACTTTGGCCTCTAGGAATAGCATACTTTTTAGTAAATGATGGGTTAAAAGGGGTCATGCAATAATGGCCCAGCATGATCAGTTGCGATGATACTTGTGATATGATTACAAAGACAAATGCGTACCACGAAAGTGGGTTTTATGATTATAAGAGCAAGATTTTATCACAACAAATATAACAACACTATGCGTTTATTAGTGAAAGAAATTAGATAAACTTGAAAAGACATGAGTTTTCATCCATTGTGTTGCATCAAAAACTAAGTCAAAAGTTTTGATATGTAGAAAAATTAAGTTGATGGGAATTCAGGTAATGGCTCTGGAATTTTGGTTCAGTTCATGTTGATATTGCCTTGCTTATTTGACTCATTGAAGGCACTACTATACTTTAGATTGGAACTAAAATGTCATGTTTCTGAGAACTTCAGGTTTCATCAGTTATCAAGAAGTCAAACAAGGTCATTAAACTAACGGTATTTTAAAATAACGGTAATGAAAAACCACACAACAACAATATTTCATTTTACGCAATTTTTTATTTAATTTTTACTCTCTCAAACTGTATAAGTATTTACATAACATAAATAACGTTAATTGAAATTGTTATACCTATTGACATTAATGTTTAGGTATTTAATTTTAAAATTTACGATGTTTATAAAGTCACGATTTTACAAGGTTACATTTAAGATTATTTTGTCAAATGTCAGTTTCTGGTGGTTTGTTGAAATTTCGCTATTTACGAACAAGTGTTAAACATAGGTAAGTTTTTTTTTCGATCTATAATGAATAAGAATCTTTATTCTTATTCATTATAGATCGAAAAAACTTTTCCGAGAAACTTTTTTCTCGGAAAGGTTATCAAAGGTCTTTGTTAGCACAAGTTATTTGTTATGTATTCTATGAAATATACTAGAACGTAGCCACAGAAGGTCAGAAATTAATTTAAAAAAGTATCCGGACTTAACGCAACAACAACAGAATCTTTTAAAGTTCAAGACTTTGAGATTAAACTGATTAACACTCAAGTAACTATTGATAAGATGATGATCTTGTTGATGTTTAAAAAGTTATTAAGTATAAGTGACAGTGAAGTTATATAAATTCTCAAGAAAAGTAAGTAGGTAGGTACTAAATATTTTTAGTCACATTACATAAATTAATTTAAAAGTCCTTCCACTCTATAAAACATAAATATTTTAAGTTACATTTATATTTGGTAGGTTTTTTTTTGGTAATAAAATGCCACTCAGTGAAGTGATTCAAAGCCACGTAATTGTGCCGCCCGTTGAGGCAAAAAGTCCTAATTTTCCCCCTCGCAATTCCATTTAGGCGACAACCAAGAAAAACGCAAAAAATTATAACAGTCACGTCGGTACAATGTTGCTACAATTTTTTAATTAGATAGTTTTTAGATTTGTATATACTTTGATGATTATTAGAGCATAACACATTGCATTTAATGTCTCCATTTGAAATGAGTAACTATTTTATAGGGGGTAATATTCACTAGAAACTATTTTCTTGGTTTTTACTACATTTTTAAGAATCGTAGTGATTGCAAATACCTGCCAGTTCATCATTCACCGAGCCTTTTCCCAACTCAGTTAGGGTCGGCTTTCCAGTCTAACTGCGAATCGACTGAACTTTGATATTTTCCGTGAAGCGACTGCCATCTGACCTTCACAACCCATGGGCGATATCGAAGTTCTGTAGTTAGACCGGTCGGATTTTTGATTTAGGGCTCCAACTACCCCTAACGACTGCCATAGATGTTCGTATGACAACCGGGACCGACGGCTTAACGTGCTCTCCGAGGCACGGAGCAAATACCTGCCAGTTATTGGCAAATATTATTCTGTTAGTCTTTGTACCAAGCTTATAGAGTTTGTGTTAGGTTTTTATCAGTAGTCTGGAGGCCGAGGTTCCAGCTCATACCGTCGCAAGACATACGCTTATAAATACAAAGCTTCCAGCTGAACCCAACAGCGTAAATCTATGATAAAATGAGATGATGAGATAAGATAGATGAAACTGATGAAAAAAGAGTATTCTACTATGTATAGTGGGCACTCCACAGATGTTAGTTTAAAAAAGAGTTACAAAATCAGGTTAGCAACGAAGTCAGTAAACACAATGATTAAATACTTGACAAATAATTGGGCTTTTGAAAAAAAAAAATTATCGGTGTTTTTATTTATTTCAAAACTTTAAAATAAATTTTATTTATAATTGATGCGAAAAGCTTTTGAAAAATTGTTTTCAATTAATTATTAACAATTAAAAATTGATAAAATTTTAATAATAACCACGTGACTAAGAACGCGCCACGATTAGTCGCCATGCTTGTGACGTCACAATGTTAAAGGAATTTGAAGATAGTACAGTGTCAACGGCTTCTATATGTGAAAATATCCGAACTTTAGTGCAAAAAAAATTAATAATATTAAGTAATTCCATTTAGTCATGTGTGATAAAGGATTTATAAAAGCTAATTCCGATAATATACCTGATGTGGATATATTTATGATAACCGATTTTTAAAAAAATGATATTCGGTTCAATTCAGCTGAAGTTCGAGGTGCTAAAGCATCAAGGTAAGTTTGTAAAAAATATTGTGAATTAAAATATCAAATCATCTATTCTATTAAATACAATTATTAATTTATTTATTTTTAGAGTCTCACGTGAGAGTTACGGTGACAAGGCTGGTTATGTCCAATTGAACCGTAAGAATGGTATTTGCATCATAAAAGGGCGTATATGTCCAGAACATCGAGTTAGGAGTAAAGCTTACTCAGTTACTTTAACTATTAACGAAAGATTAAAAAAAGTTCAAGACGTTCAATGTCACTGTGCAGCTTCAGCAGGTAATAAATACTTTACTCAAAACATAAGTTGTTTAATATTATAGACAATAATCATTCTTTATATATTTATCGATATATTGACGATAATAACGAGATATTATCGGTTACACGTCAAAACACTGTATCAGCTGTATGCTACAATGAGTAGAAATTAACATTATGACGTCACACGCGCTCGGGTTTGCTCGGGAACTGTCGGCGTGTTTTCGGTACTGGATTCAAAAAAATATTTTTAATTTGATATAACTTTTTAATTATACCAAAAAAAAAAACTAAAAATAGTTTTGTTATAAAACTTATACATGATCTTTCCATTTATCACAAAAAATTTTTTTATTCAAAAACCCAATTGGGCTTCTTGTTATGATCTCATTTCACAATCTATTGTGACAACCTATGATTTACGAGTGCTATCTACATAGTGCAACAATAAAATAGATATATAATATAAGTAGCGACAATTCAAACATACCTAGAATTTTTTTTTTAATTGCGTCAAAGAACAATCTTATCTCAGTAATATCTGACTAGCAAGTCGTCATTATCGAATGTTAGTAGACAAAAGATTGCAACAATACTTTCCTTATGCAATGCATGCAAGAATTTTGAAATATAATTAATAATAAAAAGACAAAACGCTGAATACGCAATTCAATATTTGGAAAGAAAACATTACTCCATAGTAATGTATTATGGCTTCCACTGACTACCTGTTAAGGATATTAATTTATGGTATAAATGACATAAACCTTTTAGAAATTATAAACCACAATAACGAATGTCGTCGGCAGGACTCGAACCTGCGACCTTTCTCTAACAAGGAGAATGCTTTGCCACTAAGCTACGATGACCGTACCGATATCACTCAAATTTTCATTCATATATAATTTCTAGTATTACAGTTAGCGTAAACATAAACCTAACTAAAGGGAAACTTAATACCTAGCTACTAAACGCAGAATGATGCCGTGAGAGAACAAGATTTAACATTTAACACTTAAGCTATAAGGAAACGCACTTAAGAGACAGCTATAAGTACTCATTGAAGTGCGATGTTAACGCAACCACTAGGAATAAACTAGAGTTATAATGTGCCAAGGGAAATACTATACTATCGTATTCGCAATGGTGTGAAGAGTTAATAAATACATAATAATATCTGCTGTATAGATAAATTTATTGCCCTAGAGGTGCTTACCAATTTTAAAAAGTATTTTTTTTTTATAAATTTGAATAGTTTGCTTATTTTTTATGAACTTATTCTTATGGTCTGATAAATAAATCACTGACGTATTTAATTCTTTTGAATTTCTCCACCTACGTCGGATTGTTTAATAACTTTCACTGCATTGAATTATAGATATATGTTCGGTTCCATAATGTTATGTCACTACATACTATTGCTTTATACACTTTCACAGTTTTACTTTTGTCACTTTTTTTACCGATATTAGCACTTTACCTAGAGTACAAAGCAAACAGAGTGAAAGTAAATACGTTAAAAGCTGAGCCGTATTGTGTTTCTATATCACTACGGAAAAGATTTGGTAAACAAAATTCAATGGGATGGCAGTATTGAATTCCAAATAGCTAGAAGAGTTTGCTATTTGATATGGCAGGACACGATGTTTCTTCCGCACTTCCACAAATGAGGCATAGGTAAAATATACTATGAAATACGAGTAGCATAACAATCCCTATATCGTAGTATGTGCTGTGTGAGTGGACAATTGACGGCCGAGCAACTTAGCTCTGGAGATGGAATTGCCTATATAAATACAAGGCAAATTAACATGTCCGTTATTGATTTGTAGACATAAGTAGATCTTCTAAAACATACTGATTTGGTGGCGTTGTCGGCAGTGTTTCGGCTTTCGACTCCAGAGTCTCAGGTTCGTTTCACGTTTCGAATTAAATATTTGTGTGATCCACAAATGTTCGTTTCGGAGTTTGGGTGTTTTCTTTGTATATTATGCTTGTAATAAGTTTGTTTATCAGTTGTCTAGATCCCATAGCACAAGCTTATAGCTTAATTTGGGCTAGATGACGTTGTGTTACTCTTTTAAGTTAGTGAATTCAGAATAACATGTTGTTATTACAGCTTATTGATTACGAAACGTAAATCAAAGAGCGTTTAGTTGTTTAATAACATCATTGAAATTTCAAAGTAACTGATTGGTATTTAAGTAAGCTAAAAGCTCATCAACTGTTTCATAAGATTTCCAAGAGCTACTTTATAATTGAAGATTGATTAATTAACCATCATAATATTATCGCATAAAGTTTCATAATCGACAGATGCCAAGAATAAACAGTTGTTATGATGTTTTATACTAACCATGAGGTAGAAAGAAAAGTCTTAAGTACCTACTCTCCCTTAATTACAGCGCTTTTTAGGGTTCCATAGTAAAAGTCTCGAAACTCTTATAGTTTCGTCATGTCCGTCCGTTCTCGGCTTTACTCTCAAACGGTTAGTGCTAGAAACATGAAACTTTGCATAGATATGTATATTATTACGCCAATAAAGTGCTAGAATAAAATTATGAAAAATATATTTTTGGTACCTTGGGTAGAGTGGGAATGATATTTTTTTCTCGCGTCTACCCTATCGTGTGGGGTATCATTAGATAGGTATTTTAAAATCATTAAGAGGTTGCCAACATGTTTTTTTGATGTAAACATCCTTTTGCGAGATATTTAGCTGTTAAGGGCATGTTTTCGCGAAAACAGGGCGTCCCTCCCTCTAAAATCTAAACGGCTGGCAATAAACTTTGAAGGAAAACTATAACGGATGGTATGACTGTGTTATTTCAGGAGTAATAGAGGCTTTTATGGGTCACTATTTTTATTGAAGATATAATAGGCAAATCGAGTTCTTACGAGTAGTTTTTATCCGTATATTACTATCATTGCCAACACTATAGATTGATTACCATTGCAAATGAATTCAAGGCATTCCGTGTCTCACCGATGAGATACACTGTTCATGACTAAGCTTCACTTGTAAGACTTTCAAAAATCCTTGCGAGGGCTAGCGGCCGACCAATCGAATATCAATCAGCATATCATTGCTTGGTTCGTATAATAATCACAATCGAAACTTGAACATCAGACCGGTACTAGGCAAGTGTTACGATTTATGTGGTAAGTACTAACCCTTTTCAATGTTATTATGTGTAAATGATGGTTATACGTAAGTATAGTGTCTCCACACAAAGAATGTTCATCACTACATAAAATATTATAAAACAAAGTCGCACGTCGTTCGGTAAGTATGTAAGCGAAGATCTTTAAAATTACACAACGGATTTTGATGCGGTTTTCACTAATGGATAGAGTGGTTCTCGAAGAAGGTATTTGTGTATATACCTAATTTGTCAAGCGGGCGAAGCCGCGGGCGTCCGCTAGTCAATTAATTTTTAAAACGAGTCTCAAAGTTGTCACGAAATTCTGTTGCGAGTATGTAATGAGATACCAAAGAAATACTTATATTATAGTAGGTAATTATATAATAAATATTTCATAATTAAGTAAAATACTGGTTGGTGTATTATTATTACATAGACAATTAATGTAATTTCTGGTATTAAGAACATAATTTAGCTATCTATTAACAGTAATTAGTCGGATTTCTATAATAATTTCTCAGCTGCTTAAAAAAAAAAAAAAATATTTTGAGAATTAAATTAGTATCTCGGAATTAATCGGTATATTTTATTTTATATTTCTAATTTCAGAAGAAAAAATAGTCATTATTTTCAATAGGAACGAGGTAATGGGGTATTACATAATAATCTCATAAAAAAATAAGTTATTGTAAGTAGTTATGATAAAGATGATTTGGAAGTTTAATCGCAACATAAAGCTACGTACCTATGTCCTACATCAACATGAACTTGTAAGCTTGTATAACTTTTAAGTACGAGTATATTAAGGTTGCCGGGTATTTAATACCATTTAACACTATCGCTACCATGTTTATAGTTTCCAGTCATGTATTGGTTCAGTATAATCGTATTTTAATTTAACACAACTTTCTATTTCATTTCCTGCAGTATACCTCAGCCAGTTTACAATTTCCACTTAGTAACTTTTTTATCAGTAAGTTAAGAAGCCTCACCTTCGTTTAAACATAAAATACCTACCTATATCATCGTCTCAGGAGACAATTTGACAAATTGCTTTAACAAATAATCATTCAAAAAATTTTTTTCTTCTTTTATAAAAAAAATTATGTATAATTAAATTAAATTTAATAATTTTAAATTAAATTCGTAACTATGATATACAAAAATTTGCTGCGTCATTTAAGTTCAATAGCTTAGTTGGAAAACCTAAACTTACAACAAGAGCAATTTCAAAGTGATTATTTGAAGTAATTGCCTATGCCTAAGTATTATTGTAGATATATCCAGTCTCAAACGAGGTGTCATCGAAAATATAAAGCTTCCTCATCTGTCAGTATCACCCTAATACAATAAATATTCGAAATAACAGAGCCAATGTCTCCAACATTGAATATAAAACATTCCTATTGGAAATCTACCACATTACCATAACTTTTGCCCAAACTGCTGTTATAAAACTTCCGAACAAAGCAATAAGCGACAAAAAGAAAGTCGATAAGGCAAGGAATGCGATAAATATACATACTTAATGAATAAAACCTGATAGAGAAATCGTCTAGGAATGTTACACACTCATAGGTTGGACGACCAATGACCTTGACATTTGAAGCAGGTGCCAATGCCGGTAAAAAATCGAATCTAAAGATTCCTTTACATTTTAAACTCCGTTTAAAATATTTTCAATGTCGCTGTGTGATTTGTTGGTTATTTGTCTTCATGTCTTAAGTAGAAGTAGCATAATTTGAAGGCTGTTGTCATAATATTTTTTAGGGTTCTGTACCCGAAGGGCAAAACGGGACCCTATTACTAAGGCTCCGCTGTCCTCATGGACGATTGGCTGCGATGGTGACCTCACGTATCATGCGACGCAGATCGTTACCGGGCATGGATGCTTCGGTAGCTATCTGTTTCGCATCCGTCGTGAGGTAACACCCCGGTGTCAACACTGCGAGGTTTCCGACGACGACACCGCACTCCACACGTTGGTGGAGTGCTCAGCGTGGGCGAGTCAGCGCCGGGACCTCGTAGTGGGTCTGGGCGTGGATACCCTCTCGCTGGAGTCCATGCTTCAAGCCATGGGCTCCAGCGGGAGTAGGTGGAACGCGGCCGTGTCCTTCTGCGAGCAAGTCGTGTTCGCGAAGGAGGCGGCCGAGAGGGAGAGGGAGCGTACCCTCCCCGCCGAGTTCCGTACTCAGCGGCGAGGGCGCCGCAGACTGATCTAAGCCCAAGACCATCCACCTCCATGATCGGGGCCTGAGGACGGCGGGATCACCACCCGTCGTCCTTACAGAAGCAGGCTAGAAGGGTTGCGTGCTGCGGGGCCTTTGCGCCATAGCACGCAACCAGATTCACTCACTGACGCGGGATAAAACCCAACCCCAACGACGCGGGATTATCATCCCGACCAAACCCCCGCAGAGACCACAGAGGTGGTCAAAGTCCGCCCGGCGCCACTGGAAATACGTTCTGCCTGTAAACTGAGCCGCCCGGCAACAGCGGAACAAAAAAAAAAATGCTCCGCTGTCCATCTGTCCGTCTATCACTAGTCTGTATCTCACGAACCGTGACAGTTGAAGTTTTTAAAGATGATTTATTTCTTGTACCGCTTTAACAACACAATAGGTACTAAAAACTAAATAAAATAAATATTTCAGGGGGCTCGCTGACGCAAAAAGTGATTATTTTGCTGATTTTATATTTTTTTATAGATTCCTTCGTGCTAGAGTCTGACTCGCACTTGACCGTTTTTTTAAATCAATCCTACATTGCTTTGAAATTTGATCGAGTGTCAAATTATTGTTCCGAGTTTAAACATCGGGTTTATTGCAATATTATATAGGTACTTACTACTTCAAGATACATGTTTCGAAGTCATAATTCTTTTATACCGAATAGATATTTTAATTCAATTTGAAAGTTAAGTTTGAAAACTAAGTTCAGTAATGGAAACCTTTTAAGCAATTTTGGAAAAACAATCGATTGAGGTAATTTTATGTAGAATTCATTTTTTTTTAAAATCTGGTAAGCACCTGCTTGCCTCAAATATTAACCCGTCGGCTATCTAGGAATAAATCTTGCAAGTATTTTTTTTTTTTATTTCAACAATTTATTGTGATTTCGAAAAAACTGCTGATGCTGGAGCTGGACCGTGGTAATAGGAAGTAAAACATTCGAGGCGTTAAAACAATTAACAATAGTAAATTAAAAGTAAAATTTTATTTATAAATCTTACCTTGTAGATGCCATCAACAAGTTTCGTCAACTCTTCCGTCTCCATATCGATAGATTTTCAATAAACCAATGCCACGAACAATTGTGATTACACAAGAAACTTCATCGGGATAACAATAACGTACAAACAAAGTTCTAATTTAACACTTAGCACACAAAATTCACATTTCAATGGACACCGTCATTGGTCTACTCCTTTCTGGGTATCGAATCACTCAAGCAAACAAACTCACTTTCGATGACATCTGAAACAAAAGAAAAACCCAATTTAGATTTTGATTGCAAAAAAAACAAGTTTTTTTTAAATAGATTATAAAAAATTATAATTAAAAATTATTTAAATATTTAATAGGCGAGATTTTGTTTTTGCACCTGTCAAGATAAGTAAGCTGGCAACGAGGCGTGCGTCGTAAACGAGGCTCGCTTGTGGAGTCACCTATCGCCTTCGCCAGTAGGTATCTCACGAATGCTGATATTTAGAAACACGAAGTTAACTGACTGGTAGTAAGATCAGTATGGACCCGATGTCTAAACCTCTCGTTGTGTTTACCGTAAAGAAGCTTGTTTAGAAATTACGTATCCACTGTGGTATGATGATTTCGAAATTGTCAGTTCAACGATCTTTCGATGATCTTTACCATACTTGTGTGAAACTTATTATTTACATTTATATGCCGATGGTAACAAATCGAACATCAAGCCGTGAAGACGAGTATTTCCCTGACTAAGCATTTTTTGGTTGCAGTAATTTTGTAGATATCTATTGAATAATTTATCTATCATTATTACCAACTCAAACATATTGTGCCATACCTATGAATTTGATTATAATGTGTAAGATAGGTGAACAACTTTCAAGGCCGACAGGTGATTAAAAGTTCGAGATACAAAATATTAATTGAGGTGGTTAGGAAATAGTTCTCAATGTCACAAGCGCAACAATAGCTGCACATGCCTACATGCTGTATGTAATGAAATGTTAAAACACAGAACAATACCAACTTTTATTTTCTGTCCTTCACACTTACGGCAAATCTTCTGCACATTCCAAATCGAACTTGCGACTGTTGCAAGTGACCAGTCAACGTCAACAGCCGCACCTAAAAGCTTTTACTTTCTAGATTAATACGTAATTTATACATAGTTGAATGTTAAAAGCATTACGAAAATATTTAAATTAATATAAAAATTCAACACGTGTTCAGACTACGCATTGTAAGAGCTTATAGGGAGTGTTGTTAGTTACATATTTGTGTCGGCGTTCAAATACTTCATAATGGCTCCAGCATAGACTCAAGAATTCGTTAATGATCAGTTTTCCGTAATATTTCATTAGAATGAATAAAACCTTTTAATTCTTGGTTATTGATATGTCATCGTAATATTCCATGTTTAATTTAGTATATAACAGTCTAATCATACAGAAGAATACAGCTTCAGCGATGTAGGTAATATAGAGTTCTCAATATGAGAAATATTTTCTGTAGCAAACTTTGAAAGTCTACGAATACCATATTATGAACAAAAAGGTCATAGCTATGTGAAAAGAGAAAATATAAAACACAATTTCCAAACGTATCCGTAACTTCATTTTCACGAGAGAGATTTACGCTACGACTTGCGCCCGCCACCCTTGTTGCCTATGCAACTGTGCCGGGAAACTGCAAGCTTCCAAATTCTTTCTTTGTACATTTCACTGAGGCGAACATGTGCGCAGCGGGTGCTTATACTCGTATCAGTTGAAACTTGTTTAGTTCGGATTTCACTTGTTGTATCCGGATTTGCGTGTAAGAAACCTCGTATAGATCAGTCTCTATACATTTTGTAAAAAATATCTTATGCTGGACACAAACTTAATCTCTCTAGTTCTACGGGCTAAATTTTAACTTTTACGATTTCAATCAGTTTGAAGTCAGTGTCTTGAATAACCAAATTATGTTATACTAGTGGTCGCCCGCGACTTCGTCCGCGTGATTATTGTTCCCGTCGCCGTATCATTATAAATTGTAGCCTATGTGTTATTCTGATGTATAAGCTATATTATTGTAAAGTTTCATCAAAATCCGTTCAGTAGTTTTTACGTGAAAGAGTAACAAACATCCATACATACAAACTTTCGCATTTATAATATTAGTAAGATGCTGGTGCCAAGACAAGTATGGTTTTGTCGCAAAACTGGGAGACAGCGAAGAGGTAGTGTCGAGTTTGCTCAAATGTTTCGGAGTCGATGTCGTAAGTCACACGTTTTGCTGACGAACCTTGGTATCGTGAATATGTAAGACTGCATGTTGCAGCTGAATATTCATTTTCAGACATATATGGAGAAATAGTATATTTTTTGATACAGAATACTCTGTGTGAATTTTGCTATTAAAAGCTATCAGTGAAAAGCTGGTGGTGAATATTTTATTAATTAATTAATGTATATATTGAATTAATAAAAAAAAATTATTAAATACGAATCATTGAATATTTATTTGTTTGCATTTCTATCACAACCTTCAGAACCGATTTAGCAGAAATTCTATCTTCTCTGTTCATATTATTATACGTAAGATAAAAATCGTAAAATAATGGAGTTAAATACTGTCAAAGAACTGTCAAATGTGAAGGGATTCTTTTTCAATCTAACGTTCAGTATCCATCAAACTGCGAAAAGCAATAACACTGTCCGACTAACGCGAAAGTGTATGAAATCGTTCACCTGTCAACCACACGTGTGGACCAAGTAATGAGATTCCGGCTCACTCTTGGGAAATTCTCCATAATGTGCAGTTTGACAGCAGACTGATATGACGGCTCAGGTTCAGTTTAATTAATGAACAGCTTTTAAAGTAGAAATATAAGTAACTATAGTTGAAACCTGTAGTGCAGACGTTATAGATATACACAGTGAAAGTACTACAGCTTACAAAAAAAAAAAAAAATTGACTCAGTTTCGATAACAGAACCGACTGGATGTATTACTTTGAAAAACAAACACATATTTTATAATATTCTTAAAATTGATGTATATATGTAGTCTCCAGACATCAAATAAGTTCTCGTGGTATCTCACTGCCTTAAAAATCTTCCTAGTGCTATCCAGAGATTTCAGTTTTAAATGGTCGGTTTTAAATGGTGGGATTTTTACGGTGTATATGGACGAAGGTGCTGGCTTTTGAAGTTTAGGTTTGGTTTACAGAACGTAACGTACGACTATAGGCTTGTCCCCTATTACGTGGCACTAACAAAACTATTGACCTCCTGGCAAATTGTGGATGTGTAATACACTTTTGACTAGGGATATAGGCAATATTGTGTATCTATTCCTAGTATAAACAAAATTACACTCGTTAAATAATATAATTGATTAATTATTGCGGTGATAAAACTCGTCAGTTCTGTCTCAATAATTAAAAGACAGACAAAGTAAAGAGAATTAAAAAGAAACGCAATCGGAACGTGCTGAAAAATTCGTTTCTTTTTTTCACAAAACTTTGGTTTCTTTGCCACATTCCTAGCGAACAGAAATTTAAAACTTTCTATAGTGAAAATACCTTTGAATACGTTAAGAAAAAG
Source organism: Nudaria mundana (assembly GCA_963556515.1). Lineage (NCBI taxonomy): Eukaryota > Metazoa > Arthropoda > Insecta > Lepidoptera > Erebidae > Nudaria > Nudaria mundana. The sequence goes on from OY748294.1 coordinate 10,276,266, forward strand.
GTATCTAGTTACATTTATAAGGGGGTCGTATTATATTTATCTTTGTTTTTGTCTTATAAACAGGTAATTCCTTTTAATTTGAATTTATATTAAATTCTGACGACGCACTGGTATAAGATATTTATAATTTTAAACTCAACAATAAGCAAAAAAAAAGTATTCGAGAAGGATGTAAAACGTTGAACAGATTTAAATGAAAATTAGCGCATAGGTTAACCATTTCCTGAATTTATACCGATTATGAATTCCCGTTTGAACTGAGATGTTAATGAAATACTCCACAGAATCTCCTTCTAAAACCCTAGGGACTGTAATACTGCTGAAATAATATAAAGTCGGTATGAAATTAACATAAAATGAAATTCAACTGCCTAAAATAAAAGTAGCCTTAAGTGAACGCACCTACTCAATTACAGTGGAATGAAAACTTAAGGGAAAGTTAAAACAAATAAGGAAATATTACAAGCTCTCCTTAAGGTCGGAGAAATTTCTTGTCGTTTTCATTACATTTTACAAGATTATTTTTTAAATAGAATGGGCCAATCTATGCTTATTTTGAGTTAGAACCCGTAAACGCATTTATTTTTATTTTGCGTGACGTATTTAAAGGTACGTACACACATATATATATATATATATTGCTTATTTTTGGAAATTCTCACTCAACGTCATCTAGCCCAAACTAAGTCATAAGCTTGTGCTATGGTATCCAGACAACTGAAAAACATACTTATATATTTCTAAATACATACGTCATGAAAACACCCAAACTCTGAAACAAATATTCGGGGATCACACAAATTTTTGATTCGACCCGATTTGACCCTGATTTGAATCGAGCCCGGTACTTTGGAGTCGAAAACTGATGGAGTACCGAGCACGCCAACGAAGCAGTCAGTATCAGATTCTAGATTTGTTACAAATATATTTATAGTAATAACACTATGAAACGAGATTCATAAGAATGTTGTAATCGTGATGTGCATTATGTTAAGACATCAACATCTGTTGTAGAAACACGTTTAGCCACTAGTAATATATATTAAACTCATGTTATACTGACTCTCACTTTCCCTCAAGCTGTTTCCGGTAGACGGTAACTAAGTACATCAACTACTTGTTTGGTTTATTATCCCATCATATTTCACTTAAACTGTAATTTGCTGATTGACAGCGTATGATCAAATATCGAAGAAATCTTTTTTTTATATATAATTTGCTATTTGACTTTCTTGGTTTAAAAAACTTTTGGTTAGTTAGTCATGATAGCTGGCTTCTCAAATAGATATTAGATAGAATACGAAAAAAGAAAAATAAAGCCAAGGAACGTGTTTTGTGCATTAGTTTAAAATGTGAAATTGATTTGCAGAAAACTTTGAAATAAATAAATAAAATAAATATTTTTGGACATTCTCACACAACGTCATCTAGCCCAAATCAAGCCAATATAAGTTTGTGCTATGGGATTTAGACGATTTACAAAGAAAACACCCAAACTCCGAAACAAACATTTGTGGATCACACAAATATTTGATCCGACCTGGAATCGAACCTAGGACCTCGGACCTAGGACCTAGGACTTATAGTCGACTATCTTGTCTTGCGTAAACCTAAGTAACAAGTAACAATTGTAATTAAATTTTACTTCTTAATCTATAAAATCCAGGTTTGTTAAATAAGAAAAAGGTTCCCTTAGACTTTCGTATCTTTAATTTAAAATGTTTTTCAATTAATTCTTCTTGCTACAAACACTCACTACCATAATTATCATTGTTTAATACTTATTTCAAACACACATGTTCAATATAATTGCTTGCAGCAGCAGCAACTTCGCAGAGGAAAATATATTAAAAAAGTATTCACTGAAAAGCACCGTGTGTGGCTAGCCACGTTGCAGAGTGCGTTTGACAACTCACAATATTGAATAATATTTCCGTATAAAGTTCATACATTAAACGTCATTTGAGCGTTGCTTTGGGTGTTCTGGATGTAACGCGTCTAGAAACTTCTGAATAGGAAATGTACTAGATAATTTTATCATTGTTGATTTGCACACGATTTTCCAAAATCAATTTTGTGATACTAATTCCATATCATAAGATTTTAACTTCAGAATAAACGGGCTGATTAATCAATCATTGCAATCAGGTACCTACTGGCTTCTCTCCACCTGTTCCCCACATTAAAATTCAAGAATCGGTGAAATTGGCTATCGGAATGAATATATTTATTATCAGTGCCTATTACCATGGAACATGCTTGTAAGTACTTGATGCTAAAATAATCAGCATACACGTACCGATGTTAGTCCTAAACTTTTCTAAGTGTGGATCTCAGATACAGAGACGAAGTTCTAGTATTGGTTCCACCTAATTGGGGGTCGCTAGTCGACCGATAGGTCGGTCTTGTCGTCGCTGGACATTGAGTAGGTACGTATATCGTCCAGTGCCTCGTCCGATTGTCATCGGGTGCAACGTAGTGCAACGCTCCAGAGTGTGTAGTGAAGTCTGGGGTTTCATGTCGTTTTGCAATAAGATCTTACCTAGACACTACTAGTACTTGGAACAACTTATTGGAACTACTACTAATATTTTCAAATTTAGAACAAGTTCCGACGAAAGATGCTTAATACAAGCCTCGTTAAGTATTAAAACCGAACTACGGCCTAAACCGAACCAAAACTTCGGCCAAATCTTACCAGTTTGTTGATTGAATTTAAATTGGTTTACTAATTATTATATAAAAATTATTGCATAAAGTTAATTAATAATTGATTTAAAGAATGGATTAAATTGATTTTAAGAATGGTTGATTGGACAATAGAGTTATTAATAACATAGATTTCGACAAGGTCATTGACCTGTGCGTTAATTTGACGTTTATTAAATAACAGTTAGATAAATTTTATCTATGGATTTTTGCGACGATTCATTAAAATGTGGATATAATGTCATTTATACTTTCATTTTTGAGTGTGTACTCTAATAAACAAATATAAATAACTAGTGGTCGTCCGCGACTTCGTCCGCGTGGTAATTTGGATTTTTTCCCGTTCCCGTCGCGCCGCGTCATATTTTGAACAATTCACACAATATCTTTATAAATCACGCTCACGCTGAGCACTCCACCAACGTGTGGAGTGCGGTGTCGTCGTCGGAAACCTCGCAGTGTTGACACCGGGGTGTGACCTCAAGATGGATGCGAAACAGATAGCTACCGAAGCATCCATGCCCTGCCCGGTAACGATCTGCGTAGCACGATACGTGAGGTCACCATGCTGCCTCTGCAGCCAATCGTCCATGATGGTGGTACCCCACTTGGGTTGCTTCAGTCGCACCCTCCATGACTCCATGAGATTCTGGCGGAGTTTGGACCGCACGCCATCTAGTCTTAAACTCAGCAGAGCTTGTGATATGAGTACTAGATAATCTGATATAAATACTTATTTATATTTTTTTATGTAAATACATACATCTTATACATAGGAAACATCCAGACTTCGGTACAAACGTATATGTCATCACACAAAGTTTGTCCCGACCGAGAATCAAATCCGAGACTCCGGCGTCGAAAGCGGGTGCACTACCGACTACGCCACCGAAGCAGTGTATAGTAGTAGTAATAAGTTGCTATACTTTTGTAACCTGTAAAATGACTTAATTTTAACTAATAAAATAATCTTAGACGAAATGATGCACATTATATGCACGAAACGTGGGCCCAATAACCGCCTCTGTCTACCCCTCTTTAGGATGAAGACGTGGTTTCTGTCTGTCTATAGGTAGGTAAACAAAGTTGCATTTACATTGAGAAAATCATTTACAAATTTTTTTTCGCGACATATCACCCTTCCCCGCGATGCGATTGTTCAATTGGCGTAAAATTACGACGCGACTAAGCTTGCGGAAAATTGGCGATATCGTTAATATTCACCCGAAACCGGTCGTTCACGTGGCGACTACAAATAACAAGTAGACAAGCCCCATAGATTTATGCTCTGTCGCTTTAAGTGATATATTGGCAACCCGGTTCATCTATCCATCGACAATATCAGAATCTCTAGTAACTCTTTATTGCTAGTATCATTTTACCTATAATATAAGAATGCAATCTGTGAACAAGTGACATAAGTTTCCAATTTATGTAATCAGAAATTTTTAAATTTAACAGCAACTGAATGCTATGCTGAGTCAACGTCACTATAATAAAGTAGTAACGTAATCGAAAAACTATTTCAACGCTTTCGCCGTCTTAAGAAATATAGTTGCTATTCAGGCGAGTCCCATAAAATATATTGTATCTTGACAGCTCTTCAAGACTCACAGGTAAGTCTGAGTAACTTTTTCCGGGGTGTTAAACTGTTCGCTTGAGGAAATTGACGACAAAAATATTCCGGTCATGTAAGACCCCCTTGTTAGCGCGTTACTAAAACACAAGAATATTCCCCTCCTGACATGGCTTGTTTCTAAGATGAGATGTACCCACTTCTCGGGATCTATGTATTTATGATGCGTAAAATTAGCATACTCTTGACTTTAAGTTGCTTTCCCTGGTTTAGAGACCTGACCTAACGCCTGATTCCATTCAGTAACTGGTTCAGAGAATTAGCATTACCATTCGACGTAGCAATGATCCCAGCATTATGGGACCCTTTCTAGTCGACGATGATGCGTACGATTATTTTACATAATTATGTGTGTAAATATCGTATTAATCTTACATGTTACAATGTTCCTTATGTTCTTTAGGATTTACATTTGAATTCAGTAAATCTGAATCGTATAGGCTATAGTGTATTTTATCTATGTTAAATACTTGTTAAATAAATTTCCACTTAATTTTATAATAATAGAAGCGACTGGATGCCATTACGTCGAGCGCAGCTGCGAACTTGTCCATAAGAAAGTTAAAGTTGACTTACTTATGTTATATGTTGGGTATCGACTTGCCATATAGGTAGGTGCTCATGTAACGCTTTCAATATTTTACGGCCATAAGCCTTCGCTTAGCGTTGAAAGATTGATTTGTGTAGAAAAATGTCAATATCACACGCTACCTATTGCAATTTTGTAATTTATGTACCTGAATTGTAAAATTTAATCCATTAGTTTCTTATTACTAGGATGTAAACCAGACAAATGGCTTGATTGAATAAATGTTAAAGAAAAGTGGACCTCTTGTGCCCATTTGACACAGGAATCCATTACTGAGATAGAAAGTGTCATGTAACCTGTACAGGAACCCTTCTATTATCGTATCAAGTTTCATGCAAATCCTTTCGTACAATATGAGCTTATCATAGTCCCGTTACAATTTTTAGATATTATGGTACTTATTACTAGTTGATCATCGCAACCCGTTTCCTCGTTCCCGCATCCCGTGGGAAAACATTACCGGGATAAAAAGTGGCCTTTGTTACTACGAAATAATGTAGCTACATATCGGTGAAAGAAATAATAGAATTTTTCAAAATTAGTTCCGTAGATATAGAGATTCTTCAATTCAAAAGCAAACAATTAAATCTTTTCTCTGTATAATATTATGACTTTTACGCTAACATAAAAGCTATTGTAGGTACTTGTATACGAGCTATTTCTCAAGTTACTGATACCTAAGTATTTCGGTTAACAATTACCTAACTTTCGATGTAATCTAATACATACGTCAGTTACACTCACAAGTTGCCAGTTAAAACATTTTGTTCTTTGTATTTTTGTCTGCTTCAATAGTGCTGCCGTTGTTACGTATATCTATGTATAACAGAATCGACTTGGATTTTAAGATTACCATATTGTAGCGTCAACATTACCATATAATAACATTTGTATGCGTTGACAGAAACTGTTAGAACTTGTTTTGTTGAAAATAAAACAATACAAATATTCAACGTGAAGACTACGGAGGGTTGCTTTCGTTTTATTATTTTACGAAACAGCAAACGTTAAAAAACCGCAAGAGAAAACACCTTATTGTATTAATAATACCCATAAATCAAGATCTGTTTATAACTACTGAATGCAATGCCTGTTAGTAAGCATAGATAGGCTCAGAATAATCAGTGTCCGGAAACTGCAATAGACTCACCGCCTACTTCGTGCAACCAACAGTGACTGGCGAAATGTGGGCGTCAATAACGTAGCTGTCTGGTCATTTGGTAATAAACACGAGTTTTTGTATGTGTCCTATCAGAGCTGTACTGTAGCAATTCTACAGATGGTTGACCAAAAAATTTAATTTCAACAATACGTACGTGTTGAATGGAATCAGGCGTTACCTGGCGAAAGTCCATGATAAAACAATGGGGTAAGATGTTGAATTTTTATATAATTGCACTAATTTCGAGAACGGCTGTTCTCTTTGAGACAGTCTTGAGAATGCCTCGTGAGTAGGTGAAACATATGTCGACGTTTATAATGTCTTCTATTTAGCAAAATTAGTGCAATTATATAAAAATTCAACATCTTACCCCATTGTAATACGTACGTGCTTTGCAGGACACATTAATTTCAGTCCCAGTTATAATACAGTCGTCAGGTGTAGCCTAAGGCCCAATTGGGTTAACCGAGAAACATTATAGTTTTTCACTAATTTTACGACAAGAAAAAGACCTAAACAACTAAAATTCTAAACTTTCTTCACTTAACAAAGACATTTACAGTTTTTATTATAAAATCATCAGGCGATACCCTCAATAACTGCAAATACGAGTAGAACGCACCCAATAAACGGTACATTATAAGCCGCAATCGAGCAATAGAAAGCCTTACAAAAACCTTCCCAGTGTTTACCGGCCAGTTAAATGCAACGTTTATATCCATTAAGGGCACTTCCGACACGTAGCTGGTAATCATATTCCGGGCAGGGAGAGCATAAATCATGGAAGGATAACGGGAGGGCAAAAACGGGGCTGGACTCATGCGTGCCTTAACCACTGTTTATTGTAGGTTTTACGTTGATTTCATTGTCCTACGTCACTGGTGTAGATTATGTTGTGAGGTTTATGATCTGGTAGTGGTTACATATCATTTTATTTTTCATACATCTTGGGGTGTTATTTACATTACACAAGATATTTTCGTAGAAAAGTAGAATCAGGAAGTGTTTCCTTGTATTTACGTTGAATATTATTTTAAGTTATAAGCAGGGAAAGAAAGCATACGCTGACGAATTGCGACTATGATTCTTGTTACAATCAAAAATACGAAATTTTTTTCTTGCCACAATGTCCGGCTGTTTTCTCGTGGAGCCACTAATTTATCCTACTGATGGGTCTACAAAAATGACTTATTTCTCATAGACCCATTGGTGGTACCACGAAGGAGACCTATTTCTTATAGACTCACTGGTTGCTAATCCACCCATTGCACTGTTTCCAACTTAATTCACTTTTGTCCAGTCTGCACTATTAGCACCGCCACAGAATAGAGAATAGTACTTACATACAGAACTTTCACTCCGACGTTAATTAAAGCACATTCTTTTGTTTACAGAGAACATAATTCAAACGTTATGGTTGTCAGGAAAGTGCCAGCATAATTTGACCAATAATTATTACGTTAATGCCTCAATATCAACTCTATGGTCCATGCCGTGTCACAAACAAGAGACAACCCTTACTGGCTTACAACTTTGGTCCATGCCGTGTCACAAACAAGAGACAACCCTTACTGACTTACAACTACAAGTTGTAGCTGACGTCACGTATTTTTTGCGATTGTTAGGCGAGTGATATAGCCCTGGCAGTTAGCACCGCTCAGAACGTCAGAACGCTACACTGCTAGGGAAAGGAGTATGTTAAACATGAAATCATCGGGAATAGGCAAAGTAAATAGACCTCCGTCAGATGACCTCAAATCAAAAGTAGTTAGGCAGGGTCACATAAGCAGTACTTAGAATGCATAGGACTCATAATATTTTAATGGCAGACTTGAGCATAAGTTACTTAAGTGAATTAACTTTCTACGTTGAACATGAGTTGTGGAAATGCAGAGTGAAATATAAATTGCCAATTAAAAAAAACCTAAGTAAAGCAGTCATTCGTTGCAATATCAGTAGCCGTTGGAAAGAAAGTCTAATTAAAAATAGACCACTTCATTACGCGACGAATTGCTATCGAATTTGTTTCATTTTGGCAGTAAGTAGTGAGAGCCAGACGCTCATAGCTATTACTGATTCATAAGTCTGTTGGTAGCACAGGATTCCCACTATAACATGATGTTTGCTGACTTGCCAAAAAAGCAACAAAAATATAAATTACATATTATTTAATTTTATTCATATTTAATTTATCAAATTTAATTTCTGTCTAAATATTTTAAGAATAGTAGAGCAAGCTCAGTGTTTTTAAAATACAGGAATTATTAGTGAAGTTATTAATATTGGACATGTTTTTTAATGTACGGCCATAAGTCCATTACATCTATCTTTATCTTGATCCCTCATCTTTGGAGTCGGGTTTTATTCTGCATCGGTGAGTGAATCTGCGTGCGGACGCAAAACACGCAGCCGTCCTCAGGCCCCGATCATGCAGACCGACGGTCATGGGCGTAGATATCATTTTTGCACATGACGAAACTAATAAGGGTTTTGATACTTAAACTACAGAACTTAAAAAAGAGATGCTTAGAAGGAAAAAAATGTAATAAAACTGCCATCTGCGATATTGACAACCCTGTAGTACTCGTACTATTTACACATCTATATTATAGCTATTTTAAAAATACATTCGAGAAATTACGAGATAAGTAGACATGTCTGTAATTGAGTAAGCCGATAAAAAGAAACACTAACTACCTACATGTAATTCGACCGTTAAATTACTGTTACAAACCAAAAGCCTTAACTTGTAACAACCAGCTGCTAATAGCATTATTTAGTACTTATTTTTCTTGCGAGTGTAGACTCAAGAATAGGGTGTTATAGAAAAGTAAACTAATTCTGATTTTTTATCTTGTACACAACTCTTTGGGCAAAATTAATTAAAGCAATGCTGTGATGTAACGCCAGTTAGCTACTAGTATATAAGTACTATTATCTATTATGTACTAGGTATTAAGTGTTCTGTGGTAATGCTCATACGATTTGGTTCGACTGCAAAAAACTGAAATGTCATCGGCAGCACTCGGACCCACGACCTTTCCCTAACAGGGACAGCTCTGACCACTGAACTACGAGGTCATCGTGACATTTGACATTTCAGTTTTTGTGATTTATTTATAATTTGTATCTTAATACTTTAAGATTAGTTTAAGCAAACACCTTGCTTTGAAACACAAAAACATATGTGACAGAAAAATCGAAAATCTTGCAAAATGTTAAACGTTTTCGGGCTTATATGCCACAGTATAATAAATAGAGAAAAATATCTTTATTATATATATATTTATCTGTGGGTATATTTAATTCACACAAGAGAACGTGAACTATTCACCTGTCTACTTTCACCACCTGCCGACGTAAACCGCTTACACTGGAAATAAATGTCACTCACCATTTCATTTTTAAAATATTTCACAATATTTTTTATTTTTCCAGTTGTTCAAAATTTCTGTTATAAAAGACTGAAATTTCGCTTACTGTCTGTTTGTATTGCTTCATGATAAAATTGATACAAAAAGCACTTTTACTTACACGTACATAGTCACGTCTTTCGTATTTATTGAAGTATACAGAGGTGTTTTACAGGGACTATACATTTATAATATTATGTTGGAGATCTTCGTACTACTCGCTTTTTAGCTTGACCATTATTGTAACAGACATCTCAACAGCATATTTTTTTATGTTTGTTACCCCAGTAAATTTAATTCAGTTCAGACAATTTGAGGTCTGACCATGTCAGCTTTTTTATCGACCTACATAAATAGATATTCATGGCTTTTAAATACAGAAATGTAAGTATAAATAGATTATTTTTGGAAAGATGAGGATTTCTTTTTTAATTCTATAAAAACACTAAGTATAATGCTTAAGCGAAAAATAAACATGAAATAAGAATATTAGGTGTTATATACTACAGTAGAATAACCCAAGGACTATCAACACAATACAGTTATCTCAGAGAGCGGTTACTTCAAGGGCTATTAAATTCAGTTTGAGGGTTCCCAGCACTATTATACAAACGTATTGCTAATGAAACAAGGGAGTTATTATCATAAGTTACCTTAGTAATAGGATGTAGAAGCGGCTGTACACCGTCCCCTAGAGAATCTATGTAACGTTCTATTGCTGTATGGAATCTCGTTGAAGCTAGTAAGGGCCTACATGGTAACTGGAAATGTATCTATTATTGCCAGCTATTCAAATCATCATCATCCACTGATCCGTTTCCTAAACTAGTTGTGGTCATCTTTTAAGTGCTACGATGCGGCTGAACTTCAATATTTTCAGCGACTGCCATCTGACCTCCACAATCCATGGGCGATATCGAAGGTCTGTAGTTAGACCAGTCGGATTATTTTTGATGACATTCCGCATTGTTACTGTGTACTGAGGACTAGCACCGTTCCCCAGTATACTTCTCTCTGCCAATTGCCATTAAAATACGTTTAGCTGTCTAGAGTCTAGACATGAAAATGTTCCAGACAAAGTTTCTTTGGAATTTATTATAACTGTTAGTATGAATTGTTATGTCAATAAATGTCCTGTAAATATTTCGATTTAAAGAATCTAATTGAACATACAACGGAAGCGACTTCATTTTATACTATAAGTACAATGATTTTAAATACAATGGATTTCGGATCATCGCTCAAAAGTGTCCGAACTAAAAGAGAAACAAAACGCTAAAAGAGAAACAATCGCGCGCCAGTCTTGATTTTGACAACTGAACGACAACACGTTGCACAATGCCGTACTGTATTGTAAAAACGTGTAAAAACTACGAAAAAAAAGCAAATTGAAGACGGTGTATCATATTTTCAGTAAATAAGCTTTTGTTTTATTATTTGCAATTTATTATTTCACTTAAAATACAGTATTTCGTCGATAATAAATTAAAAGACAAAAGTAAATATTGCAATCCAGTCCAATACCGAAGTACCTATCTGTCTCTTTCGAACTCATCCCAAGCTCAGTAAAAAGAAAGAGACCATTTCATTTTCACTGAATAATGTACTAACAAAATGACCATTCAGATTTATTCGGATTACCGATAGCGATAAAACTATTTGGAACAAAGATTATAGTGGAGACGCCTTGGCTCTTTATGATTTTTTTTCGTTATATGAACCAACATCTATTTCAGTTTTTCTCGGGATCCAGTACACTGTGCACAATGGAAAAATATTATTGCCCTAGCACGGCGAGAAGAATATTTTGATCCAAAAAATAACAATCTTGTTTGTTCGGCTCATTTTATGGACATAACAAAAAGAGGTCCGATCTTTATGAAACTTGTACAAGAATCCCTTGATTGAATGGAGGAGATAAGCCCAAAAATGTTTTTAATTTTCACAGGGTATCATTGTTTTGTCATAAATATAATTACACATGTCATTTTATTTCGTGTATGTACTGTTATTTTCTTTTTATTTGGATTCTCGGTAATGTATTCCCACGGGAATCGGGGCCGAGATACCTATATCTCGCGGGCGGAGTCACGGTGATCAGCTAGTAGCCAATAATTTCGTATCCCAAAAATTAACCATAAGATAAAAATAAATTAATGATGCGCAGTTTTAGCAACTAATTCAGTCACTTGAAACACGGCTATCTTGTAGTAGACGTAGCGACATAGCGTTATGAAAATAGTAATAAAAGCGGAAGAACTTTGACACCCGCAAGAAGTTTGGCATTTATAATATTATAATTAGTTAAATTCATTAATTCCCTTTTTGTTATTCATACACTACAGTTACTTATTATGAAACTGACTCGAAAAAAAAATCTTTGTCAGTCGTTAATTAGTTTTTCAGCTTATTTCGTCTAACATAAACAAGTAATTACAATTTATAAGATTATGGAATTTATTGTAGTCTTACATTAATTATTACGCCTACGTAGGTACATATCATGGAATCCTTAAAAGACTTTAACAAAATAAACCTACTCCATTGTTTCTATGTTCACGTAGTTCAAGTATAAGCTGCATAAGGTGAATTAGTCAGGCGGACAGATAGAAGCTACGTAATGCGATAAATTAGTGCAAACAAAAGTGAACACTATTCCGTTGAATCAAGGTTTAAATTTTAATATGAAATTTGTTTATATCTATGTATGCCTATGTATAATGTATAGGTCGACTCGGGACATTATTTTCTTGCGATTTGTTCTAGATCCTATGTCCGTTGTATTATAAGGTCTTTGTATAAGTACATTAGTTTTGTACTGGATAGTGTGGGAGAAACGCATCAATAATTATGCAACCGTAATTAATACTCTTTCATGCATATTCAATAGCGAATTACCCGCTACTTATTTGCCTAGATCTCTATACATTAACGTGCCTGCTAATCGGATTGTGTACGACAATGCTCTCCAATCGGGTGCGAATGGGATTAAACACAACGTCATTATCAGACTGTCGTAATCTATGATGTAAATAGTTTATTGGAGATTAATCAAAATAATTATAAGCTAAAAATATCGGAGAACGGATGTCTACCGTTCACTCCTGTCTCCGAAGATTTTTTGTACAATTTTTTTTTGTAAAGAATTTTTAGCATAGTTAGACCCACTTTCGGTCCCAAAATTTGCCATTGTACCTTTTCTAATCTAGCAGGACAGGAATGCAAAAATAATTATCAAAATCGCATTTGCCATTTTAGAGATATGAGATGGACAGACAGCAAGAAATGATGGTCTCCCAGGGCCTCTCTTTCGGAATCAATAAAAGCGGCTTTAAGTCGTCATACAATAATTCAAAATTGAAAAGATGAACAAGAAAATAATGATATATTTGATGAATAGTACCCAATTTGGGACAAAGATAAAGGAGGATTCTAACTTGATTAGGGTTTTCTAAATACTTGTTTTGACGGTCTCGATGGTAATTTGAATATAAAATAGTAAGTGAACAGTGAAATCAAATAAAATCAAATGAAACCTAGTTACAATAAATTGTACTCAATTCCTATTATAAATATATCGTATTATAAATAATAGGTAATAATAGGTCCTATAAATAAAGGTAGTTTATAGTATGGTACCTACTTACTATTTATTTTATGTGGGGAGAAGGTATGAGGTGTGATAATGAACCTGTAACAAATATTAAAATATAAAAAGAATGGTATTCCGTTATGTCGTAGAAAATTGTTATGACCTTTATTATTATGCAATTTGGTTAGATTCCGTGTTTCTTGGGATAATACTTGGGAGAAGATATCAATATGTAACGACGTGACTCCATACAAGTTAGATAGTAATTTTCTTTATAAAGTTAAACAACACTTTCCCATTTCATGATACCTTGTGGTGAGCCCTGAATTTAATAAACAAAAGAACAGGTGTTGTATATATTTACTCTATAACATCATAATTTTTCCTAAAAAATAACGGTTTGTAAAATAACAGACAGGAATAATGTAACAAATAGATATCTCTAAAGCGTTTAACTGACTTTTCAAGTGCCCAACAAAATCATCCTCTCTAGCAAAGGCTACTAAGGCAGGCACTGCACTACTGAATGACTGGCGAAGCTTTGCCAAACATAAATAGGTATTTTTTATTTGTACGTTAGACAAGGTACCTAATCCTGCCCCCTTACCATAACTCTCAGAAGAGTTTTTCGATAGCCAATGATGTCACAGAAAGTTTCAAAAAATATGCCGATTGGGTCACGTGATCGACATTTTATGAGATATCATTGGTTATCTATAAACTCTTTCTATGCCATGCTCATAGGGCAGGTCTTTCGGACATAAACGTTTCCATGCTTTTTGTTTGAAGTAAATGAAATCGTGTCTCTAACTACCAAATTCAATCTCGATCCATATTTTTGCTATCCGGGATTGATAAATGTCAACATAGCTGGACATAATATATTATATTTCGTTTCTCGCGTTCTGCGATCTGCTTGTTCCATATTCGAAATTTATGGTCATTTGTTGCGGTGCATTTTATTGCTGTGTTATTCCCTGTATTTATTTTGCTCTATAAATTTATTTACTGTGTCTGTGCATATTATTGTGCAATATTAGTTGTATGCTTGTATATTGGATTGTATGAATGTGTTGGATTGTATGAATTCATATTAGGGTAGTTCAGAGGGTTAGCCATGATGGGCAAAAAGAATAAGGACGCCGACGGCATTTCGCTCTCTACCGGGGCTCTTAGGAAGCGCCCCAGTGAATTGAACGTTGGGGACCACCACTCGGAGACCGAGGCGACTCCAGGTCCTGGGGCAACTGCTACCGTGAAGAGGCGTTCGGCTATTCCGAAGGCTAGAGGTAAGACCCGTTCTCTTGGGCACTCACTGGGGTTGGACGAGGCTAAAGCGGCATTGGCGACAAAGGAAGAGGAGGCCAAATTGGAAAAAATGCTTCGCAAGGGGTCGGTTCATAAAGGAGGGCCTACTAATAGCCTAGTCGTAGAAGTTGTAGAAGATGGTGAAATTTCAGAGGAGGCGGATACTACTCGAACTATATACAGTTTGGGCATGCAGGACATACGTGCTCTGGTAGGAAGGCACCACGTGGCGGTTTTGGAGCTTGTTGAGAAGACCACTAGCTTGAAGGGAGGCTATGCTAGTAAAATAAAGAAGCATCTTTCGGAGGTTACTGACGCCGTTGAAGAGATGGCGGCTCGGACTATCACGGAGGAGACACGCATCCTCCGTGCGGATAACTCGCGCCTTCAAAGGGAGGAACTCAACCTGAGGGCGGAGCTGAAAAGCTATAAGAGGGAGTATGAGGCAATGAAGGCTTCTGCTTCTGAGGCCACTGCAGCATCGACCACAGCCTCTACTGCAGCCTCCACCACAAACCCTGGGACTGCTCCAGTGCTGGCTATCAATGAGGAGATGTTGGAGACTCTTTTGGCGGCACTCATCCCTCCCATTGGGAGATTGTTTGATGGCAAGCTTGCGGGCATTGAGGCGCGGCTGCAGCCTGCTGAGATTGTTCGGCCGCCGCTTGCAGCGGACAAAATGAAAGAACATCTGTCTACAACGGTGACTGCAATGCCCAAGGTCAAGAACGCCAAGGCTAAGGCTGTGCTGACGCCGGCATCACAGCCGGGGCCTTCTATCGTGGAGACTGCCCCTGCTGTCGAGGCCCCTGTTCCTGCATCCTCCACCTCTGCGTCCGAGTGGGTTGAGGTAGTGAAAAAGAAAAAGACCAAGGCTCCAGGCACGGAGAGTTTGGCTCAACTGGTGCGCAGATCGGAGGCCAAAAAGGCGGTCAAGCTCGCGACGCCTACTTCAGCAGCTGTCGTGATAACACTGGCCCCAAAAGCTGGTCTGACTTACGCGGAGGTGATGACCAGGGCGGAAGCGGCCATCGACCTTGGTGAGCTGGAGATCACTGGACTGAAAAGCCGGAAAACGGCCACGGGTGCGCGTATGTGGGAGGTCTCGGGCTCCCAAAATGCAGAGAAGGCCGACCGCTTCGCGGCCAAACTGAGGGAAGTCTTGGCGGACACGGCCGCTGTTAAGGTGGACCGTCCAACGAAGACTGCCGACCTTCGCATCGTGGGATTAGGCGACGCTGCTACTGAGGCTAAAATCATCGCGGCAGTGGTTAAGGCAGGAGGATGCAACGCGGAGGCGGTAAAGGTCTGCGGTGAAATCCGCCCCAACTTTCGGGGGGAAGGCACAGCCTTAGTGTCGTGCCCTATTGGTGCGGCGAAACAGATTCACGGAGCTGGACGTTTACAAGTAGGTTGGGACTCAGCCAGCGTGCTACTGCTGGAAGCGCGCCCCATACGCTGCTTCAAATGCATGGGGACGGGGCACACACGCCAGCTTTGCCCCTCTTCGGCAGACAGGAGCGACCTGTGCTATAGGTGTGGCCAACCCGGACACAGGTCCGATGATTGTCAAGTCGACCCGCACTGCGCGGTTTGCTCAACAATTGGGATGGAGGCGAAACATATAATGGGAGGGCGCAGTTGCAAACCCCCCGCTTCAAGAGGGAGTATGACCCCGGCACCCCGGGCCACAAATGCGGTGGGATGTCAAGCGGAACATAGTGGGGCGGTTGAAATGTCCGAGTAATGTATAGTAAACATCTTAGTTTATTGCAGGGGAACCTAAACCACTGTACCGGGGCACAGGACGTCTTCCTGCAGTCCATGGCCGAGTGGGGAGTGGATGTGGCGGTAGTAGCGGAGCCGTATTATATCCCTTTACAGCCGCATTGGCTGGGGGATGCGAACGGCTCTGTAGCAGTCGTCTCCAGAGTGGGGACCGGGATCCCCTGTCCCTTATTGAAAGAGGAGAGGGATACGTTGTTTCTCAATGGGGAGAGTACGTGCTCGTAGGCGTGTACTTCTCTCCCAATACGAGTTTGGCGGACTTCGAACTGTTTCTCGACCGAATCGGAGCCGCAATAGGGCGGCAAGCACCACGTGAGATATTGGTGATCGGGGACTTCAATGCCAAATCCACGGCATGGGGGAACCCGTTAACAAACGCGAAAGGGGCAGAGCTGGAAGCATTTGCACTCGTCTCGGGGCTAACCCTTCTTAATAGGGGTACAGCCCAAACCTGTGTGCGACAGCATGGCGGGTCGGTGGTGGATTTAACCTTTGCCACGTCCGCTGTCGCCAACAGGGTGCAGAACTGGAGGGTAGAAGAGGAGATGGAGACTCTATCAGACCATAAGTACATCCGATTCCAGATCTCAACCTCGGTTCGAGGGAATGCTGGTCCAACGTTGCAACGGGGAGGGCACGGCCGGTTCCTCCGCTGGGCCCTATCCAGGTTTGACAAGCAACTGGCCGAAGAGGCGGCAATAACCCAGCGTTGGTGCTTCCCACGCCAGAACACGGGGGTGGATGACCTAGCCGGCCAACTTAGGGATGCGTACACTGCAGTGTGTGACGCCGCCATGCCAAGGGTAAATGGCCGTCCTTCCCGAGGCTAGAAGGAGGTATATTGGTGGACGCAAGAGATCGCCGACCTCCGTGCGACTTGCTCTGCGGCCCGAAGAGTATACACACGAAGTAGACGTCGTCGAGACCATGATGAAGAGAGGGACGCTCGGCTGTATGCTGTCTACAGAGAGGCCAAAAAGGTCATGCAGCTTGCTATCAGCAAGGCCAAAGAGAAGGCCAGGGAGGAAATGCTACAGGGACTGAACCAGGATCCGTGGGGCCGTCCGTTTCATTGGGTGCGTAACAAAATTCAACACAGTAAACACACCAATAAGATCTCAAATTTCTGTCTTGGAATTTATTAGTTTAAAAATAAATAAAACGGTATTAAGAATGCAATGTGCGTAAATGCATTGTGTTGTAGTTTAAAGGAGTAATAAAGTTTGAAACTGTATTTTCACTATTAGGTGCTGTAATCAGTTTAGGAGGCCAGACCGGACGTGTGCTGCCTACAGCGCCGGCGTCTATGAGTAAGAACTAAATTACTATTGGTATAAAGTCTACGTGATACCTCTTAGAAAACGGAGAACATGAAAGTAGATCACTACGATAGATATTGTCTAAGAACTGTTTTGACATTCCTTGTTCATATTTGTGCATGAATGGGTAACTACTATATTCAGCTTATTTATCACAGAAAAACGAATAAAATGGAATCAGAAACTTACATTTTTGGAACTGATGAAAGTCGTTACAATACTGACTGAAGTAGTTAACCGTATGAGGAGATAAGTAGTTATCATAATTCCGAACAGATGCGTCCTGCAAAGCGCATATGTACGTAATTTGTATACTCTTTCTAGATCTGTAAGCAAATATGTATTGAAAACAGACTTTTCCTTTTCTTTTCTCTGTATTTGCCATTTTCTATTGGGCTCATTTGTAACTGATACTTTAGAACGAGTTTGATTTGGAAATCTTCTATTATTATAAATTCAACAATAACATTAAATACACAAATAAATTATTTTGTCACTTAATGTATGTACGAAGTGATGAGTGACGGGTAATTGGCCATCGTTTCGAACTGCAATACAATTATGTCTACTTTTGTAACACGGGGGGATACAATATTGTTTAGGTACAATAAATGCCGGGTGCCACTGGAAATACCTTTTGCGTGTGAACCAGAGACGCCTGGCAACGGACGTTAGAGTGGGCGCGGCCTTGGGCCGCGGAATTAAAAAAAAAAGGTACAATAAATTTCCTTTTTTGATACAAAGTTCGTCACGCGGTTTGTATAACATGTTTTTGGAACACCTTCAAAGATAGATGTTATCGTGATTGCTTGTTTCCCTTTTAACAATGAAATCCAGAATAAAGGAACATCAGGACGAATATTTGGTTATCACTCACCTTTATAGGCACTAATATTGACTTACGATCGTTTTCCTTAGACCGTCCCCAATTCTAATAGTAATTGACTACCGGAGCATTAAAAAGATGGGTTGCCAAACTTGGGTCTTATCACTAGGCATCGGGGCGCCCAAAAACCTATACACATTTTAAAATAGGAAAAATTTTCAACGATTCAGCTCTTCAAGGTGAATTGAACTTATTGAAGTTTTATTTTTTAGTTCACATTCTGTATCAATATTTCAAAATAAGAGTAAACTAAAGTACTAATTTGAAAAAAAAATCTGTTACGGGATTTTCCTATTATATTATATTATATAGACTATTGCAAAACAATAAAAAAAGTTGCCAACAAAATCTTATGCCCTACAAAATCTTTTGTAGCAAATGTCGGAAATGTGTTGCTGGTTTAGTTTTTATTTAATACTTATTGTTTCCTGCAACTCCGTTCACGTTAAATTCGGTTCATCGTGTAACAATAACTGTATCTATATATAAATACTTACAAGCTATTTTAATAAGTATTACCTAAAGTTTATATTACAAAAGCGTGATGTTCTGGTCTATGCCATTAGCCTTATGTAAGCTAAGAAACTACGGGGTCCCTACTTATTATTAAAAATATACTATCACCTGTTTTTCCTCATCGCTATTTTTCACTAACTTATTTTTCACAACACATCTGTGCCCCTGGAAAACTTTTTTCCGATTAATACAATGTTGGATTTATTACATAAATAAATCAATTCAAGCACGGTAAACATAGCCTTCCGTTGCTTGTTGATTTTTTGTCTTCCAAATTCAATTTACTTCGCCCTACCGTTAACTTCGTGACTCTTGATACACAAATTAAATATTGATTTTCATACGCCACAGGGTCTGATTTTTTCGCAAATTTTATCGGCATAAAATTGTATTCATTAAGTTTGACGCGTGAAAGACGGTAGAAAAATTTATGCTCTGATTAAATTTGTATACTCTTTTAATTAATTAACATTACTATTATTGCTACTATTTCTTTTCTAGATTATTTCTGTCTTATTTTCTATTGGAGTATTACCCCATACTTTCCGGTGTATTGTATTATCACCACAAAAATAATTATGTCAGTTCCTTTTATATCTTTGTACCTGTATTTCACGGTAATCCAACAGTATAATAATGAACTGATTTACGAAAGCATGGCAACACAACTATCATTAGATCTATTGTAATCCAACTCATTATACGTAGTAATTATGGTCTAATAAGGCGAGTTTCTTGGGGGTCGGCGTTCTTTTTTGAAGATGAAAATGTAATTTGTTCAGTAGATATAAAGTTGCCTTCAATTTGAGAAATTGGGTTGTTGTAGAAGGAATTTTGTTTGTTATTAGCTTGATTGTGATAATATGAAATGTGGCAACAGAATTCTTCAACGAGAAACCATATTTACGAACTGTTCTGTAAACGTATTTATGAGGCCTAAAACTACGAAGTTAATGTGTTTGATCCATGCCGAGGTAAGAGGTAAGCGTTCTATGTGTATCATGTATTTAGTTAGAAAATGTATGTTTTACTCGAAAGTAAAAGTTATTTCAATTAAACATAATTTGTCGATAGTAATGGATCGTTTGACCAAGCAACCTATCACAGCATATTGAAGCAATTATCTAATCAACACCACAGTGAATTATATACCCTATACACACATAATGACTTTTACTAGTATTAACTATGGTGTAGTTACAGAACTGTGGTGTAGCATCAATCATAACCGATTAACACAACGATTGGAATAATGGGCAAACACGTAATTTAATTTATAGGTTTTACGATTATTACGTGTCCTTGGTGTTAATGCCACATCCATTGTATGTATTAAAGATATGTACGAGTATTAATATTCATTATTGGAGTTACTATTTTCAGATAAGAATAAGCATTGCCATGCCATACAACATTGCAATGGTCGGCGATGAGGCGGAGGAGTTCTTTGACGCCTGTATAAACCATACCTACTGTATATTTTAGATATAATTTGAGTGTTTAAAAATAAATAGTATTTTCTTATAATGTTAATTTTCTTGCTTGTTTTCAGTTTATTTGTGTTTCGCCTTTAAGCGAAAATAACCAATATGAGTAATTATATCAAAATAACTTTTTTATGGTATTGTGTTTATAATTGAGTGTCTATTCTCATCGCACTCATGCTTTGTAAACATTTTATCTTTGTTGACTCTTTCCACTTATTGA
Source organism: Nudaria mundana (assembly GCA_963556515.1). Classification (NCBI taxonomy): domain Eukaryota; kingdom Metazoa; phylum Arthropoda; class Insecta; order Lepidoptera; family Erebidae; genus Nudaria; species Nudaria mundana. The sequence goes on from OY748294.1 coordinate 10,296,891, forward strand.
AAGTGAACGTCTATCATTTCTACGAGACATTATATCAACCTACTTTCTTTAGAAAATGTTGCAATAGAGTTCTGGAAATCTGTAATAACTATTTTTATATTGCTTAACACATCACAAATTATATAGAATTTATAATATATGATGCCTATATTAATCTAGCAGATATTACTTTTGACTGCCTCCGTGGCACAGTGGTAGGTACAGTTGTATGATGTTGACTGCCGTCTCTAAGGTTCTCTAAGGTTAATCTAATTTTTGTGTGATCCACAAATGTTTGTTTCGGAGTTTGGGTATTTTCAATGTAAAATAATGTATGTATTTTGAAACATATAAGTATGTTTATCAGTCGTCTAGATCCCATAGCACGAGCTTATATTAGCTTAATTTGGGCCAGATGACGTCCACGCCACCGAAGCCGTGTATTATATTTCAACGAATACCAAGATGCTTATAGATATTCTAAAATAAACACATAAGTACATCTGCATTCCACCAGTCAACCTCCTCACTGACACACACAGTATGAATGTGATTCAAAATATCGCCAAAGGGCAAATGTTTAACATTTTAACTACAACCGCACCTCTTAACTAGTTTGAGGAATTTAATACAACGAACAAAACTATTGCATACATGTCTGAAAAGACTTCCCAGTGGCAATTGGTAACGCTCCTCGCAAGCTTACAGATATTTTATTGAATACTGTACGGAGTACCTACCTACTAAATAATTAAAAGGTAACGCCTCTGAGGAGCTGATTGGTTAATTACAGCTTGACTTCCTATACTCTATACATGGCTGCTCATTTAACTGTCTGCTTTGAGATTGATGGATAATATTTAAGTAACTTCTGTTATTTCAAGATCAGGAGAACTTTAATGCTATGGTACATGCCACAGCACAGAATAAGTAATAGTACTGCCACAGCAAGTAACAAATTTAACATTTACCTACTGTTTATATTAAAACAATAAATTTATAGTAATTTCAATGTAATTGAAGACTCTAAAAACAAAATAGCATGACATTAATAAAGTATAAAAATATTATGTTCTTTTTCAGTTATTTATATTTACTAGCAACCCTTAGCGCAAACTGCGCAAGTAATATATTTTTTTTTTTACTTTTTGTCAAATTTCTAATCTTATCGCACCACTTGAGACCACGACCTTTCCAACGGTGTGCCACACTTGACTGTGCGACTCTTAGTTTAGGAGGAGAAGCGGCTTCACTGGCGTATTATATATATAGATAGGTAATCAGGAGTATAATGTACAAATAATAATTATGAGCCATCTTTAAACGGATGACGTAGATGTATTTCACACACACATACACACACACGCACACATATATCACGCCTATATCCCCGAAGGGATAGGCAGAGGTGCATTACACACCCACAGTTTGCCAGTATTTTTAGTCCCAAGTAATAGGGGACAAGCCTATTGCCATCACCGGGCACACATATAATGGGTTATGTCCAGAATGGCCGAATGAATTTAATAAAAAGTAGCAGCTATATTGTAATTATTGAAACTTTTCGAAAAATATGAAACCCGTTGCCTTGCAATGAAATGTTGATTAAAGGTAACAAAATCTGACGTGCCAGCCGCTATGGCGCAGCCAATTAAAAAGTCCTGGGCGTCTCGGACTATAATATAAGAAATAAGAAATGAAATATAAAAAGATGTATTTCAGCGTTCAGATATGGATTAATTATCATTAAAAACGAAATTAACGATATAGATAAACGGATTCTAAACCTGAATTATAAAGGATTACATTATAACCTGAATCACAGGAATTACAAAATTCTAAAACTGAATTGCAGAACCAATGTTAAATACGGAATACAATACAATATGATACGCCAGGATACACTTAGAATACATTGTGCATTTAGACAATGCTCTGTTAGTTAAATCTTATTTCATACCTATAGTTCTAGAATATATGCATGTAAGGTGCCCTTAGAGCTCTGGTTGGAACATGTTTCAATGGAATCTGTGGAGGATACAGGATGTTGTCGAGTATACAAAAGCACGCTAATGAGGATATCGTGTAGTGCCGTACGTGGTACCGATTGAGAGTCGAACACTGATTGAGTGAAAGTAAGTGGGAACGAAACATTGATGAACCGGTGGTGAGCAAATACGTGTTCTCTTGAAAAAATTTCCTGACGGGGACATTGTAGTGGTTTTATTAGGTACTTGGGTGTATTTTGAGTGAAGGTAAAAATGAACTATACATTGATGAACCGGTAATGAGCATATACGTGTTCCCTTAAAAATAATCCGTGACGTAGGATATTTTAGTAACTGATAAGGAACTTGGGTGTATATTGAGTGAAAATAAGTGGGAAAGTGTTAACTATTACATTGATGGACCGGTGATGAGCATATACGTTGTCCCTTGAAAATAATCCGTGACGTAGGACATTATAGTGATTGATAGGAACTTGGGTGTATATTGAGTGAAGGTAAGTGGGAAAGTGGTAACTATAGATTGATGAACCGGTGATGAGCATATACGTGTTCCCTTGAAAATAATCCGGCATTAGGTATAGTAATTTTATTACTTGGGTGCATGCTGTGGTCCCTGTGAACTGTGCTATATTACCTCTTATTTTTGACGTATAATATTCATCTATCTCGAATAAACAATCTTAATTCTCATGTTCTAATTCAAGTAATATTAATTTAATTACTACCTGATGCCTGGAGTCCGTCCGCGTGAAATAGTCTTCCCGTTCCTAAGTCCTACGGGAACACATTACAACAATAGAAACTTATAAAAATATAGCCTGTGTTATTCTGTTGTATGAGCTATATTATATATAGTTCATTAATATCCTTATGTTCAAATTTCGCGTTTGTAATTTTAGTAGGATGAAATAAATATGAGCTTCCATAGTGATAGTGGAGTTGTATTGTGTAGTGTAACAGCTTTTAAATGGATAGTACGTATAATATAACTTAACTAACAAAATGTTTTTATTTGTCTTAACTATATCTGTATAATAGTGACTGTTTCACAATTGCATTATTATTAAAAGAAGTTGGTCACCTTAACCGTTTATTTATCCGTAATTAACATGGTCATTAAGAGTATGATACCACCGTTAATTGACACAGGAAACAATCATAAATTCCGTTAACTTGTTCCACTGACATAACAAGTCTAGACGTTGACTTCCAATCGAATTAAATATTAAGGAGCCAAAACTTAATAGAATCCAATCGGTTGGAAAATGGGGAGTTATTTTGACTGCTGTCACGCTCTATCTACCTCAATTAAAAACATTTGAATAAAGAAGACCTATTTGAATTTTTTTTTTAGTATTTCAAAGCAATGAATTTGCTTAAACTATTCTTAAAATATTAAGAAAGAAATTATAAATAGATCACAAAAACTGATGTCATCGGCGGGACTCGAACCCACGGCCTTTCCCTAACAGGGGACTGCTCTGACCAACTGAGCTACGATGACCACTACCGAGGACATCGAATTTTTGCTTCATATCATATTCATAATTTCTACATCGCGCTATTAAGGTTAGCGTTGGATCCACCTACCGCAGTTCTACTGAACTGACGGTACCAGTGTATCGTGTTACAACGATATTTAAACACTGAATTTTTAGATGAATCCTTACCAAATCCATATTTTTTTTAAAATATGTCCTTGACGTGGTCTTGATACGGTAAGATTACGAAAAAAAAATTTATGTAGGTAGTTATTTAATCAAGTCAAATCGAAGTCAAAATCACGCTTATAGCGTTTACCACTGCACGACAGGATCCACAGCCGTATTCGATGACGACATCCATTACTTCATAGGTCTAAAGCCTTGAATTTTCAATGCTTCTATTACTGTAGCGCTATTTAGCGTTAAGAGAGAAAAACAGAAGGCAATTTAAAACCTATTTTAAAACCATGTCTTAATGTGCATGAATTGGAAATCAGTGTGGCTAATTAAATTAAATTCGCACTAGATCACAAAAAGTGTGACAGCTTGCCCAACAGCGTAAATCCTACTAATATTATAAACGCGAAAGTTTGTGAGTAAGTATGTAAGTATGTATGTATGGCTGGATGGATGTTTGTTACTCTTTCACGAAAAAACTGCTGAATGGATTTTAATGAAACTTTACAATAATATAGCTTATACATCAGAATAACACATAGGCTACAATTTATAAAGATATTGTGTGAATTGTTCAAAATATGACGCGGCGCGACGGGAACGGGAAAAAATCCAAAATACCACGCGGACGAAGTCGCGGGCGACCACTAGTAATTCATAAATTAATAGTTGTCTAATAATGAACATCTACTGCGTTAAATTAATAAGTAGGTACATTAATAAAAAAATTGGTCAAGTGTGTGTCAGGCCACGTATAAAATAGGGTCCCGAAGTCACCAATAGGGGCCTCCTGAACAGAGTTATTTAAGCCGTGATAGTTTTCCTTCAAAGTTCATTACATGGACTACCATCATGATTTTGTTCAGTTTCACCAGCCGTTTAGATTTTAGAATGGGGCTTAAACTTGGCATAAACCAGGCATAATAAAAATGAATACGTTATGTGAAGCATTTTTTTATAAAAACTAGTTGTAAATTTCTCTCGTGTTATAGTTAGTTAGTTTAACGTATATTTATCTTAATACTTAGTTGTTTCCTTTTATATTTCAATGCCAAACGCTGGCTTTACGTACATTTATTACAGCATGGATGATTTAGTAGCGTTCGTTCGTTGAAGATTGGGTAAAAAAATGACATTACTAATGATGTACATTTTGGGGTCATTAATTTTCCTTGTTCAAAATTTGGATCAATAAATCAAGTACCTACATATTATTGATTTTTTTCATTTATTTAGTTTTGATTAGGTCTAGCAAACTAGAGCGTGCTTAGCCGTAAGATCCTGCGCGAATTTTTATCCCTTGTATAATATAATTTTAGGTGCATGCAAATAATATGTGGGTGTGTAATGCTACTCTGTGTGGGGTACCGGGGATATAGGTGTTTATGTCAATTGTCTGTATGTAAACTTAACATTTATTTCATTCGAGCCAATAGTTTAAAAATGAATACTACTCTATTTCAATGATTAGCATCCGTTCCGTCCTTAATATTGATTTAATTAGGTAATTTACGTAGTAGTTAGAAAGGGAACGTGAAAATGTTTTTTTAATAAATCTCTATTTCGTAGCCGACAAGTATATCACGAGCCAATAATTGATTCTGCGCCTTTGATAACTATAATGTATTGAGTATCTGTGATAGGCTCGAAAACAAACACGTAGTACTCGGCACAACTTGGCACGTGACGTGAATCTTGCAAACTAGGTCTGTTACAATTACGACTGCGATCAATACGAATACTGCAAAGTCTTCGTCAAAGTTTTCGTTTGACAGGTTCGTTTGATATTCAGAACAATCTGGAACAATCAGACAGTTAAAAGTAGGCATCCGTAAGACAGCTATAAGTATTTAACTAGGCATAAAGGAGGTTGGATACTTCAATTTAGAACTTCCGAGGAAACTTACAACGGAAATTGCTTAGAGAAATTTTCTTCTAACTGTATTTTATTTAGCACACAGGATATTAAATGCATATATGCGAGAACTGAACATAATGCTGATAAACGATTTTCATCTTATGCGGCTTTTAATTAATAGAGAAGATTGTTAAATTGTAAATTTATCAGACTATGCATTAAAATTAGCTCGTAAGGTTTGGCTGCATTGAAGCTTGCGTTCGTTAGAGCAGCATCAGCTAAGATTTACCAATTAAGTGAATCGGAAGCGGCTCGGTTTGCCTACTCAGTGAACCGGCGCAGTGGTTGCCGAGTCAGTCAAGTCTCGGTACGTGAATACATCTGTGAACCTAGAACCATTAAATTTAAACTTGATTTGATATCGTTAATGTTAATGATAGGTATTGTTAATGTTTATATAATAGAAAATATTTTTAAGTGAATCACATTTAAAGCTCTATAATTCTTAGTGGTCACAATAAATCTTACGGGAACTCTTCACGCCCATAAAACTAATTTCCGGAGCTCCATTTTGTAATATTTGCCGCTTGTCGCCTTATATGTCATAGACACTGAAAAAAGTACATTAGACTACGTTAAGAAGCTTCCACAATTAAACTTCTAAAATAAAGTGTTCCGATAGTACTTAGTGTGAAATTGTAACGTCTCTCATTAGGTTTACTGATTCAGTATTCGCTTTTATTGTTCTTTAATTCATATTATTTGTTGCTGGGTATTTTCCGATCACCATTCACATGTATTAAACCGAATGAACTCATTTATTTGATAGCGTCCGACAAGATACATCCCCCACCGACCATTAATCCTGTGAAACGAAACTGGCTGTATGGATAATAAAATAAACTAGGATTATCTTAATTAATCATTTTCCTATTTGGCCCTTTTATTATGTTTACCAACTGTTGGTAAAAGTATTTATTAATTACTAGTCGACACCCGCGGCTTCACCCGCTTCACAAATTATATTCACAGAAACCTTCCTCGAGAACCACTATCTATTGGTGTAAACTGCATCTAAATCCGTTTCGTAGTTTTAAAGGTCTAAGCATACCACAGACGGACAGAGTCTGTTTTTAACCCCCGACGGAAACCCCAACGGGGTGTTATAAGTTTGACGTGTGTGTGGCAGTATGTGTGTGTGTGTGTGTGTGTGTGTGTGTGTGTGTGTGTGTGTGTGTGTGTGTGTGTGTGTGTGTGTGTGTGTGTGTGTGAGTGTGTGTGTGTGTGTGGCAGTGTGTGTGTGTGTGTTTGTAAGTCAGTCTGTGGCATCGTAGCTCCCAAACGGATGAACCGATTTTGATTCTGTTTCTTTTGTTTGAAATATGGGTTAGGGGAGAGTGTTCTTAGCTGTGTTTTATAAAAATCGGTTGAGCCATTTCAAAGATATGAGGGGTGAAAGTGGTAATGAAAAATTGAATGTGTTCAAATATACCCGTGTTGGGTATCAAATGAAAGGTATACTATACTAATAAAAATACATAACTTATACATCTTATATTTTTGGGAGAAGAGGGTTTTTAAATTTTAAATTTAATTAAATCTTGCATACCTACTATGTGTTTTTTTTTATTTTTATTTAGAGGGCTTTGTCGCTTGGCGACTAGATCGCCCTTTATACTATGTTGTAAGTTAATTTTGTTGTGTACTTACAGTTTTATTATACTTATCCATATTGATTTTCGACACAAAATATACGCTACGTAAAATGTATGCTTTTGGGTTCACTTACGTGTTTTGCTTACATCTCAGTAGCGAATATTAGATAAAAGTCTGATTCTTCTTTAGTTGGCAGTCATACCTGCCTATCAATGTATACATTTTATATTCGACTAGCTTAGTCTAACCTAAGCAAGCAAAAATTACCTAAGTATATGGTTTAGTGATATAGGATAAAATGTTAGGTATATTATTAAAGGATGTCTGGTATTCAGACATTCTCTCTCGGTGAGTACAGCAGCACGGAAGCAGTAATAAAGTCGCCCTATAACGTGAGGGGAAATATAATGTCAGTAAAAAGTGTGTGGGCGAAATAAAAGTAAGACGACATCCCTAATACATTATAGGATAGAGGGAAATGAAAACATTGTCCGTTTTGTTTGTTGTTGATGATTCAGTCAGACGAAAATGTGTGATAACAACTGAAGTAAAATTTATCTGTACTAATAAAAAAATTGTACAAAAAGTGAGTCTCTGTACAAAGTGTTTGTTTAGTTGAACGCGTTAATCTCTGGAAGTAGGTACTAGTTCGAAATGAAAAAAATATTTATTTGGTGAATTTATCGGGGAAACTTTGACATAGTAACCACAAACACGTGTAAACCACGGGCACAGTAGTTATAATAACTGCTTCGGTGGCGTGGTCTTCGTTTTCGACTCCGGAGTCTCGGGTTCGATTCCCGGGTCGAATCAGATATTTGCGTGATCCAATGTTTGTTTCGGAGTTTGGGCGTTTACTATATATACTCGTATTATGTATGTATTTATATTATGTATGTATAAGTATGTTTATAAGTTGTCTAGATCCCATAGCACAAGCTTCTAGCTTAGTTTGGGCTAGATGACGTTGTGTGAGAATGTTCAAAAATATTTATTTATTATTTATATAAAAAAAATATTTTACACCAATATAGAATGCATAATAAACATAAACAGGTAAATATATATATTATAAAAAGTGATTTCTTACAGGCAACCTTTGGATGGACAAAGTAGAAGGAACAGAATTTAAGAAAGAGGGGGTAGACATTGGTGAAGAAATAAGAAATATAAATAAAACAGTTTCTTGGGAAAAATGTACTAAGTACTTACTTACCAAACATAAATACAAGTAGCGTTAAAGACTTAAGTTCACGTAATATAAACAGTTAACAAAATTTATCAAGAATTTAAAAGTAAACGCTACTTTTGAAATACTTGTAAAGTTACGTGATTCCAAATTAATTAAAAATCACCGTGGGTCCATCACCCTGCCCGCGAACGCACCCCGAATGAGTGAAGTACGTGCTTTAAATACTTTTTGACTGACCCTTTTTCCTATTACTGTCCATACATACTTATTGCCTTATTAAATGTAGGTAAGTATCTATCAGTATTGTTATTCATTTTTAATAAAATGATCGAGTTGTATTTGCATAGAGCAACACGGACGTCGTATATGTATTTGTTATATTGTTTGAAGAAGTACAGAGTTTAGTATTGATGCAATCTTAGAATCAACAATTTGACACTTCAAGAGCCATTGAATATAAGTTTGTAGAGTATTAGCAATAAAATGCCAGGTATCTGGGTAGGCCTTTGCTATTTCCATAGTTTTTATTACCATTCTAAAGGAACTCATTGAAAAAAAACCTTTTTGGTTCCTATTGTAAAGGAAATTCAGAAGTACGAAAGCTAATTGAGTAACCAAAATTCTCTGGTTAAATTTCAATTTAACGGACAGATTAAAAATAAACGGTGGCAGAGCGTGACGTGCCATGGTCTGTTGCCTGCAGCGGGGCGTTCAACTAATAAGTTCGTGCTATTGGACATTTGCAACTAAACCGCCTTTGCTTTGTTATTGTTGTGAATTTTGACCATTAAATAACATTACTCTGTACCCAAAACTATGTAATATTTATTACCTTTCATGTACTTAATCATAAGCATTTTAATTAAGTTATTTTGTGTTAAACACAAGTGTCTCTGGCCCGATGACACGTAGGTACATAATGCGTTTCGACGTCATCATTGATTATGATTTATATGAGGGTTCAAAAATAGGTCCAAACAATCTCAATAAAGCACTTCATTATTATATTTTGAAGAAGGTCAAATCCGATGGTACATTGTTCATAAGACGGGGGACTAGATGTTCGTTCACTATACGTATTGTTAGCAAAACTACTGGTTACTGACTTGTATTGTTGCTCTACATTTATTTAAAAAAATAAAATTTGCTGTAAAGAAAATTATACTCAATTGTTTTCTGGTTCAGCTCAAGGTTCAAGTAATAAATTTGTCTTACCGAAGCAAAATATTTTATTTCCCCAGCAAATCACTTCTTGCTTTTACATCAAGATTGTGAAATACCTGTAACAATAAAAATACAAGGCTTAAAAATTATAAAAAAGTACCATTAACAAGAATAGTTTACAAACACACTTAAAAAGTATCTAGTTGTAAGAAAATTTTGTTCCAAAACTGGCATAAGTCAACATTTACGATCATAAACTGTCCTCTCTAACTGCCATAGTTCTGACATGAAAGCAATATTTTTGAATTTATGACACTTCTAACGTAATTTAAGGTCTGTGGGCACTTATATCATTTCAAATTCACTGGAAAAGAATGATTCGAGGTGAAATCTTATATTAGGGTGTAATTATACAAATGTAGAGTAGTTTTCGGCTTTGATAAGCAAACGGACACATACTACTTACGAATGACGGCTAAGGAATGGAACGTTCTGTATTTTGTCAAGTTACGTCTTTAACTTGAACATTAGGTACCTGATTCCGACATGTAAATATGATACATTTTGATGAAATTTAAAACTTTATGCTGCCTAGATACACCAGCAATGAACGAAACGAACAATTAATTGAAGGCGTGACCCAGACTCTACCTACTTAGATAACGGACAAAACGGTTGTATGTATTTGACTTCACAAAAAAGAGGTCACCTTGCAGTGACAGATTTGTAGGATAAGTTTTTGTTTGTTAGAAATTAATTCCGAGATGATACGAAAATAGAAAATATACATGCAATGGAAATAATATGCAATGATAAACATGATACAATGTCAATCATAATAACACTTTTCAATAAGCAACAATCAGAACCCTCAAGAGACGTATCATGTAATATTAAATTTGAAGGATCTATTTTAACAGAGAATAGTGCAAATATTGAACGAACACGGGGATCACCGTATTAATATCCAAATGTTATTATTTACCGTGTGTTTGCAAACAGGCAATCGAGCGTGGAGGGTAGCTCGACGTGCGGAATGAAATCCAATTTTCATCAATAATAATCAGTTTAAACCGCAAATGAGCAGCAATGTACTTTTCATTAGCCAACGGTTGTTTATATCAGTTTGATTTATTCACACTTCTATAGAAATATATTATAGATTTGAAGTATAATCACAGGCATTTTTTTTAAGTCCGCGGCCCGAGGTCTACGTCCTACGTCCGTAGCCGGGCGTCTCTGGTACGCACCAGAAGGTATTTCCAGTGGTACCCGACGGACTTTGGCCACCTGTGTGGCCCCTTTAGGGGGGAGGGTACTCTCTCTCACCCTCTCGGCCGCCTCCTAACGGGGAACAATGGGGGTAAAAATCCGAAACTATGTTTTAAATATTTGCGAGGTCTACAGACTTAGGCTACAGCCATAGTAGTCGCCCGTAGATACCTAAATCCCAATTCTACGCGTGGATGATTCTAAACAGCTTTCACCTATAAAGGATACTCCAAGTTTTTCAAATAAAACAAAATAAACGTCTACCCTACTATTACTTTTAATATACTACGTTATGACACATTTTTATTCTAGAAACGTTCAACCAGCACGGCACATAAAAGCTGGCAGATATCCAACAAATTTTTGTAAATGTCCTACAATTTATAAGGACGCGTACATCAGCTAGACAATAGTGAGGTGAATTGAATGTTTTGTACCTCACATGAACTACTTTTTTTTAATATGGATAGGCCGTGGTTATAAAGAAGAAATCGCTGTTAACTTTTTACTAGTTGAATACCCCTCAAAACCTACAGATTTAAATTGGAGTCTAAATATGTCAATCTTAGCAATATGATTTATTAACTTTTAAAATACCATAATAAATTTGATAAGATATGGTTCAGAGACATTTTGACAACGAATTCGCAAGTTGACTATAAACAAGGCATTTGCTTTTTAGTTTTGTTCTTTAATTCAATGTATATTTAATTCCGTTCACAATTCAATATACGAGAAAAGTTTGTGAATTAAACATCATTTTCAAACGTAGGTACACAGTTACACACATTGCAGCCAGTTTCACAAACATTCCACGATTTGTTAGTTCAATAAATTTATTTTTAAACGTTTCCACTAAAAATAACAAACTTAAATTAAGGTAGCAATAGCCGATAGGTTCTCTAATAAACATGGTAACGAGCTATTTCAGTACTATTGTAGCGAAATGTCCAAAAGGTGTCGTGTCTAATTTTCTATAATTTATTTGCTGACTGCAGGCTGAATGGTTAAGTGATAGCAAACTTCCATCTAGTTTGCCATCGCTTAACCAGTCAGTATGTGGCCAAGGGCGGTGCAACTTCTTCGAAATGTCAAGCAAGATAAGGCATGTATGTCACTTATATACTTACAGTATGTATATCAAACGTTATGTTTGGTTTTAATACAGAGTTTAGTCAATCAGACCATCTGCCATAGCTCAAGTTTTATACGATACAGATATGGCAAGTTATAGTGGTCGGATCACCACTCTGCCCAATATTGCGTCAGGTCAGACAAATTGGGATCAGCCAGTGAATATATTACGATCCCCTGTACAATGTGCCGGTTTGTTAAACGTTCCCTGTTATGTATGGACGAACACGCTGTTTACAGGCTATGACTTTTAACTGGATTATAAGTTTTGATTGTTGAACAACAGTATTCAAACTTTTTATAGAAACATTAAACAAGGCTGGTCGATTCTTGTAAAGAATCGTAGTAAGGAATAAAATATGTTTTCGTTACAATTTTATTGTGCGTGAGGAAAAGGATCTTACTATTGCATTAAATACAGGTGTTATTTTTAATTTTGAAAACACAATATTTAAGCCTCTCTCGCCTTAAAATGTATACAAAATTATTATTGAAACGAAGTTCCTTTTCGCGCGTTGCGAAAGGGGGCTAGACGGAAAAAAATAAGACCAAAAGTTGGAACGACACTTTTTGCCATAGTAGTAAGCCGTGCGGCGTGCGCGTGTTTCTCTGTCTATATATATATATATATATATATATATATATATATATATATAGACAGAGAAACACGCGCACGCCGCGTACTTATATATATTTATTAATCGAAAGGAAAGAAACAGAAACTTCGTTCCATCCGGGTGTCCCTTGACACCTCTCAAGTTTTTTATATTATAAAACGGGTTCCGTGAACCCATTTATAAATGAAAACATAAATCCCAACAAGACGTTATCAGTATTTTATCATTACTTTATTTTTTTACAAAATGATACGTTCATTTTGAATTCTGATGTTACTTTGGAAGAAATTGTTAACAGCAAAATTGTGGCTTAGGTATTATGAAAGAAGGTTAAGTAGGGTTGAACAAACTCCAGGAGTTAGAGAAGTAGCGTAAAAGGAGTTGAAACTGTGAAAGTCTGCCAAGTTTCATGCCGCTAACTGATATTACACTCATAAAGAAGTTCAATATTATCTTTAAATTTTTGCAAAGATAATTTGTTACTTTCATTTCAATGGAATGTGTCTTTGCGATTTCATTATCACAGGTTTGTATTCAGCACTGTTTGATTTTGTTCTCCGGTTACTTTAGTTAATATAAGTCTCAGTATTTAATATTAGGGCATTGCGTACAATCACTTTTTTTGAAAGAATGTGATCATACGTATTAGCTAAGGGCCCACCAATACTCAGGTCTAAGTAATAGAGGTTGATGCCCAACCAACCTACCACGAGACTTTACCTGGGGATCATGCGGAGTATGGCTCCCGTATGGGCGGCGAGGTTGTCGGCCAAGAACGCGACTCTGTTGAATCGCCCACTGAGAACCTTGGCCGTCAAAACTATACGATCTCTGGAGAGGCTGCTTGTCTCTTAGCCGGGACCCCTCCATGGGACCTAGAAGCGAGAGCCCCCTAGCACCATTGCTCCACGGGCCATTGGAAATACCTTCTGGTATTACCAGAGACGCCCGGCAATGGACGTAGGAGCGACCGCAGCCTTCGGCTGCCAGACGGAGAAAGCTTATTAAACGTCCAAAAAGAGTCATTTATACCTACTATAGCGTCCATCACAAAAATTAATTCCATAAGTTTTGTGAATTCATAATGAACTCGTAAAAAGGTAAAGTTCTACTTGTAAGGTATATCTTTCATATCAAGCGCGTTGTATAGGTAGGTACATAAATTTGTAGGGTTGGGACAAATTGCGTTTCACTCGTAACGTATTCCGTACAGCAGTGCCTCGTACACGCGTGTTTCAACTGAATTCAACGTAATGAAAGTTTTGAAGTGCTCTTCACTCTTATTTTGATTTGATCACTTTGAGTTAAGCTGCAATTTGTCTCAACATTCCGCGGGTACTTTACTAGATGAAGCATGCTTTTCAGCGTTTTTGCCTTTTGAATTCTCGCTTTTGTGACTACAGTTTAACTGTTGATGGTTTTAAATTAAGCTCTTTCGAGTAAATCATTATTAAACAGTATCTAGTTATTTAGTTAAGTGCTTTTCACGCAAAACAGGTCTAAATTCATCGATACCTGTAATCAAAATATACGTACTTGAGTAAAGACGTGCAATATTTATCTGATAGGTGTCACGATATTTTGGTGTATCAGAGTATCAGTAGGTACTAATTATGTAAAATAACAAAGTCTAAATTCAAACCACGTACTAAATATTTTATTATAAAATTTTGTAGTTTACCTCCTTGGATAAAATATATTCTCGAGGATCATTTACAACATTGTAACGTTATTCTAACATTATTCTCAATAACATTTTTACGTGGTTTAGTTTTAAAGACTCCTAGTTCATAAATCACAGGGATATGATAACATGGCGCCCTGGTCCCTCGGGCTTAGCTGGTAAAATATTACCACACATTATGTGGACTACATTGTCAACTTTATCTATGAAGCCCACCTTAGACCTTCCATAATATAAATGTACCGTCATATATGTATGCTTCAGAATTATAGATAGGTCAAGCAAACTATATGCGCCGTGATAGCAAAATAGGTATTGAATTCCTAACGATCACTAAATTTCTAAACCATAAATACAGTGCTAAGCTTTTTCAGATGTGAAAGAACCTCAATAATTCAGCTGTCCCAAATCAAAACCTAGCAAGTGCTCCAGCCAACATTTTACAGAAGAGCGAAAAACTTAAATCGCGTTAACCGTTGAATGATATACGAGTACATTATTATATAACATAAATATAGATTATGTACCTACCTATAAAAATAATAATATTTATTTATATTGAATGTTTTATAGGCCTTACTAACGTTGACAATGAACTGACAATCACTTGGCGCTTGAAGAAACCAGTAGGTATTTAACCCAGTGTGAGCATATTATGAGGCTCTGATATGGGCAGAGAGACTGACGTAGAACAACGTGTCTGTTGTGAAAAGACCGTTGAAGACCTTTGAGGGTACCGGGTGTTCTCTGTAGAAGCTGCATTGCTCTTGGATGGGACCCTTCCATTTGCATTTGCCCTTGTCTCAGTAAAATCGATGCACGTACATTAATTAATAAAAGGGATATCTAGCGTTGAAATATTGGGTTTGTGTGTGAAGAATTTCATCCAAATACCTATCTGTGTAGAAAACTAACAACTGTAAGCATACCTACCTAACACTAGTAACAAAAATATATTGTGCAGATATTTTAGTACTGACCCGAGTAATTACAACAGTTTGGTGCGGTCATGGAGGTTTAACTTGGTCTATTGCCACACACAGTAGTATTAGTCAATATTGTTATAGTGATAATGGTTAATTTCCTCAGCCTTTCGGGTAATATTTAGTCGGACGAATACAGACATACAATATTAAGTTAGCCCGAGCCATTTTCAATTTTATACAGATATAGGTAAGTCTGCTATTCCTTTCATTTTGCTTTGCGCTGAATACAATGGACCTTCAACTTGGCATCAAGATATAAAAGTACATTGATATTCATTTAAAGACGGATTTTAAATCCTTTTTCTATTTATGCATTTACAAAATAAGATTTAAATTAAATTATGAGCTTTATTTCATCTGAATAAAAAGGTACTTACCTACAGACTTAAGTAGGTACAGACTAAAAAAAGTTAGGCAAGCATTTAAAATGCTTGTTCATGAAAGAGAAAAAAACTATCAACCATTCAATGCAAACGGGTTTTATTGTTCGGCAAGGACCGCTAGCGGCGGCCGGGTAGACTTTTAATTAAAGGCCCTTACATTCTCTATGGTACAGGACATTTTACAACCCCGAACACTGCTAGTACATTACCAACACATGTTTACATAGGTACACATCACGCATAAAAACCATTTAAAGTACTCTCGACTTTATGAACTTTATTAACTGCGTATTCAAAGTGTATGTTTTAGAATGAGTTTATTACTTAATCACGTCAAGCTCTCACATCAAGCTTTGGATTAAAATGGCTTAAATATACTATTTATTGAATGGGCGCATAGAATACTTTGTATCTTTGTAATGCTTGGTACTTTATATCTTAGGGATTGTGAACGGGCGCTCGGCAATGGACCTTAGCTTTAAGCCGCGGAATTAAAAAAAGGGGGTTGAGAACGAGAAAGGTATTCGAAAGAATCTCAATCTAAAACATAACACAATGTAACAGAACTTACGTTTATAGTTCTAATTCCTAATTCTTAGCTCATAATACCAAACCATAATCATAATGTTTTGTCAATAATAGTTTGCTAATTCAAAGATCCTTTTCGATCATACAGAAAAGCTATAATTATAGTCATTACAGGGTTGTTACGCGGGGTTGTTCATCAACTCGCAGGTGAGAAACTGGTGCGCACCCGCGAGTTAGCACCTTCTGATTTTACCTACTTTTCTTGTCATCCACTCGTGCGCCCGTTTATAGTACAGTCATATACAGAATGCTTTAAACCAAAAGCACTAAAGACTGTTTGTATTTTGATGGCTGTGTTCAAAAGTGATTTAGTTAGTATGCTATCGTTACGCTTTGTTAAGTAATCATGTAGATATATGTTATTTTTACAGCTAGAATCTTCTACATATATAACTTATACATATAGTAGGTACATAGTTATATTATAAGTATATACCTACAACTTTTTTTTATGAAAACCATCATACATTATATTTAAAAGTAATATACTTAGTATAATTTTAGGTTATGTATGCTTGTTAGACTTCAAAGAATCATGAGTTGCTTTTATTGGAATAATCTTATAGATACACCAAACATTTTTTCTAGATTTTTTGATAACCCTTGTAATGAATCTTGAAGGCTCTTATGTTGCTATGTATTCCTGGTACATTTGAGGTTTGTGTCTTTTATAATGGACAATCCTTTTCATCTGTACTCGGTGCACATTTCTTTATGTTTCATCGGGACAAAAAAAATGTATCATGCGCTTAGTAGGGCAGTATAGATATATCTTACCAGAGCTGCTTGGGTCCCTTAACTGTCTATTATAAGATACACAAACACCAAAAGTACTAGGAGTACATAACTACAAAAGAGCACTCGTCAACTCTTATTTAGCTCAGTTTTGTTTATTCAAAATGTGTTCGAAGAAGTTTTGTTCAGAAACCGTTCACCTTTGACCGTACTTAAAAAATGTAATATAGATTCTTCTGTTTTATGCTTTGATGAGTTAGACAGAGCTGCTTATTGTACCCATATTTCGTTAGTCACATTGGTGGTGAGGCCATCTTTTATTATAAATGGCACGAAACTCGAATAAAATACTACGACTACACAAGCACTCTCGAAATCTCATTCGAATCTCGATCCGTTTAGTTTATTTAAATGTGTGTTGACACATTTAAATAAACTAAACGGATCGACACCGAGTACAGATGAAAATGATTGTCCATTATAAAAGACACAAACCTCAAATGTACCAGGAATACATAACAACATAAGGGTCTTCAAGATTAGAGAGACACCCATGACTGACCATAATATAAAGTCATAAAATAATAATAAAATAATAGAGTTACATTTCTAAAGATTGCTGTTGCTTTTTTAAAATAGGTAAATAAATAATTAAATTTCTGAACTTCGTAGTTGTTGGCTGTACAATTTGATATAAAATGAATTGTAGACGACACTCCTGGTAGTATCGCTGGTAGTGTCCTTGCCATAAAATGGGTATATTTTGTATATACTCGTAATAGCAATATACCACATTCTTTAATTTTTGTAATATTGTTGATTATTTTTAGGAATATACAGTTTATACTTTTGACGTGTTGTTTTATTTATTACTAATACTACAATACTTATTACATAATAAGAGAAAGCATCTCTTTCTTTTATTCTAATCTCTAACTATATTAAATACCTTAACAAATATAAGTAGGCATATGACGTCATACAATTGGGTAGGCAGAGAAGAATCCAATACATTTAAACTAAGTAGGTAAAATATATTGTATATACGTTTTAAAAATTTTGTAACCAACTGTACTTATTTTAATCTAATATCACGCGCGCACGAGTTGATGACAATAAAAGTAGGTAAAATCAGAAGGTGCTAACTCGCGGGGCGCACCAGTTTCTCACCTGCGAGTTGACGAACAACCCGTTACGCGGAGAGAAACACAAAGGTGTAGGTATGCATATAAGCAAGTAGAGGCTTTGCAACTTTGGTGACAAATTAGTAACAGAGAGTGTGTTATTGACAGCACTTGTCTGCACCCCACCGGCACCGGCACTGGTCTATAAGCTCTCCGGGAAAGTACGACGTGGGTTGGATGAATTTTGATTGTAAATCTTTTGTACCAGCTCTCCTGTGCTTTGATAAATTACTTTTTAAAGCAATGAGTATGATAAACTTATATTTTAAAACTTAAATCGCAAAACGAAATAATAAAACGAATAATTATCTACCCACATGTGTGTGTGAAGATTTAATTAGATCAACAATGGCTTGAAGATATTATTATTTATTTATGTTATATAAGACTGTGTTGAACCATTGAAAATACTACGAGTATAAAGCGAAACCGGTCGGTTAAATAAATAGGTTCATAATTTTTTATATTTTGTATTACATTTCGAGACTGGACTATTTTGCTTTTGTCCATCTGTCTGCCTGTCTGTACTTGAGTGTGTTCTGGGCTAGCAGAATACTTTTTATCCGATCTTTACAAAACTTGACACAAGTGTTCCTTGGTTGAAAAATAATTAGTTTATAGTGAGTTTTTTTTATGATTGCGGTGGAAATGTAGGAGCCAACCCCAAATAATGTGTTAATGTTCGCGAGGTTCTACTATTTGACCATACCTGGGTGACCACCATTTTTGCGGCATCGTTCGAATTACGTCGGTAAATAACGTGGATATAACTGTGTTTCCTTATTTACTTCTATTAAAAGTGTCATTAAAAAACGAGCAAAGAATCAATCCATCAAAGAATCAATTTCGTTTATTCAGTTTAGGCAAATAAAGAACATATATGAATGTCTAAAATTTTACAATTTTATGTCAAGCAATATTATAAAAATATTAAATTAAGTACATAAATAGCGCTATTACTATTCCCTATTCTGTGGCCATATATCGACTTTCACATTGAAAGTATACCTACTAATCAGACCATCTCCCGAATTCCTGTAGATTTGACAAAAACCCTAGGCTCTTCAACCCCCATTGCAGAATCTTTGTTAAAAGCAAACGTTCCTTGTTGTAACGTTATATTTAAATTCAGTAAAGTTAACATAAACACACTCTTAAAAACTTTGAAATCTTTAAATATCAAGAAAACAGCTGACCTCTGGGGCATCTCTGTGTATTTAGTAAATTCTTTTATTGAAATGGTTGCTCCTGAACTAGTAATAATATTTAATAATTGTGTTGATAGTGGTGTGTTCCCTGATTTAATGAAATCTAGTAAATTAATTCCCCTGTTTAAATCGGGTAGTACTTCAGATCCGTCCAATTTCCGTCCCATTTCTGTACTACCTACATTTAGTAAAATTTTTGAAAAAATCATGCTTAATCAAATGCAAAATCACTTTAACGTTAATAAACTTTTACATACAAAACAATTCGGTTTCAGTCGTGGTCGGTCCACCACTGATGCCGGAATTAAATTATTAGAGTGTATATACAGGGCCTGGGATGAGTCATATGATGCTTATGGTGTATTCTGTGACTTATCTAAGGCCTTCGATTGCGTTCAACACCAGACTTTAATTAAGAAACTTGATCATTACGGAATCCGGGGGACGGCCTTGAATTTCGTCAATTCTTACTTAAGTGATAGGGTCCAGAAAGTAGTGATCAATGGTAAACAGTCACCTGGTTCTCCTGTAGCAATGGGGTACCGCAGGGTTCAATTTTGGGACCTTTTCTTTTTCTAGTATATATTAATGATCTCCCTCACCTCATAAGAGACGACCACGAGGTAGTTTTGTTTGCTGATGACACTTCTTTAATATTTAAAGTTAAACGTGGACAGCGCGAACTTGACGATGTAAACATTGCCCTCTCTAGGATAGTCCACTGGTTTTGTGCTAATAATTTATTATTAAATGAAAATAAAACTAAATGTGTAAGATTCACCTTACCTAATGTAAGACTTGTTAAAACCAGTGTTAAGGTTAGGGATGATATAATAGAATTGGTCGATGACACTGTCTTTCTGGGCATAACGTTAGACTCCAAATTGCAATGGGGGCCTCAAATCGGGAAAATTTCGGCCAGGCTTAGTTCAGCAGCCTATGCTGTCAAAAAGATCCGACAACTTACAGACATTAAAACGGCGCGTCTTGTCTACTTCAGCTACTTCCACAGTATCATGACATATGGCATACTACTGTGGGGTAACGCTGCCGATATCGAATGCATCTTTGTGTTGCAGAAGAGGGCTGTCCGGACTATCTATGGAATGGGGTCTCGGGAGTCATTAAGAGATAAGTTTAAGCATATTAACATCCTTACAGTGTATTCACAGTATATTTATGAAATTTTATTGTATACCCACAAGAACAAAAGCAAATTTGTGAAAAATAGTGATAATCATAATCTAAACTTAAGAAATAAGGATAAACTGGCTGTTCCTAAATTTAGGCTTCATAAAGTGAGTAATTCTTTTGCGGGGAACTTTATTCGAATGTATAATACATTGACAACCGAAATAGCAAATTTATCTGTTAATAAATTTAAAAAACTAATAAAACGTAAATTGTGCCATAAAGCTTATTATAGTATTAATGATTTCTTAGATGACAAGGCTGCCTGGTTGTAACACGAATTGCTCCTTTCTAAATAACTCTGTATTAGATTTAAGATGAAATATTTTGGAAAAAAGCCGAACTGAGTTTCTTGAGGGCTCTTCTCAGTCTCGTTGCATTTTGGAACCCTCGGTAGAGTCACACCAACTTTTGACGTATCTAAATAATTGTCTAAAAATTTCAAAGATAATAAATGTTATTTTATTTTATTTTATTTTTATAAAAAGAAAAATTTCGTTTATTAGTCTGAGTACACAATATAGGCTGGTCACCGTCAATCAAAGGGAACGGAAAAAAACTTGAGACATTGTATATTTCTTAATCAATTCTGCTCCCATTAAATTCTGACCGCATTTGGGAAAAAATTTACTCACTTACTTAAAAAATATTGTTACGAATTCAGGAAAATGCTGAAAAATACAACGTGAAGGCAATGACCTCGTCAGAGACCCCGGACCCTGTCATTATTGCTTACACGGTAACTCCGCAATGCCTCGGTTGGCTTTTAGAGTAATATTCGGGAATTCCAACTACTTGACCGCTTATTGTGTGATGAAACAGGTTTTAGTACACATTTTTGAAATAAGCGCATAACGATCGCAAAAAATGTATTACGACTTATGATAAATGGGGAGCTTTTTGTTCTACAATTTTGTCCTTTACTCTATGAAGATATAATTTAGAAACAAACATATTATAATATTTTTTTAGGTAAAGTCAAGTGTATCTCAAGATGTAGAGACCCACTTGTAAAACTGTATAATTTATGGTTAAAAGTGTAAAATTCAATGGTCAAAAGTTTAAAATTGTATAGTAGAAATTAAGATAAATTTAGTAATAGTAAGAAATGTAAAGTAGGTACCACAAAATATATTAAAATTATATGTTGCATTATTTACCCCAGAAATATAAAATAAATAAAGAAATAAAAATTAGTTAGAGAGAGTGGGGAACGAAAGTGGGAGTCCCACCCACAAAAAGAATGAAAGAGATGTATGAAAGAAAGAAATAGTATGCAGCATAAAAGTGCGAGAAGCATAATAGAAGAAATAGTGTGATAAAGAGAACCAGATTAATATAGACTCCACTTAAAGGGGAGGTAGATCGAAAAAAAATCACTTGTACACTATTCCACAACTTTATTTGATTTATTTTCAGAAACCGGTTTCACTTTTCAGCATTATCAAACTTTCATAATGCTGAAAAGCAAAACCGTACTAGTGGTTCTGTGAACCGTAGACTTCGGGAGCGGCTTTGTTTAGAAAATTTCTTCTTCAATTTTCTTTATTACTCTTTCATTTGTCATCCAATCCAAAAAAATATCATTCAAATGTTATTCATTGTAAGCAAGGAGTGTGTGTGTAAAGTTTCACGCAAATCGGTTGATAAATACGGCCTCAAACATGATCTGACAGAACTCGTAGATGGGAACAGACGAAAGAAATACTCCTCAGTCTGCAAGTTGAAACGGAATCTTCGGTCGCTTCGCTCCCTCAGTCAATTAGATTTAGATTATTATAGATTAGTTTTTATTTCACTGACTGGTTTCACTTTTCCGCATTATGAAACTTGGATATTGCTGTAAAGTGTAACCGGTGGGTGAAAATAAACCAAATAAAGTTGTGGAATAGTGTACAAGCGTGTTTGTTCATCATGTATTACTATAGGTTTAATCAAGTGCCAACAATCGAAAGTATAAACTGCATCTCAGGAGTTTTCATGTTTGTGGATTCAAGTGTTTCTTTACGTTAACATACCTACAAAAAATGACAATTTCAAGCGTAAACATAGATAACTTCATATCACCTAACTCTATGCTGTTGCAAATGCAATTCTAGTTAAGCACAAAAGTATATTCAAAATAATCGCACAATAAGATGCGTAGGAAAAAAAACATTTTAAAAGTAATTGTAGTAGGTATCGTTATCACTGCGGGAAGCTAAGAGAGCTCCAGTCGCTCCCTCAACAAATTGAGCATTACACCAAATGCCTCCGGTAATTTTGAGCTTCACTCCGAATTTACTTTGTAAGCTGCCACGAAATTTAATCTTGAAATTATTTTAAAATTCATTTGAAACAATGCTGTGAAACTTCTGGTGAATCATAAAAAAAGTTTGTAAGTAAATGGTAAATAAAGATTAGGTAGCACTGTTGTAAACACCATTTTAAATTTTTATTTGAAATAAGTATAATAAAATAAATAAGTGCTTTTCACAATGCATCACAATCAACACACAACATTTAATTAGGTACAGCTACACTAATAAATCTCACAGGTTAAATTCGTAAGCCAATGAACTGAACTTGATCATAATAACTAAGCTATCATGGTATTTTGGCCTCAACAAAATTTGCTTTGTTAGTTATTAAAAAGACAGTATTAGTTATACAAGACATAGTAATTGGCTGAGTTCACAAAGATTAACATCAAAACAAACTTTGTCCCTTCAAAAACATTACAAGTGTTGATAAAATATAAAGTGAATCGTTTGTTCATAATTAGTTAGGTCTAGAAAATGTAAATCGATGGTTAATTCACATGTCCGATGTATACGACCATTCGGTTCCTTTAGGTAGGTTCATGTGAAAACCTAATTGTTTTGGAATTTATTTACTTACAGTTAATTAAAATTCCAGTTTAATTAATTAAATGTTGTATACCAACACATAATTGGCAGCTATAATAAAATTACAATTTTGCCTACAATTATATCACTTATGAATACGTAATGGCATCAGAACGTGGTTAAAAAGTACCACATAACTCAGTTTACCTACACAAATATCATTACAATTCTGCTATTGTTGTTGAAGAGCTTCGACTTAATAAAATATTCATTCATGCGTTTAAAGAGAATTTCTATATGTATGCAGTATTATATCGGGCTAAAACGGATGTTGTCTGCGCCCAGAATATGTTACATTAAAACTTGCAACCTGAAACGGGTAAAGAGAAATTAGGAGTTTAATAATGATACGAGTATCTTCTGCCTTGGTGGCGCAGTAGTATGCGGCTGCAAGGTTCGATACCGTGTCAATTCAAGTAATGGTGTTTTTTTTTTTTTTTTTTATATTGGGTTCGTCAAATTGACGCCGCCCGCCTGGTGGTAAGTCGTGACGACGTCTAGCGATTGTGGGCCACTCTCACAGCGCACAATACTATAGAGAGTGGCCCTCAACTTGACGACCTACTGATGGGCCTCTTCACGCTCCGCTTAAAGAACCCAGGGTTATATGTGGGAGGAAACACGTGCACAGGCAGGGCGTTCCAGGCCACTATCGTTCGGCAGAGAAACGAACGTTTAAAACGTTCGGTTCTCGCGAACATGCTATCCACTGTGTGGGGGTGGCATCTCTGCCCGGAACGCGTTGTTCGGGATCGGAAGGAAGAGGGTGGGATCAGATTGAAGAGCTCTTCAGAACACTCGCCGTGGTAAATACGGTAGAATGCGGCCAAGGAAGCTATTGTTCGGCGCTGAGCTAGCGGCTCAATGCTTCCCGTTACCTCCGGACAATCTATAATACGGATAGCCCGTCGCTGCATAGCGTCGAGAGCGTCCAGCAAATACTTCGCGGAGCCGTCCCAGAGGTGAGAGCAGTATTCGACGCAGGGTCTAATCTGCGTCTTGTACAGCATACACCTCTGGTAAAGAATCGCTTTACCTTATTCAGTATTCTAGTTTCTGCGAAGCTAGCCCTATACATCTTTCGATGTAGTTTTTATTATTGAGCTCTCGACGAACGTCTATGCCGGTATAGGTATATATATAAGGTTGTCCTTCATTGGTAATAATGCATTCTGAAGA